>JAGXOD010001430.1:4595000-4892500 GCA_020368025.1 Brachyhypopomus occidentalis
TCTACAGCTCCAGTATAGTTGTCTACAGCTCCAGTACAGTGGTCTACAGCTCCAGTACAGTGGTCTACAGCTCCAGTAGAGTGGTCTACAGCTCCAGTACAGTGGTCTGTAGCTCCAGTACAGTGGTCTACAGCTCCAGTACAGTGGTCTACATCTCCAGTACAGTGGTCTACATCTCCAGTACAGTGGTCTACAGCTCCAGTACAGTGGTCTACAGCTCCAGTATAGTGATCTACAGCGCCAGTACAGTGGTCTACAGCTCCAGTACAGTGGTCTACATCTCCAGTACAGTGGTCTACAGCTCCAGTACAGTGATCTACAGCTCCAGTACAGTGGTCTACAGCCCCAGTACAGTGGTCTACAGCTCCAGTACAGTGATCTACAGCTCCAGTATAGTGATCTACAGCGCCAGTACAGTGGTCTACAGCTCCAGTACAGTGGTCTACAGCTCCAGTACAGTGGTCTACAGCCCCAGTACAGTGGTCTACAGCTCCAGTACAGTGATCTACAGCGCCAGTACAGTGGTCTACAGCTCCAGTACAGTGGTCTACAGCTCCAGTACAGTGGTCTACAGCTCCAGTACAGTGATCTACAGCTCCAGTATAGTGGTCTACAGCTCCAGTATAGTGGTCTACAGCTCCAGTACAGTGGTCTACAGCTCCAGTATAGTGGTCTACAGCTCCAGTACAGTGGTCTACAGCTCCAGTATAGTGGTCTACAGCTCCAGTACAGTGATCTACAGCTCCAGTACAGTGGTCTACAGCCCCAGTATAGTGGTCCACAGCTCCAGTATAGTGGTCTACAGCTCCAGTACAGTGGTCTACAGCTCCAGTACAGTGGTCCACAGCTCCAGTATAGTGGTCTACAGCTCCAGTACAGTGGTCTACAGCTCCAGTATAGTGGTCTACAGCTCCAGTACAGTGGTCTACAGCTCCAGTACAGTGGTCTACAGCTCCAGTATAGTGGTCTACAGCCCCAGTATAGTGGTCCACAGCTCCAGTATAGTGGTCTACAGCTCCAGTACAGTGGTCTACAGCTCCAGTACAGTGGTCTACAGCTCCAGTACAGTGGTCTACAGCTCCAGTATAGTGGTCTACAGCCCCAGTATAGTGGTCCACAGCTCCAGTATAGTGGTCTACAGCTCCAGTACAGTGGTCTACAGCTCCAGTACAGTGGTCTACAGCCCCAGTACAGTGGTCTACAGCTCCAGTATAGTGGTCTACAGCTCCAGTCTACAGCTCCTTTATCCGTGCCCTCTCCCCTAGTGATGGTTATTATTTCTGCTCAGGAACCAGACAGGTGAATTAGGGTCAGGGCCTTTAGTCAGCGTGCACGCAACTGGGGATGTAGAGTAAACACCAGCAGCTCTTCAAAAGACAAGCGCTGAAACTGGGAGCCAGTGGCTTGTAGCGACACGCTGTCCATTCGCGCCGCTTTGCTTAGTTTTCCCCATTGTTTTGTCGGACGTCTTCACGAGAGTGAACCGTATGTCCTGGGGGATAAAGGAAAGCTAACGGAGCTGCCATGTTGGAAATGCTTAACAGCAAAGCCTTTGTGAGAAGGACAGACACCTCTGTTGTAGCATGCTGACTCACAGGCACTGTCAATATGCTATATGTGTGTGCTACTAGTTAGATAGGTGTGTGTGTGTGTGTGTGTGTGTAGGGAGGTTTTGGAGATGAATTAAGAGCAGGGTTTGTACTGATGGCTCCTGTGGCGTCAGCCCCTCAGGCTAGAGCCCAGACTCAGAGGAGACAACAGAATGGGCCAACGCACGGGTCCAGACTCTGGGTGGGACTGGGAGGAGAGCTGGAGGTTTGGGTGCGGTGGGGAGATTCCGCTACGCCACCGAGCCAGCAACAGCCAGCAGCCGCGCCCGACCGTGGGAGCGCGTGTCTCGGTGACCCTCCACATCCCTGTCCCTCAGCAAGCGTCCCACGTCCCGATGTTTACGCACGCATGCTTATGTCTGCGCGCGTGTAATCTTGCGCGTCTGTGAGCTACATGCGCTTAGTGCTTATTTCAGGTCATAAAAGAGCTTTGCTGTGCCTTATTTCCCATCGGACCATGTGATTTCCCAGTTTGCACTCTCCGCTCTTGGTAAAATGCACCTCCCCTCTGCCTGAGTGTGGGCGGCCCCTGCGTGCGACCCCTCCCCCTGCGTGCGACCCCTCCCAGCGCGGTGCCCTGCGGAGACGCAGCGAGCGGCCCGTAGATCGCATCCACAGCCCCATTTAGCCTGCTATCTCGGTGCTGGCCACGCGGCCCCTCCATCAGCGCTTAAGTGCCATATTTAATTTATTTAACCTGAAGAGTTTTAGCTGTCAGATATGATTACGCTCGCTCGTGGATCAGCAGCAGACAGACATGTTTCACACAGTCTGGAGTAAATGGAAGCTGCCATGTGAGTTGGCCACTCACTTCAGGCTGTGGCCGGGGGAGATGGCCCAGGCTTTGTGTCTACTGTTGACCTTGTGGAGAAAGCGTAGGCTTCAGTGCCATGGTGCCACACCCGGGACTTCCGTTCCATTTCTTCTATGCTCCATTTTCCTCGTCTCTCCCCTGCCTCCTCTCGTCTCTCTCTCTTCCTCCACCGGTCTCTCCACCGCCTCCCTGACACCACCTGTCGGGTCTGTGCCTCCACCCGTCTCTCCAGGAGAGGGGAGGGCAGAGAGGGAGACCTTCAGATGTACAAACAGAAGGGTAAAGGAAGATGAGCGCAGAAAGAGGAGCAGGGCGGTTTACAGTGGGAGAGGAGGGCACAGGGCTCTTTACAGTGGGAGAGGAGGGCACAGGGCTGTTTACAGTGGGAGAGGAGGGCACAGGGCTGTTTACAGTGGGAGAGGAGGGCACAGGGCTGTTTACAGTGGGAGAGGAGGGCACAGGGCTGTTTACAGTGGGAGAGGAGGGCACAGGGCGGTTTACAGTGGGAGAGGAGGGCACAGGGCTGTTTACAGTGGGAGAGGAGGGCACAGGGCTGTTTACAGTGGGAGAGGAGGGCACAGGGCTGTTTACAGTGGGAGAGGAGGGCACAGGGCGGTTTACAGTGGGAGAGGAGGGCACAGGGCTGTTTACAGTGGGAGAGGAGGGCACAGGGCGGTTTACAGTGGGAGAGGAGGGCACAGGGCTGTTTACAGTGGATGAGGATGGCACAGGGCGGTTTACAGTGGGAGAGGAGGGCACAGGGCGGTTTACAGTGGGAGAGGAGGGCACAGGGCTGTTTACAGTGGATGAGGATGGCACAGGGCGGTTTACAGTGGGAGAGGAGGGCACAGGGCGGTTTACAGTGGGAGAGGAGGGCACAGGGCGGTTTACAGTGGGAGAGGAGGGCACAGGGCTGTTTACAGTGGGAGAGGAGGGCACAGGGCTGTTTACAGTGGGAGAGGAGGGCAGTGTCAATCTGGCCAGGCCACAGCTCACAGCTCAGCTGGAATAATCCCCGTGGCTTTGCCCCCCACCATGACCCATGCTGCACTCTGCCATAGTTTATAGGCTGCATTAAAATTCAGCAGATCGTTCCCCGCAAGCCTGGCACTGCGCCAAAAGCCTCCTGCCCCTCAGGGTTATAAATAGATTGATGCTGAATAAATATAATAAGAGTGAGATGATTTATTATGATATATCTGTAATTCAATCAGCAAATCCACACTGCTGAATGACATAATGACACGGATAATAGATCTAGACTCGGATGAGCTGGTTGAAGGTGATGTGTTCTCTTTCACTCCTCTATTCCTATTTCATCTTTTTTTCATCACTTTTTGTTCTCCCTAGGATTCCCTTTTATTTTCTCTCTCTCTTTTATTCCCTCTCTCCCTCTTTTCTCTTCCCTGCTGGCACAGTTTTCCAGTTTGATGTTATCTAATTGCTGTATTAATATGCTGAACATACATATTTTATTCCCCGTTTCTGAAGGATTTTATTAATTCTGAGCGGGATTCTTCTGTGGTGCATAGGACAGCCACATTGTTGTGTGACTACAAAGTTTGGATCGCTTTTTTTTTGTGCCTTGAAATTACCAATTGCCATAATTTCGAAATGAACGTCATGGTCTGTATGCAGTGCACATTAAGGATGTTGACTCAGTTCTAGCTGTGGAGCGACTGACAGCTGGAGTTCATTATTTCCTCTGTTTTACAGAGTGTGTACTGCTGTGGGTGTATTTACCCCCCAGATTAGCGCTAGCGCTGCGGCTCACGTGCAGCCGGGCGTCCCACGTGGGCACTGGCCTTCACGGCTCCCGGTGCCTGCCGAGCTGAGGTCAGGACCCGATGGCATCCCGCCGCCCCGCAGCTAAGTACGGAAGACAGCTGCCTGCGTTTACATGCCTATCGGCAATGCAGAAGGGATGTTAGCCTTGATGCTAGTAGGCTAGGCTAACTCTGCAACAGGGAGCCAGTCTCCACACGTTTCCTTTTGGGGGGGGGGGGCATGAGGGACGGGAGGGTGAAGGACACTGGCGTCTATGAACAGGCATTTGTTGCCCATCTACCTCGGTTGATTGTCTTCAAGATTCATTACTCGAATGTGCAGCCGTGACGGATTTGGCATGAGTTTGAGGGCCTGCTGGCTCTGTTGTTGTTGTCGTGTAAAGTGACACACTGACTATCAGCGGTGATGATGATAACATCAGCCTACACCGCTCCCCAAGGTCCAGGGAGGTGGGGGGGGGGGGGGGGGGTCAACATGATCAATGGTTATTTTCCGTTTGTAATGAAGAATCAATGGGCAGTGTAGAGGTGAACCGGACCCAGGGGATCCAAACAGGTCCCTCACATGTAACAGGCGTACTCGGGTTGCAGACACATCCCTTACAGACATCAAAGACTTCATTACGTCACACAGACTAAGGACCATGGCCTTGTCTCTGCACAGACGTGCTCTGAGATCTAAAGACAGGCTTACTGACACACATGCACCAGGACACAAACCCGCCTGTGTTATATGAGAACATTTAAAACCTGCGCTGACAATTAACTCTGAATATCCAGGACATTAAACACCAAAAGCCAGGCGCACGCATCGTTCACGTTCACTAAGCTGTAGCTGCCTCTCGATTTACTGTACTTCCTTTGTTCTGTCTTGTAGGCAGTAAGTCAGTAACAGTCTAATGTGAAATCAAGGTGCTGTTTGTTTTGACAGTGGAACAAATGGCCTTTGAGGGGCGGAGCTGCTGTTTCACCCCCACATCAGAGTTCCTGGTTTCACTACCACGTTCAGCATATTCGTTTCTCCTGCGGGCCGGTCTGCAGGTTCTGTTCAACATTCACGTTTGCCTTTTGGTTTTTCCAAGCGGGCGTCTTGCCACGTGAGTCATTTGGGAGACGTTTATCTCCACATTCCTTCCTGGACCTGGGGCTGGTTGCCGTGGCCTCTTTCTCGTCGGTTGTTTTAATCATGCTGTCATTTGCTGGCTGTGAGTTGTGAGTTTTATTAGTGAGATTTACTTGTGAGTTTTACTAGAGTTTGTGTACTGTAAACAGATAATCGCCTTGGGTTTGGCATTAAGACTGATGGCCATTGTGTGTCACTGTATATGAAGGGTGGCCTTCCATTAGCCCTGTGTTAACAGTGTGAGTGAATGAGTGTATGAGTAGTTCTTCTGTGTTTGCTGTTGTCAGTAGGGGACCTCCAAAACTTGATGGCTGTGTGCAGGTGTGAAAAAGATTCCCGCCTGAAAGATAGAACGTGTGAAAGGCAATTAACAGGCAGCTCAGAGGGCAGGGGGTCAGACACATGTACACACACACACAAACGCAGTTTCTCACACACACACAAATACAGTTTCACACACACACATACACAGATATGCACATGTACAAATGACACTGATAGTCTCTGTGATGAAAGGTCACATGGACACACATACATGAGAATGGCTAGAGACAAAATAAAAGTCAAAATGAGAGAGAAAGAACGAACAAAAGAACTAAACTCTCTTCTCTGCAGAGGGGAAGAGTTAAATGCGTATTTTCACGGTCAATCTCACAGCTCTGCAAAAACCGTTATTCCCGACATCCTCACCTACCCACTGAACCATGGCAACCGCATCCCATAATAAAATCTATAGAAATCTAATTATGCTTTGCATTTGCTGTGAGGCGGCTGGCTGGGCGACCAGCGCGAGTGCCACGCCACATGGGTCCTCATCACTGGCTGAATGCTGCTATTGTAGCAATAGCTGTGTGGGAGTGTTAATTGTGGAAGGGGGTGAATTGGAGTCTGTGGGCATCTAGACCTGCCCCAACACCACCTGCAGCTCCCTCAGATACCACTAAGCCAAATGACACATGCCTCCTTCCACAGGCCTGTCAGCATGATGGAGTTGAGGGAAAGGGAGCGAGAGAGGGAGGGAGAGAGAGAGAGAGAGCGTGAGAGAGAGATTGCTTTGAAGTGTCTGTGTGCATGTGGTGTGCATGTCTGTAACTGATTAGGGACAATGTGATTGTGTGTCTGCCTTTGCCTGTATGTGTGTAATGAGTGTTATTACATATGTGTGTAGATGGATGTGTGTGTTGGGGTTTATGACAGTTTATGCACTACAGGCCTTTGAAGACACCTGCTGGTGTCTGTCACTTAATGAGCCAAAGGCAGTGTCAGATTTCTGTATCTCTCTCTCTCTCTCTCTCTTTCTTCTCTTTCTCTCTCTGCCCCGTCTCACTCTTTCTCTCCCACATCTTCCTAACTGTCTCCACCTTCTACAGGGAAAAAAATGTCTATCACACGTTCATATTCTTGATTATTTATAAAACGAGAAGAAAAGAAACTCAGAAACAGAAAGGTGGACCCCCCCCCCAGAGGTGATAACGAGGCAACTTGTGCACACAGGTTGACGCCTGGTTTTCTCATGCGCAAGAGCAGTGTGAGAATATACAGACCATTACTGTCAAGCTGATGTTGAGCGTGCTTCATTTTTGAAAGGTCCTGAAGACTTTTCTTTTGTCTCTTTTCATCATCTTGGGAGATTTTGACTCCCTAATCTCTAATCTCTGGGCTAATCTCTGCCCACTTTCATCCTGCTCTTGCTGATCTGTCTTCTGGCCGGTTGGGATTTCATGGTGCGTTGACCTGACACCCTGCAGTGCGGGCCAAGCAGAAGAACTCAAGCTAGGTGCACAGATCCATAACCACACGCGCTGTAACAGAAACTGTGCTTCGCTCCACAGGATATCTCCACCAGAATTAGTGATTCACAGTTTTTAAACACTGCAGTCATAAGCAAAGATGCTTAGGTTCATTTGTTCATTAGCAGTAACGGGCCTTCGCAACACTGATTCTGCAGAAGGTTGCCATATGCAAATGAACTCTAGAATAAATCATTTTTATTGCGTGCTGTGGTCATCCTGACTAAGCTCAGATAATATTCCAGATGTCTGTTCTATGGGTGTTTACAATAAATCAAAATGTTCACGTTCGTGCGAACGTTAATAACTTTACTCAAAATGCCCAATATTTAACCATGTTCCATCAGAGGTTTGCTGGTGTTTTTAATATGTTGCAGGGCATATCACAATCGCAATATACCATGTTGGCCCCTATCATGCAAGACTATCACTGGGACATTATTCCCAAAGCCTTGCATCTGAGAACATGACTTATCTTCTGCTCCGTTTGGGCTTCAGCGGTGTGTGTGTGTGTGTGGTGTGTGTGTGTGTGTGTGTGTGTGTGTGTGTGTGTGTGTGTGTGTTATACTGGTGAAATTTCCCTCTCACCCAGAGCAGAAGCTGTGGAGCTTTGGCTGAGTTTAGTTAAGCGTTAGCGTTTGGTGTCTGTGGATGGAGTCCATTTTGTGTAATTAGAGTGGAAGTGTTGGATATGCATAAGAGACTTTTTTTCTAATTGACATCAATCTACTCTGACCACACGATGTGCATAAATTCCATAAGCAATGCCAAAGAACAAACAGAGGAGAAAACCCTTTATAATGTGGTGACGTTGAAGTGTGTGTGTGTGTTTGTGTGTGTTTGTGTGTGTGTGTGTGTGTATGTGGGTATGTTTATGAGAGGGAACGTGTATGTGGTCTTACCAGTGACGTCTCTCAGATCATATCCATCTTTGTTCTCACCTTTTCACTGATTGTACTCATACCTGTAGGTGTTCGGCAGCCCTGTCTAATATTTTTGAAGGCCGCAGAAGGTCTTCACCAGACTGGGTTCTTGCAATGCGTCTGTCGGGTGGATTTTTCCCATCCAGTACTGATGTAACCTTTGTTTAGGTCGGAGCAAAAAGGTCACATGGGTTGGAGTGAACCCTAACCCTGCGTGGGTCCCTATTGGCCGCTGCCTTCACACGTGTCGTCTGCCTTCACAGATACGACTTCATCGAGGTCCGAGACGGCAGTTCCGACTCGGCCGACCTGCTGGGGAAGCACTGCAGCAGCATCGCCCCCCCTGCCATCATCTCCTCGGGCCCTGTGCTGCACATCCGATTCGTGTCTGACTATGCCCACCAGGGGGCAGGCTTCTCGCTGCGCTACGAGATCCACAAGACAGGTAAGACAGCGTGAGCTCCCCTTTGAGTCAAGGGCGTACATGCGAAAGCTTCTGTCAGGCAGCTCGGAGGGGTTAGGTGTGGGCGAGCGTGTGAAGATCGCATCGGCGTGGTCTCAGGTCTGGAGCTGCCTGTATTGGCACCTTGTACAGTAGACCACCCTCACGCACTCGTCCACGCCTCAACCACCTCCTCCTCCTCCTCAACCACCTCCTCCTCTTCCTCTTCCTCTTCCTCCTCCTCCTCCTCCTCCTCTTCCTCCTCTTCCTCCTCCTCCTCCTCCTCCACTCTGCAGCCACCTCCTCCAGCAGCAAGCCCATAGCAAATCCTGCCTGTAGCTCACATTTCGATTGGCTTTCGCGAACAGGAGAGAAGACAGCCATTGGTTTTTGCGGATGGGTAGGAAGCGATGCGATTGGTCAGGACTTGGGCTCAGTAGCAAGAAGCCGTTAGTGTTATTTAATCAAGTAAGCCCTTCTGAAAAGGGAAGCAAAGCCCTTCTATTGGCCAGGTGCGGTTCAGCAGCTGAAGAGCATTGTTAGGGTAATGTGGTAGCGTGTGGGCGCTGGAGGGGCCTCAGGGCCAAGCAGGGTTGCCGTGCCCAATTCGGTCCTGGCACTTGGCCACGCCCCCCCCGCTCCTTCGTGGGGCCTGTTCGACACGGCCCGTGACAAATTAAGATCAAGGCAACAGCGGGTAGGGAAAATCAACAGCAGGCAGGCATCTTCTGTTCTCTTTTCTTCCTTCTGAAAGCATTCCCGGAATGCCTCCTTAATTGAGTCCTGATCTCCAGCCCCTGGGGGAGAGGGTGGGCTGCAAAGAAGCTGGTATTAGTAACACAACGCGCACGCGTGTATGTGTGTGTGTGTGTGTGTGTTTGGGGTGGTCCAGGTTCTGGGCGAAAGTAGATTAGTTGGAGGAGGAATATGGGTCTAATAATGAGCTGTTGGTCACAGTGTCTGACTGGTAGTTCAATGTTCAAAGGGTAGCAGGTGGGAGGCCTGGCCTTGGAGGCTGGCTTGGTGGGTTGTTGGTAGGTACTGCTAAAGCCTGGCCTTAGAGGCTGGTTTGGTGGGTTAGTTGGTAGGTACTGCTAAGGCCTGGCCTTAGAGGCTGGTTTGGTAGGTTAGTTGGTAGGTACTGCTAAAGCCTGGCCTTAGAGGCTGGTTTGGTGGGTGAGTTGGTAGGTACTGCTAAAGCCTGGCCTTAGAGGCTGGTTTGGTGGGTTAGTTGGTAGGTACTGCTAAAGCCTGGCCTTAGAGGCTGGTTTGGTGGGTTAGTTGGTAGGTACTGCTAAAGCCTGGCCTTAGAGGCTGGTTTGGTGGGTTAGTTGGTAGGTACTGCTAAAGCCTGGCCTTAGAGGCTGGTTTGGTGGGTTAGTTGGTAGGTACAAAAAATGCAAATCACCAGTAAATGCTTTCTTGCATTATGCTTTTGAAGAGAACCTTATAGATAGTTCATAGAAGAAGATGAAGCATTTAGGCAGGACTAACAGTAATCCATAGGTTTCTGTCGTGATGAGTCCCAGTAGTCTGCCCCTAAGCCTAGCAAACCCATTAGTGTTGACACCGTCCACTCAGGAAAATCAGCATTTTAACACTAGTGCCTGGTCTCTCCCTCCTCTCCTGGGAGGAGCGTATGATGCTCAGCGCGGGTCGCTAAGCGCCGTCGTATGGGCGCATCACACGCCTGCTGCCACACACGACTGGGAACGATGAGGCCCACCACAATGTGGAGACTCGCAGTTGCCATGGCGCTAACAGGATCTCGTTAAGCTCAGAGGGTTCGAGGGAAATCGTGTGCGGGAATGGCGATTCTGGAACGAGATGAATGTGTGTGCGTGTGTTCATGAGACCCATGTTTGATGATGTGTGAGTGAGGAATAGCATCTCCTCCAACACTGCAGTTAAACTTGAACTCACCAGACTGCCGATAGAACGTGTGGGCAAACAGCTTTCTGTGCGAGACGAGGAACAAGCCTGAAGGAAGACGAAGGGAGAATGTGAGACACGAACGAGACTGAAGGAAGGAAGATGACAGGAGAATGTAAGACAGGAATGAGACTGTAGGAAGGAAGATGAAGGGAGAATGTGAGACAGAAACGAGACCAATGGAAGGAAGACGAAGGGAGAATTTGAGACAGGAACGAGACTGAAGGAAGGAAGACGAAGGGAGAATGTGAGACAGGAACGAGACGGAGAAACAAAAGGGGGATCAGAGATTGCAAAGAAACTGTGGAGAAACTGCAGGGGAGACAGGAGATCAGCAGACACCACAGCATGTGGAGAACCAGACGAGAAGGACGAGGCTCTGCGAGCACGGCTGTGAGCCTGGCCTGTTTGCCAGCGCTGTTTTGGCAGAGACAGACCGTCGTTCTCCAGTGGTGGTAGGAATCTTGGGTAAATTCATAGCCTGGAGTAGCTCGGTGAGAACCTGCCTCCACTACCTCCATTTACTGATTTCACTACGAATACCAGAAGCCCCAGGCTTGGCCTTACAGTGGGAGGGACCAATCAGTTCCTGTGTTTAGTTGCTGGGGGTCCAGGTGGCTTTGCCACTTTTCCCAACACAATGGCACCTCGACTGGGAATAATCCCAGCGGAGCTGACAGTGAAGGAACGCTTCCCAACATCTTCTCATTCACAGTGGTCCGCTGGAGCAGCACACACACAAATCTGAAATCACACAACCTGCTAATGCCTGTGTACGTGGGCTTCAGCTTGTCCAGTAGTATTAAAATAGCCAACACGTTTTTGCTGAAGTCCCCAAAAACATCACACAGGCACTAATGAACTGCTACTGTCCCCTTTACTGGACATGCAGTTCACTGTGACACTTCAGTTAACTCAACACTGCTCACAGAACCCATGCCTCTGTTGCCACGGTTACACTCCGCAATTCGGCTAAAAACTTAGCCAGTCAGCAGTCTGCGTTCCATCATTAGATTCAAAGACCAGTAGACATGAAGAGCCAATGAGAACGGGCCACAAAGCTGTCACTCCAATTATTATAACCCCGCCCCTCTCCCTCAAAGCCCCCCCCCTTCACTGGGTTGTGGCAGCACAGCGATCGTAGGCACTGATGACGCGTGACGATGTCCTTGCTGTCTCACCGCTCACGTGCATCACTCGTCGGGTCACGTGACCGCAGCCTCTCACACTCGTGATGGCAGCGGCACGTTTGGGTCTCGTGTCTCCGACTCTGTGTGTATGTGCTGTACCCATGATGCTACAGGGCATATATGAACTTGAGAAAATGGGGCATATCGTGTTATGTATGAACCAGTTCTTTAGAGAAATAATACTCATTTAAAAAAAAACATGATGGTTAAGCTCTCTGCGTTTCTGTTTGGGTTCTGGTGCTGCTGTGTGGTGGTAAAAGTGGGTGTTGATGTAGTTTAATGGGTCAAATGTTCTGAAGGTGCCATGCGACTGCAGAATCAATATCCATGTCTCTGTTCAGGGCGGCAGGCATAGCCACAGTGCCAGAATACCACGGGAGCTTGGGTGGACGTGATTCCTCCGCTGCTCCTGATCCCAATACGCACACACACACACACACACACACACACACACACACATTACAGGAGAATGAGACACATTACAGGATAATAACAATCATTCCCAAACATATGAAGTTCATTCCCCAGTATTGTTATTAGTTTCCTGTTTTACACTCCAGTGCCCATCCACCTCCCCCACACCTCCCAGCCAAACACTCCAGTGCCCATCCACCTCCCCCACACCTCCCAGCCAAACACTCCAGTGCCCATCCACCTCCCCCACACCTCCCAGCCAAACACTCCAGTGCCCATCCACCTCCCCCCCACACCTCCCAGCCAAACACTCCAGTGCCCATCCACCTCCCCCACACCTCCCAGCCAAACACTCCAGGAGATGGGAGGAGGTATAACACGCAGCCCAGATCCCCCCCCCAGGGACTGGGGTAGAGAGAGCGCCCTCTAGCCTGCACTTGGCTGACTGTGCCGTGCTCACGAACCTGAATTAATGAGCGATTAGTCAGGGCTGATGGCGTTGTGCTTAGGCGTGCTCAGAGTGGAGAGGTAGAGCGGAGTTCCTCACTGTGTGTCTGCAGTGTTGTCTGCCTGTCTCTGTGTGGAGGCGGGGCAGTGGGGGAATGGGGCGGGGCAATTGGGGAACGGGGAGGGGCAGTAGGGGGATGGGGCGGGGCGGTGGGGGGGGATTTGTGTCTGAGAAAGCAGTGTAGAGGTTGATGAGGTGCTGGGGCAGCCAGAGCATCGAACTAAACCTGCGATGGAAGCTTGTTTGGCTGCTTTGTGTGTGTGTGTGTGTTTGTGTGTGTTTGTATGCATGTATGTGTACAGTATGTACTTGTAAAGTATGCGTGTATGCATGGTAGTGTGTATATGTATGCATGTGTGTGTGCATGCCTGTACATGTGTGTGCATGTTGTGTGTGTGTGTGTGTGTGTGTGTATGCCTGTACATGTGTGTGGGGGTGTAGGTGATCACAGGAGGCGCACAGTGAGGGTGTGAGCCTTTGGGCTTAGATGAGTTCCTCATACTGTATATAAAATGGTTTCATTTTTTTATGTTCTAACATTGACAATTCAGCTTTGATCCAAAGGCTGTCTGTAACTACAGCTATGGAACTGAATTCTGCTTCAGATGTTGAAAACGATAAAAATCAATCTTGAATTGCGAGCAGGGGCAATTAGTGTGTGAGGCTGGGGAGTTCACTGCAGGTTTAAACACTGCTGTGGAGTTACACTGGGGCACTTACACTGATAGACATGGCTCACACGAGGACAGTGTGTTATGTAAAGACGCGACGGAATTGCCCCACCGTTGCATTTTTCCAGCGCAGCTGCGTGTAATTGGTTATTTTCATTAGATTACTGCAGTGAGAGGGACTCCCATCGCCAGACAGACCGCAGAAGGACAGAACACAAGTGGCAGAGGGAGAGAGATTAAATGTGGGGTGCAAAAAAGCATTTAAGTGTGTGTGTGTGTGTGTGTGTGTTGTGCGTGCAGATATCCATGTCCAAAACACACACACACACAAACACGTACAGATGAAACAGATATATGACACGGAGCTGCAGCATGGAGAATGTGCTGTGTGTAACGTTTACCAGCCCAGACACCAACCGCTGCTCTTCCAACCGGCCATCAGCTGCCACTGTGCTGCACACAGCAAGTCTGTCTGCTGAGGAGGGAGCCCAGGAGTGTGTGTGTGTGTGTGTGTGTCAGGCAGGCCCAGGCTTGCCCCTGTAGGGGGCATGACCTCTGAATAGATCCTCAGACAGTGGGTCACTATGTCTCCGACTGTCTCCTTAAATAGAGCTCTATCAGTCTCTACGTGGGTGCCTTTAAGGATGTGACTGACGGACGAAAGATGACATCTCGAAGAGTGTGTGTCTGTGAAGGGATTTGTAGATGGGGATGTGTGTGCGCGTTTGAGTGGATTTGTAGATGGGGATGTGTGTGTGCGCGTTTGAGTCGATTTGTAGATGGGTGTATGTGCGTTTGAGTGGATTTGTAGATGGGGATGTGTGTGTGCGTTTGAGTGGATTTGTAGATTTGTGTGTGTCTGCGCGTTTGAGTGGATTTGTCGATGGGTGTGTGTGTGCTTTTGACTGGATATGTAGATGTGGATGTGTGTGTGCGTTTGTGAACAGTTGTACCTTCTTTGTCTAGTTGTTGGTCTGCTCATGAGGGTGAGGGCTGCAGCAATGCATCAGCACATATAGTTAAAGCAGTTAAGAGTTAAGAGATGCACATAACTGGTCATTTGTTCTTTGATCCTCTGAACACCCCCCCCCCCACACACACACACACACACACACACAAACAAACACACAGTTTCATTTTGTGCCACACACACACACACTCTGTGTGGAACAGAGAGAAAGAGAGAGGAAGCAGGATGCAGATGCCGCATACGTATGTGTGCATTTGTACTTCTGCCTTCTTAGTCCTAGATGCACAGAATATTGATGAGGTGAGCAACAGAAAGCATACCCCAATGGATAGCATGTGATATATGTGTGTTTGTGTGTGTGTGTGTGTGTGTGTGTTCGTGCACCTGTCCATGCACATTGGTATTAGTACAGCAGATTTGTATCTCTGTAGAGCAGGGTAAAGGGGCACGCCGCATAGCTCTGCTCTCGGGGGCCACGGGAGAGTTGGCATGTAGCGCCTCTGCTGAAGGTGAAGCATGACTGGGCATACGTTTGCATACCCATGATGCCGAGGGAGAGCAGAGTGACCCCCTGTGGGCCGCCACAGGGGGTCCCCTGTGGCGACCCCCTGTGGGCCGCCAGCTTGAGAACTCTCTGCTTTCTCCATCTCCTCATAATGAAGAGGCAGCTCTGCTTAAAGCTGTCTCAGACGGTGGGGGTGTGGGGGAGGGAGGGAGGGGAGGGAGAGGCAGTACTGAGAGACCCAAACAGGTGGGACACGTGAGCTGTGATACAGGAGGCTGGAGTGTGGCTGTGTGATTGCACGTGGGCTCTCGCGCTGCTCGCGCCGTGGTGCGGAGATGGAGCCGTCCGTCAGAGAGGCTGTAGGGCTGTGTGTGGTGCGGAGATGGAGCCGTCCGTCAGAGAGGCTGTAGGGCTGTGTGTGTGTGGGGGGGTAGGGCTGTGTGTGTGTGTGGATGTGGGGGGGGAGGCTGTGTGTGGGGGGGTGTAAGGCTGTGTGTGTGTGGGGAGGATGTAGGTGTGTGTGTGTGTGTGTGTGGGTGTGAGGCTGTGTGTGTGTGATGTTGAGCAGAAGACACCCCACCTGGTGCTCCCCCAAACACCCTGCTCTGCCAGTTGCTGCTGATACATACTTGAAAGCGATACTCAAATAAGTGCCTAAGAGATCTGCTGCAGCGCACAGACATTTCACACGAGCGTGGGTCGGATCCGTGAATGAGGAAATGCTGTATCAGATTCCTGGAGCCCGAGCAGGTCCTTTACACCGGCGCTGAGTGCGTAACAACAGCCTCAAGGTCGGGGCATCACTCACGCTCACGGCTCTGCAGATGGGGCTTCTGTGTGTAGATAGAACATTCTGCCGAGAGGAATGAATATTTACACTCTGCAGTGTGTTACATTTGTGACCTAAGACTGGGCCTGTGGCCACTGTGTGTGTGTATATGTGTGTGTGTGTGTGTGTGTGTATGACTGTTCTTTAGGGTAACTCATCCTCTGCTTGGTCTTTCTTCTCTGTTTAGGGTCGGACTGCTCCCGAAACTTCACCAGCCCGTACGGCGTGATCGAGTCTCCCGGCTACCCCGACAAGTATCCCCACAACCTGGAGTGCATCTTCATCATCATCGTCCCGCCCCACATGGACGTCACCCTCACCTTCCTGACCTTTGACCTGGAGAACGACCCACTGCAAGGCGCGGAGGGCGAGTGCAAGTACGACTGGCTGGAGGTGTGGGATGGGCTGCCACAGGGTGAGTGAACACACACCCTAATCCCGTGCCACGCTGTCTGCAGTCATGTCTACTGCTGCTGGGATTATATTAGGACAGCTGGGATTAGACCCCTTCTCGGCTCTGGTGCAGTCTGTAGCCGCTTCACCCGGCGTTATGCGCTACGGAGGGGGTGATGGGGTGGTAGATGGAGCGGCGAAGGAAGAGCAGCTCCGTTGACCCTTATCAGCGCGGCAGAAATATGCCGTCAATAACGCACCAATAGGATTTCCTCCTCGTCTGGAAGAGTGTGGTTGAATGTGCTCTCATACCAGATTAACCAAATCCCAACACACCCTCCACCCTCTAGACACAGCGTAGTCCCTATATACACACGCATAAACCCGCCCCCACCCCCCCCCCCCCCCCACCCCCCCAATTGAACCCTTCACATCGACTCCCCCACACACACATGTGACTTTCAGATTATGCCATCATCACGAGTGTTGCAGCCCTCGAGCACTGTACCTCTCTGCCCCACTGCGATAGATCAATAAGCTGTCCACACATCTGCACTGCAGCTCCAGACAGAGCCTCCACACAGAGCCTCCTGTACTTTACATCACCCTCTGATGGAGCCCCTGTACTTTACATCACCCTCTGATGGAGCTACTGTCCAGACCAACAGAGTTGTTTCTGCCATTTGTTCATGAAACATCTTTCCTGCAGATCTCCCTTCTAAAGGGAGGAAAAATCAATGAATGTGATCGATACAGGTGTTTTTTCTTCCTGTGTGTGTGTGTGTGTGTGTGTGTGTGTGTGTGTGTGTGTGTGTGTGTGTGTGTGTACAGAATATTGTATATTGTAGTCCCCCTACAGGCTTCCTAAATCAAGTGTGTTGGCATTCAGGAGTTAAAGGAAGGAGTTGAAAGAAATGGGAGTGATGGAGGTTTCAGAGAAGAGCAAGGAGAGAGAGAGAGAGAGACAGAGACATAGACAGAAAAAGAGAGTGATACAGACAGAGAAAGAGAGAGATACAAACAGAGAGAGATACAGAGAGAGAGAGAGATACAGAGAGAGAGAGATGCAGACAGAGAGAGAGAGATGCAGACAGAGAGAGAGAGATACAGACAGGGAGAGAGAAAGAGAGGAACTCTAATCCAAATATATAGCGGGGCTTCACTGGAGCAGGAACACATGGGCGGGGCTTCACTGGAGCTGGAACACATGGGCGGGGCTTCACTGGTGCAGGAACACATGAGCCTTCTCCTCAGGACCCCTCACACTGTCTGTGGGGTGGGGTTGGGGGGGCAGAGTTGGCTGGTAATTACACATCTGTGAGAACTGCTGCACAGAAGGGGTTCAGGCCGGGACCATCTCCGCCCTTCTGAGTGTGGGGTTTCTATTTCGTGCAGTCGGACCCCTCATCGGCCGCCACTGTGGCACCAAGATGCCGCCAGAGATCCAGTCGTCCACGGGCATCCTCTCCCTCACCTTCCACACCGACACGGCGGTAGCTAAAGATGGCTTCTCAGCTCGATACAACATGACGGTAAAGGAAGTTAATGACAGTGAGTATCACCTTTTCGCATCTGTCTCTCTCTCTCTCTCTGTCTCCTTCTGTGGTAACTGATGTACCGGTTCTGCTCTCTCAGACTTTCACTGCAGCAATCCGTTTGGGATGGAGTCCGGCCAGATCACGGACGACCAGATCACGGCCTCGTCCACGTTCTTCGACGGCCTGTGGGCCCCACGACAGGCTCGGCTCAACTACGACGACAATGCCTGGACCCCTAAGGAGGACAGCAACAGAGAGTACATACAGGTGACCTGTCGCTCTGTCTAGCTCTGTTCCTGTCTGTCTCACCTTGTAGAGGGTTATACTCCTAACCAAACACAAAGGCCTTCTCTGCCTCTCTCCCCCTGTTCTTTCCCCCAGCCAATAAAACACACGCCACACACACACACACACACACACATTCCTATGGCACATTCCCGTATCACGTGAGACACTGGAGCTCCTGTTGGGGCCATGCTGAAGCTTTGGAAGCAAAGCTGCTCCCTGAGGATATGGTGTGTGTTTGAGTGTGATGGGGTCTGTTGGACTGGGGGTGGTTCACACCACACTCCCCTCTCTCCCCTCACACACCGCACTCCCCTCTCTCCCCTCACACACCGCCCTCTCTCCCTCACCCACTCTCCCCTCTCACCCACACTCCCCACACACACACTCCCTCTCCCTCACACACACACTCTCTCTCACCCTCACACACCACCTCCCTCTCTCCCCACACACCGCACTCCCTCTCTCTCCCCACACTCCCTCTCTCCACCACACTCCCCTCTCCCCTCACACACCACCACGCTCCCTCCCTCACACACACCACACCCCCTCTCTCCTCACACACACTCCCCCTCTCCCTCACACACCACCACACACACCGCACTCCCCTCTCTCCCCTCACACACCACACTCCCCTCTCTCCCCTCACACACCACACTCCCCTCTCTCCCCTCACACACCGCACTCCCCTCTCTCCCCTCACACACCACACACACACCGCACTCCCCTCTCTCCCCTCACACACCGCACTCCCCTCTCTCCCCTCACACACCCAGCCGGCCAGCTTGGCAAACGGCTCTCATAAGTGTTGACATGCCTTGGAGCCAGACATCTTACAGCAGTTCCTACTGATGTGTGTGTGTGTGTGTGTGTGAGACCGTGTGTGTGTATGTAGGTGTGCCTCAGGTTGGGTGTGTGTGTGGGGGGAGGGTATATGTGAGTACCTGAATATGTCTATGTATGTGTGTGAGAGACTGTGTGTTTGTGTGAATCTTTATGTGTGTGTGTGTGTGTGTTGTAGTGGAGGTCTTCAAACTGAACAGTCAACGATAGACATTAAGATCTCATCACACCTTCTGCTCCTCCTGGCTGCTTCAGAAATGACACAAAGGAGACACAATCTTGCCCTCCCTCCCTACCTCCCTCTCCCTCTCTCTCCCCTACCTCCCTCTCCCTCTCTCTCCCTCCTACCTCCCCTCCCTCTCTCCTCCCTACCTCCCTCTCTCTCCCTCCTTACCTCCCTCTCTCTCTCTCTCTCCCACCCTACCTCCCTCCCTCTCTCCCTCCCTCCCTACCTCCCTCTCCCTCTCTCTCCCTCCCTACCTCCCTCTCCCTCTCTCTCTCCCTCCCTACCTCCCTCTCCCTCTCCTCCCTCTCTCCCTCTCTCTTTCTCCCTCCCCCTACCTCCCTTTCCCTCCCTCCCTCTCTCTCTCTCCCTTTCCCTTTCCTCCCTCCCTCCCTCCCTCCCTCACTCTCTTTCCATCACCATTCATCAGAAACTGATGTGTTTTACAATGCTTGCTGGTTCTCTTTCTTGGTCTCACATCTAAAAGATCTCTCTCTTTCCCTCTCTCTCTCTCTCTCTTTCACTCTCTCTCTCTCTTCATCTTCCATCCCCCTTTCTCCGGGTGCTGGGTTGATGATGCTCGGCCAGCTCTGATGGTAACAGCCACTTGATTGATGAGGGTCCTTTCCCCAGAATAAATAGTTAGCAGCAGTCCTCTGTGCTATTGATTTTTTGTCTAGGTGTGTTTCTCTGTGCCCTAAGCAGTGATGCAGAGGAGGCGTGTGTGCGTGCTTGTGAGTGTGTGTGTGTGCGTGCGTGCTTGTGAGTGTGTGTGTGTGTGTGCGTGCTTGTGAGTGTGTGTGTGCGTGTGCTTGTGTGAAAGCCCCACCTGCCTTCCTGACAGATAACAAACGCTGCAGTTTTCCTGCGCGTGTACAGATGACACCCTGCTGAGAGGACTGAGCAGGGGATCATGGGTAGCGGCCCTCCCGAGTGCTACCACCCAGTGCTTGACAGAAAACCCAACACTCGAGCGGGCGGGGGGGAGGGGGGGGGCGACCAAGATGCAGCACATGAATCACCATCCTCTTCCTCAGCAGGGCAGGGGCTCAGATGGGGCACGGGGCACCTGGGATATAGACATGTAGGAACGCTTCTGATCTGAGCAGAAACGATGCAGTGACATCCTGAAATATACGTCACCTCTCTGTCTCCTCCTCTCCTCCTCTCCTCCCACATCACCCGCTCCACTCCTCTCCGGGCGCCTTGTTTCTCTCTCCCCACTCCTCAGGCCCTCCCACTATATTGCTCCCTCTCCCTCCCCCTCTGATCCTGGCTCAGTCCTGTTTCTGATCCTCCTTAAGGTGGACCTCCACTTCCTCAAGGTTCTGACGGGCATCGCCACCCAGGGCGCCATCTCCAAAGAGACGCAGAAGGCCTACTACGTCACCACCTTTAAGCTGGAGGTGAGCACCAACGGCGAGGACTGGATGATCTACCGCTACGGCAAGAACCACAAGGTAGGATCCCGCGCGCGCACGTGTGTGTGTGTGTGTGTGTGTGTGTGTGTGTGTGTGTGTGTGTGTGTGTGTGTGTGTGTATGCAGTGAATGGAGGCGGAGCGGTGTTGGACAGAGAGACCATTGTTTGTGTTCTCTTGTTTTTGTGTGCCGGTTGTTTATCACTGCTGTGGGCGGCTCTAATGGAGCTGTTAGCCGGTGCAGAGAGGGCAGAAGAGAGAAAATGCTGAGGGGAAGCCAAATCCCCCTCTCTCCCCTGCTCCCCTCCCCTGCTCCCCCTCCCTCCCCCACTCCCCCTCCCCCTCTCCCCTCTCCCCTGCTCCCCCTACTCCCTTGCTCCCCTCTCCCCCCCCTCCCCTCTCCCCTCTCCCCTGCTCCCCTCTCCCCTGCTCCCCACTCCCCTCTCCCCCTTTCCCCTCTCCCCTGCTCCCCCTACTCCCTTGCTCCCCTCTCCCCCTTCTCCCCTGCCCCCTCCCCCTCCCCCTCCCCCTCCCCCCTGCTCCCCCTCCCCTCTCCCCTGCTCCCCCTACTCCCTTGCTCCCCTCTCCCCCTTCTCCCCTGCTCCCCTCTCCCCTGCTCCCCTCTCCCCCTTTCCCCTCTCCCCTGCTCCCCCTACTCCCTTGCTCCCCTCTCCCCTGCTCGCCACTCCCCTCTCCCCTGCTCCCCCTACTCCCTTGCTCCCCTCTCCCCTTCTCCCCTTCTCCCCTCTCCCCTGCTCCCCCTACTCCCTTGCTCCTCTCTCCCCTCTCCCCTCCTCTGAGAGGCTCAGCCATATGTGGTCTGCTCTGGCCGAAGGCGTTAGCCGGGGATTAGACTTCACGTCTTGCCCTCCCTACTCTTAGGCTAAGGGGAGAAACTGGAGAGGGAATGTGTCCGCACTGCCGTCCCCACAGGTCTCTGTTTCCCACTAGTCTCCACACTCAGCCCAGACTGATGGAGCGAGCAGACAGGCGGATGTGAAGGCGCTGGTGGTGTTGGTGGGGGTGGGGCACAGGGACGAGAGGGTTAAAAGGGAATCAGACGAAGTAGAGAGCAGAGAGACAGATAATGGAGGCAGAGATGGCAATTGGGGGCGGAGCTAGACTAATCAGTCTATTGCATGCAGCTGTGGGTGCAGAAGCATTTAGTGGTGGTGTGGAATGCATCAGGGGAGCAGGGGCTGATGGGAAGGCTCTGGTACTGATCCCACCAACTGGACTCTCCAGCTCTGGGCTGCTTGCCTCTAGAGTTCTGCCTTTAATCACCCAGCAAATCCCATCACGTTCTGCTCTCCACAGTTACCTGCTTTGGTTTCCGTGTAGGTAAAGCTTTATTAAGAAGTTCTGGTGCGTCTCTGTGGGAGGGGCTATATACTGTAGGAGGCGTGACCAATCAGCCCCTACTTAGGAAGTGATAACCTGGTATTTATTCATAAGCCTAGAAACATGTATATTTATGCAGGTGTGCTGTGTATGCAGACAGGTTACCATAGCCCTGCATACAGGCCACCTGTGTGCAAACACCTGGGCTTGTGTTTTATAATCCAAATATTATATTTTGAGTTCATATAAAATATTGTGCCCTGAAAATGGATCACATTTTTGCAGATTCTTTCTGTCATGCAAGAACAAAGAGAAAAGGGCCAGACATTAACGGCAGTGCTTGTTAAGGTGATGTGAGTTGTCTCTGTTGTCCCCGGGGAAGCTTTTGCTTTGCTCCCCTTGTGTGGGAGCAGAGGGAGGACAATGAGGAGGTGTTAGACTTACAGGACAGCCACGCTGGCGGATCAGGAGACGGCACCAGCTGGGCTGATAGACACGGATGTCCCTGCTCCAGTGCACATGAACACAGAGTGAGGAGTGCGCGCACACGTGTGTGTGTGTGTGTGTGTGTGTGTGTACATGCACGCACAGGAAGAGATAGGGGTAACATCTGGAAAGAGAGCCCTGGCATTTAGGCATTCCAGTAGTTGGTGTGTGTGTGTGTGTGTGTGTGTGTGTGTGTGTGTGTATGTGTGTGTGTAAGGTTGAAAGGGTGCTATCAGCATCGTTGTGCCTCATGGCTATCCCTGCTGTCTCAGTCTCTGAGATGACCTTACTGCACCCGTCCTTTACCAAATTACCTGCCCCAGCCTCATTGAGCCCAAGCTAAATCAGCTCTGATAAGCACACCCACACGTGCACACCCACACGTGCACACCCACACGTGCACACCCACACATGCACACCCACACATGCACACCCACATGTGCACACCCACACATGCACACCCACATGTGCACACCCACACATGCACACCCACATGTGCACACCCACACATGCACACCCACACATGCACAGCCACACGTGCACACCCATACAGAGAGCCAAATCAAATCATGTGTCCCCAATCACTGATGCCCAAGCTGTCTGACTAGGATAGGCAGTTTAACATGCTGAGAAGTACACTCTCAAGTTAAGACACAAATCTTCCTCTAACCCACACAGACAGACTCTCTCTCTTTCTCTCTCTCTCTCTCTCTCACTCACACACACACACATACACACACACACACAGTCTCCCAACAGCGTTTCTCACATACTCTTGACTCCCTCTCCCCCGTGAAAGAGCCAAGCCATCTGATAAAGCCATCACAGCAGTGGCAGAACAATTTATGCCTCCGTCACAAATGTACATTTACATTTACATTTACATTTACGGCATTTAGCAGACGCCCTTATCCAGAGCGACTTACAAAAAGTGCTTCATTGTTTTACTCAGAACAAAATCTCTAGCTAGTTAGTTTAGGCTAAAATCAGGAAGAAACTTTAAGCAAAGATATTATTAGATACAGTCAGTATGGACGCCTAGATATACTCAAATATATACTGAGAAAACCCTACTTAACAGATAAAAGCAAGTAGGAAACAAATGTAACTTTGTTTCCAATCGACATGAAGCACGTAGACTCTGTATTGCTCGGGGAGATAGAAGAAAACCACAGAAAACCACAGGCCAACAGCCAAACATTTGTCTTTCCTGGTTATTTGATTTCCAGTTGAGCAGTGGTTCCAGGTCTAGCCCTACACAACACCCTGCAGCTGAGCAACATTCCTAGCGTAGCCTAACATGGTGTCCTGTGGTGCTCCGTGCTCTAGCTTAGCCTAGCATAGCGTACTGAGGTCCGCCGTGGTCTAGCTTAGCGGCCGATGTTTGCAATGTGTGCAAGCACTTTTGTTTATAAACAAATCTGACTTACGGCTCAGAATGTAGACCTACAAAACACACCTTGCCTGTTTAATTAGCATTATTTCAGTGTGAAGATGCACAACCCGAATGGCAGTTCTACATGTACACTCTGGCCATTTAATAGACGCTACATGACCGATGTGAAACAGGACTGTAGCCCCTCCAGGTCGGACCTGCACGAATCAACCAAATGTGTGTTTGTGCCTTTTCGGGCGCTAAAGGACGACTGTAGACTGAAAACCCGGTGCTGGCAGTCACGGTGAGACAGGGGACGATGTTGTGTCTCTGCCTCCCTCCAGTCTGTCAGCAGCAGTGCCTCAGAGATCAGGCAGCCGGCAGCAGGGACCAGTGCCATTGGTGGTGGGGGTGGTGGGTTGGGGAGTGGCAAACCACAGGGTCGGCACGGAGAGAGGGGAGATAACGGGGCTTACAGCTAGACAGACAGCAGATGGGTCGAGGGAAAAGTGGAGGAGCTTTACAGAGAGTTACAGGAGACAGGACTGTGTGTGTGTGTGTGTGTGAGAGAGAGAGAGAGAGAAAGGAAGAGTGAGGAAGCTGGGAAGAAAGGAGGATTGATAAAGTCTGCTGGGTACAAACATCATCAAATCCCCTGCAGTGTTTGCCCCCTCTCTCTCTCTCTCTCTCTCTCTCTCCCCTACTGAGTCTGCATTGGCCTCCATCCAACTGGAACCAGTCTGCTCTGTCAACATCTTCATCTGGAGCATCGAGGTGTGGGAGAAAGTAAAAGGAGACCAGAGAGAGGGGGAAAGAAAGAAAGAGGGAGGGTGAGAGAGGGGAGTGTGAGAGTAGAAAGAGAGAGAGAGTGAGACAGAGGGAGGGAGGTAAAGACGGAGTGAGAGAGAGGGGAGAGACGGAGGGTGGGAGAGAGCGTGAGACGGAGGGAGAGAGGGAGAGAGAGGGGAGAGAAGGAGGGCGGGAGAGAGCGTGAGACGGAGGGAGAGAGGGAGAGAGAGGGAGAGAAGGAGGGTGGGAGAGAGCGTGAGACGGAGGGAGAGAGGGAGAGAGAGGGAGAGAAGGAGATGGAGAGATAGCGAGTAATTGCTGGAGTCGAGCGGTGAGTGCTGACCGCATTTCCCAACGGTGCCATCAGTTTGAGGGGAAACAGCATGGCAGCGTGCCAGCGTTAAGACTGAGAGATCCACGGAGGGAACAGAGCCAGAAGACAGAGGGCAGGCGGGGGGTGGGTGGGGGGGGGGGGTGGCCGCGTCCAGCCTGTCACTGCCCTGCCCCTGGCACCCTGAAGCTTGGCACTGCATGGCCCCGCCCCCTTCAGAGCTGCCCCGCCCCTCACACCACGCAGATCCTCCCACTCAGCCCATAAAGCCTCCCTCAGTCTGCTCCTGTCCGTCATCTCCTGCTTTTCCTGTGCCTCACCTCACTTTGAGTCCTTGTTTAGTCTCTCTCGCCACCACCTCCTCTCTCCCTCTCTCCCCCCCTCTCTCTCTCTTTCTCTTCCCCTCTCTCTTTGATCCTGTCTTTCTGCGGGGGGCCTTCACTATTTCAGGCCACCCGTGATGCTGCCCAGCACACACGACCATGTGAAAGTGAATAATTCGGGGAGAATTTCTGTGCTCCCTTCCTTATTCCTTATTGCTCACAGAATCTCACGCCTTGCCCCGCGGTGCAAGCCTTCAGTCACTGTCCGTCACAGAGTCCCCAAAGACAGTAGACTCTCACCCCCTCGCCGTCTTCCGGGGGCCGAGCCAAGGAGGAGCAGAGCGAGAGCAGCGTCGGTCTGGCACGCTTCTCTCCTGATTCACACGGCTGTTTACCTCCAGACACCCTCACTGGCCTGTCCGTCTGGCTGCAGAGACCACGGCTCTTCGGGTCCAAAGATAGAATTACCTTGCCGGAATTAACCTCAGCGAGGAGGACAGCCGGGTTAAAAATAGGCGTCGCTCAGATGTTGTCTGTGTTTTGCATATTCTGATCCCTTTGTCTCAAAGGTCTTGTATGCAGCTGCCTGAGTGGCTTTAAAATTCATCTTGTCTGGGTTAAGAAATGTTCCCAGCTCCTGGTGAGGACGCGTTCATTTAAGGGAATGAAAACATCGTAGCTTTTAATTTAAAATGTCTCAACTGTGTTTGAGGCCTTAGATCTGAATCCTCCGAGCGATTTGTCCCCGGTGCGTAAATCTCGGACGCAGCTCTCCAGAGTGAGGTACAGTAAATCAGCGGCCGGGCGCCTGAGCCGTCTCCCCCACTCTAATGAGATCGGCTCAGACCAGCGCTGGCTCACAGAGCAGAGCTCCACGGTGGTGAGTCATCTTTCACCCGCGAGTGGGGACGCCTAGACACGGAGAAGGGGAGGGAGGGAGGAGGAGATGGATGGAGAAGGAAAAATGACTGCCTGCTTTCACAAAAAAGAAAGAAACAAACCTAAAAAAAACATCCGGGGGGGGTTTGAGGCGGGGGGTATGGGTGTTCTCTAGTAGTTACCAGTTACCATCCTCCACCTCTGTAATGTTGCTATTGCATCTAGAAGTGTGAGCCTGGTCTGTTGGTGTGTGCTCGTGTGCTTTCATAGACCCCGTTAGCAGTAGCAATAGCACCAGAAGCAGTATTGTAGCAGTAATGATAGTGTTATAGCTGTAGTGTGGCGCTAACAGCAGTAGTACTGTATAGTGTGGGGCTAACAGCAGTAGTACTGTAGCAGTAATGATAGTGTTATAGCTGTAGTGTGGGGCTAACAGCAGTAGTACTGTAGCAGTAGTGATAGTGTTATAGCTGTAGTGTGGGGCTAACAGCAGCAGTAATGATAGTGTTATAGCAGTGTAATGATACTGTGTTAGTGTTATAGCTGTAGTGTGGGGCTAACAGCAGTAGTACTGTAGCAGTAGTGATAGTGTTATAGCTGTAGTGTGGGGCTAACAGCAGTAGTACTGTAGCAGTAATGATAGTGTAGTGTGGGGCTAACAGCAGTAGTACTGTAGCAGTAATGACAGTGTTATAGCTGTAGTGTGGGGCTAACAGCAGTAGTACTGTAGCAGTAATGATAGTGTTATAGCTGTAGTGTGGGGCTAACAGCAGTAGTACTGTAGCAGTAATGATAGTGTTATAGCTGTAGTGTGGGGCTAACAGCAGTAGTACTGTAGCAGTAATGATAGTGTTATAGCTGTAGTGTGGGGCTAACTGTAGCAGTAATGATAGTGTTAGCTGTAGTGTGGTACTAACAGCAGTAGTACTGTAGCAGTAATGATAGTGTTATAGCTGTAGTGTGGGGCTAACAGCAGTAGTACTGTAGCAGTAATGATAGTGTTATAGCTGTAGTGTGGGGCTAACAGCAGTAGTACTGTAGCAGTAATGATAGTGTTATAGCTGTAGTGTGGGGCTAACAGCAGTAGTACTGTAGCAGTAAGTGATAGTGTTATAGCTGTAGTGTGGGGCTAACAGCAGTAGTACTGTAGCAGTAATGATAGTGTTATAGCTGTAGTAGCTGTAATGTGGGGCTAACAGCAGTAGTACTGTAGCAGTAATGATAGTGTTATAGCTGTAGTGTGGGGCTAACAGCAGTAGTACTGTAGCAGTAGTGATAGTGTTATAGCTGTAGTGTGGGGCTAACAGCAGTAGTACTGTAGCAGTAATGATAGTGTTATAGCTGTAGTGTGGGGCTAACAGCAGTAGTACTGTAGCAGTAATGATAGTGTTATAGCTGTAGTGTGGGGCTAACAGCAGTAGTACTGTAGCAGTAATGACAGTGTTATAGCTGTAGTGGTGTAACAGCAGTAACAGCAGTAGTGATAGTGTTATAGCTGTAGTGTGTAACAGCAGTAGAACTGTAGCAGTAATGACAGTGTTATAGCTGTAGTGTGGGGCTAACAGCAGTAGTACTGTAGCAGTAATGACAGTGTTATAGCTGTAGTGTGGGGCTGACAGTGTTATAGCTGTACTAACAGCAGTAGTACTGTAGCAGTAATGATGGTATTATAGCTGTAGTGTGGGGCTAACAGCAGTAGTACTGTAGCAGTAATGACAGTGTTATAGCTGTAGTGTGGGGCTAACAGCAGTAGTACTGTAGCAGTAATGACAGTATTGTAGCAGGAACGGTAGTGCTGTACCTGTGGTGGGAGTGTTGTAACATTTAACAGTAGTTTTGTAGCTGTAGCACTAGCATTACAGCAGCAACTGTACTGTTGTAGCTGGTGTTGTAGCTGGTAGCATACAGCTCCCCCTTGCCTTTGTCCCCACAGCTCGGGCCTGCCGCTCCACAGCTAGGTCATTCACATACACGTCGTACAAAGTCATGGGGACAAACCGATCCCGTCACAGCCGGCTGAAGCCACATGCGCTGAGGTCCCCCGTTGACGTAGTACCCGCAGTTCAGGCTGAGATTCCGCGGAGACTTCCGCTGCAGCTGCTCGCGTGCACGGGGAACACGCGGGTGTCAGGCGCCATCACACACCAGTCCCGCACACCTCAGTCCCGCACACCTCAGTCCCGCACCAGTACCGCACCAGTCCCGCACGCCTCAGTCCCGCACCAGTTCTGCACGCCTCAGCCGTGTACCAGTCCCACGCACATGTGGCGCCGTGCCTGGCCCGGCGTGTGAGAGAAACGCATATATAGGAGGCACGGGTAAATGAAAAGAAGAGACGGGATAGAAAAGGGGGTGAGAGAGATCATGAGAGAGAGAGAGGGGGGATAATGAACAAGGGAGTAGTGGGAGGAAAGAGAGAGAGAGAGAGAGAGAGACAGTGGCCTTGTATGAGCAGAAGGTGGGCAGCTCATAGCAGGGCTGACAGCAGCTCTCCTGTTTCAGCATGTGTGAATCTGTCATTGCCGGCACCTGTGTGTCTGTCAGCACAACAGCAGTCAGTGGCCAAGTGAGTACAAAAGAGAGCAGGGCCAGGTGTGTGTGTGTGTGTGTGTGTGTGTGTGTGTGTGTGTGTTGTGTGCTTGTGTTTGTGTGAGAGAGAGATAAGTAAGAGGATGTACATGTGTTTGACTCAGTCTTTGTAACTTAAACAAATGTACATGTATATTGATCAATAAAACATGCTCTACTGTCATCAACCCACAGCATGGGCGTTTCATGTCACACCAACATTTCTCTGTCTCTCTCTCTCTCACACACACACACACACACACTCAGACAGACAAACACACACAGTCGGTATAGTGTATAAGACCTGAGGGAAATTACTGTTTTTCAGTCTCATTTTGACCAGCTCCCCTTGGGCTCTGCCAATAATTGGACTTCCTGTTACGCCTGTTTGCAGCCTTTTAACCACTCCTCCTCCATTTTGGTGTCCCGATACTTAAAACTCACTTTCACTGAGCTTTATGCTTTTAGCTGAGCCCACGGTGACCCGCGGCTCTGTTGTGTAAATCCTACAGTGCACAGATGTGTAAATACCCCCAGAGTTCGCAGTTTACACCAGCGCTCTGCCACTGGGTTGGATTAGCAAAGTTAGCCAATTAGAGTGGGCAGCAAGAACATGGCCGCCCCCTCCCTGTCTGTGAGCTCGCTGAACAAACAAGAACACTGCTGATGACATGATCACAGATGCAGTGAGACATGCATTAGAAAGATTGGCTTTTAGGTTCCACCATGGCTGAGCTGTGTGCGTGTATGTGTGTGTGTGTGTGGGCGGGTGTATCTGTGGCATGTGTGTGGCTCTGAGTGTGTGTGGCCACATTTGTGGTGTGCGCTGTGCGTGGCTCTGTGCGTGTGAGGTCACCACATTCCGTGCCATGCAGCAGTGTGTGTAATCTTGCCCCGGCTGGCTGAGTTTGCCCTCTTCCTGCCCATAGGTGCCCTGCACTACGCCCTGCTGGGATGCCACCCCAGCAGCGTGGGGCACGTGACTCTCACATGTACTTCAGTCCAATGATGAGTGGGTTGTCTTCCCGTGCAGGGTGTGTGAGGTTATGTCACTTGAACATGAGAAGTAGTTCTCTCCCACACTCTCTCGAGGTGATATATCACACACTGTTTGCCCTTGGTCTATAAACACACACACACACACAGAGGCATCCACTCTGTTCACACCCGCTGCGCTGTGGTTGAAACTTCACGTGTAGGCAGGGGTAAAGGTCACACACACACACACACTCTCTTGCTCATGAAGTCATTAAGCAAAAGCAGATTCCTGCGATGCGCCCTCTGACAGCTGTTCACTATCACAGTCTGTATACACTCTCAAACACTTTTGTGTGTGTGTGTGTGTGTGTGTGTGAGAAGGGGACAGAGAGAGGAGACAGAAGATTTTAAATTTGAAATACCCCTTTATTGGAACAATCAAGCATCCACAAATGTATCAGATCTGATCAGAAACACATGGTCATTATGTCTGCCTGCCTCCCTCCATTGCTCCTACTCTCTCTCTCTCTCTCTCCTCCCCTTCCTCTCACTCTCATTCCCACTTCCTCCCCCTGTTCTCTGTCCCTCTCACTTCCTTTTCTCACAGCCTTAGATGACTTCTTACAAACAGAGTGATGAATGACTCTAGGTCTTTGGTTCTGTTCCGTCACAGTCACTCGGTGATGTATCGGGAGCTTGTGCCAAATGTCGAAGATTAAGCGTCTCCCTTTTCCTTCTCCTCTGCCTCCTCGTCTCGCTCTTTCATCTCACTTCCTCCGCTGCCTACCCAAACACACCCGGGCCCGACCCGACCCGGTCCCTGGCCAGCTGGCCCCGGTGTCACTGGATCCTGAGGTGGTGGGGCCCTGAGGGAGCTCCTCCGTGTGCAGTGGGGCGAGAGGAACCCTGATCTCCCTCTTCTCTTCTTTCTCCCTCCTCTCTCCAGGCCTGACAAAGGCAGACACATAGGAAGAGGGAGGGAGGGAGGGATGGAGATGGAGATAATGCTATCTGAAGTTGTCATCTTGTTTCTCCCTCGCAACCCCTGGACCCAGAGCCTGAAATACACAGAGTAGCTCAGTAAGAACCGTCTGGCAGGAGAAGGTGCCGGAAGCCCCTATGGGGAAAACATTACAACCAAAGTGAACAGCTACACACACACATGTTGAATCTCGGCGATATAAAACGTGCACGCCTGTCTCGTAGGCTTTTGTGACACTCAGGGTGCTGATGCAAACCCAGACTCGTCCATGCGTTGCCAGATTGTGCACTTACCCCCTTCTGTCTCCTGCCTTTGTCAGGCTTTGGAGTCTGATAAAGCAGCAGCGGTGATGTTTGAGTCGTCTCTGGAGCCCGCGCACGGGTGTGGAGCGTCTGTGTCTGTTTGCTTAGCTATTAGATTAGCTTTCTGTACCACATTATAGACCGGGAGTTTGATGTTCTCGCATGTGAGTGTGTGTGTGTATATGTGTCTGTGTGAGACCGTAGGTGTGTATACGTGTATGTGTGCGATATTGGAGGCAGCCATCTCCATTTCTGATCCACCTCTCTCTTTTTTCCCTTTGACAGGTTTTCCATGCCAACACGGACCCCTCGGAGGTGGTCCTGAACCGGATCCCCCAGCCCGTCCTGGCACGCTTCATCCGGATCAGGCCGCAGACGTGGGAAAATGGCATTGCCCTGCGTTTTGAGCTGTACGGCTGCCAGATCACAGGTGAAAACGCACACTAACACCCAGCACCAGCCTACAGACCGTGTTTTGTTTAGAGACGACTGTGTTCCGACAGACCCTGGATGGTGTAACGGTACTGCCGTGTGGGCCATCCTGGCCGTTTGTAATTCCACCGCACAGCTCATCTGCAGTCATAGAGCTGCTCCAAGAGTCATCACTCGCGCCGTAACGAAGGTGTACGCTCGGGGCAGACCTACACCTCTCCATCCTCAGACCTACACCTCTCCTTCCTCAGACCTACACCTCTCCATCCTCAGACCTACACCTCTCCATCCTCAGACCTACACCTCTCCATCCTCAGACCTACACCTCTCCTTCCTCAGACCTACACCTCTCCATCCTCAGACCTACACCTCTCCATCCTCAGACCTACACCTCTCCATCCTCAGACCTACACCTCTCCTTCCTCAGACCTACACCTCTCCTTCCTCAGACCTACACCTCTCCATCCTCAGACCTACACCTCTCCTTCCTCAGACCTCCTTCCTCAGACCTACACCTCTCCTTCCTCAGACCTACACCTCTCCATCCTCAGACCTACACCTCTCCATCCTCAGACCTACACCTCTCCATTCCTCTGTGTCAGCACCCAGCCTCACTGCAGCCTTGACAGTAGATGCCCACCTCTCCATCCTCGATCCTCATTCCTCTTGTCGCACCCGTGCAGCCTTGACTTGCCCCCCCCGCCCCCTCTCTGAAAACGGGCCGCTGTGTTTATCTGTCCTCTCCGCCGTGCGTAATTAAGTTTGGCTATTTACGGAGACGGCGCGATCAGGAGGCCGTAATTCCGTTCGGTTCCCCTGCAGCGGGGCCGGCTCGGTCTGTTTACGCGCTAGCACTGCAGGCCGTCTCCATCTCACTACATCATTACTGTGATAAGCGACGGTTCGCTCCTGTTTCTGCCGACAGCGAGCAGGACAGATGTGCTTTTAGGGACGGGGCCTTTTTCAGCGCTGACACAAATGACACTTAAATGCGGCGTAAAGCCGCCATATCAGGCTGCACTCGGTCCCCGCGGGGGCCGCGAGCGCCGGGCGGCCGGCCAAGAAAGGGCCACTTTCAGTGGGGCACGTAGCCACCCGCTCTGCCCTTGCGCAGGACCGGTGCCCACGTTGCGCTGCGGCGGGCAGTGCCAAGCCCATAAAGGCACTCATGAAACAGTCAGTCACTGCCCCCCATTACCCCCATCAGAGGGGTAGCACGCTGCTTCCTCCAGTGGGGGAGGATCTCTCTCTCAGGGCATTACTGCAGGTGCGGGGGAGGAGGTGGAGGCCTCCGTGTTTCACTCCGTCTTATTTCCTTCAGTCCTGGTTTTAAGCCATCGGCTACAATCAATCGTTTATTTCTGTAGTAGGAGTGGGTGGATAGGAGGTGCTGGTGGCTCATAAGTAGAGTCATCCTCCTGTTGAGATGAACCTTGTAACATCTGGATATATAACAATCACTGATAACAAAATGGACACCTACGCATATGAGCTCCGACACATGGACGTATTAGTTTCTGAACACACACACACACACACACACACACACATCCCACACACGTGCAAGCTCCCACACATGGATGTGCTTGTTGCTGAACACTTGCACACACTCGCACTTCCACATACACACACACACACACAAACATACACAACACACACACAACACACTCGTAACAGGTCTTTACATATAGCTTTTTATATATGACATATTGACATGAAATATTGATCCTCCCAGCCTTAAAATGTCGACCCCCTTCTCCCTCCCAATAACTCATCTGTGTTCTCCTCCTTTCCCTCTCTCCCCACCTCCTCCTCTGCCTCCCTCCCCCTCTCCTCCTCTTTCCTGACGTCAGATGCCCCGTGCTCGGAGCTGCAGGGCATGCTCTCTGGCCTGCTGGCCGACTCCCAGATCTCGGCCTCCTCCATGCGGGACATCCATGGCTCGATGGGGGCGGCCCGTCTGGTGGCCAGCCGCTCGGGTTGGTTCCCCAGCCCCGCGCAGCCCGTGGCGGGCGAGGAGTGGCTGCAGGTGGACCTGGCCGTCCCCAAGACCGTGCGGGGCATCATCACGCAGGGCGCCCGCAGCGTGGACGGCAGCGGCAGCGCAGAGAACCGGGCCTTCGTCCGCAAGTACCGCCTGGCACACAGCCTAAACGGGAAGGAGTGGAGCTACTTCCTGGACCCCAAGACAGGCCACGCCAAGGTGAGGCGCTACGCCCCCCTGCTAGCGCCTGCGCTTGCGCTGCTGAAAGAGGAGCTTTCGCGCAGTGCCGTGATCACGGCGTCCTTTGATTAAGCGCGGCGGGTCACCTAACCGCCTCCTGCGTTCTCCATTTCTGAATCAATAGGGAGCACTAACAGTCACTTCATTGGTTTTGGTTCCGCATGGCGACTCAGCACTTTCCGTTGACGTTCACCATCTCCTTCCCCCGTCTGCTCTGAGAGCAAAATTCAATTACACTGTCAGCCTTGATAACATTCCAGCGAAATCATTTACAGTTGTGTTAATTAAAACTTCCCTAACAGAACTCTCTCCTCTCAGGCCGCTGGAGAATCCTTAACCTGCGGACTATCCCCTCTGTCTTTCTGTCTCTCTCTCTCTTTTTTCTTTCTTTCCATCTCTTGCTTTCTCACTCTCTCTTGCTGAAGTCCCTTTGTCACCTGTCCTTTACAGATCTTCGAGGGCAACACACACTATGATACTCCAGAGATCCGCCGCTTTGATGAGATCGTGGCGCAGTTCATCCGGGTGTACCCGGAGAGGTGGTCGCCCGCCGGCATCGGCATGAGACTGGAGATCCTGGGCTGTGACCTGCCAGGTTAGAGCGTGCACCTCCCTACGCCCCCGCCAATCACACGCCAGCACGCCCCCCGTGCGCCTGATCACAGGCTCCGCCCACTGCCCCCGCCCACAGCCTCCAAACATGCCTTCATTTGCAGAATTTAGAAACAAGGTGATTCCCTGTGAAAGTGCACAGTGTTTCAGAAGCACCACTGAGCTCAGAAATAGGCCACTCAGCTGCTCTCTTTCTCTCTCTGTCTCTCTCTCTCTCTCTCTCTCTCACTCTCTCTCTCTTCCTCTCCTTTTCCTCACTCTAATGTCCTTCATTTGCCCTCCTCTTCCTCCTGTGCCAGAGTGAATGCGGCACCTGTCTGGCGGTGAGGAGCGCTGGCTGGGACAGGTACCTGCTCCCCCGCGGGGCCCTGCCCAGCCTCCGGGAAGCAGGAGCCCGGGGGGGCTGCAGGCGACAGCCTGCCACCCCACCACTGTGTCCACATCGGCTGGTGCAGCGCCGTGGGGGCAGGCCTGGGGTAGTGGCCAGGCTTAGAGGGTTTATCAGAGAGACAGAGAGAAAGAGAGAGAGAGACAGAGAGAGAGAAGGGGGGCTGTTGTCATTGGGGTTAATCACAGGCTCGGTGCAGGGAGTGGGGGAGATTTGTGTTTGTAGGTTTTATCAATGTGCTTCTTGTGGTGAATGTACAGGTGACTATAGTGTGTACATTATAGAGGAGATGAGGTGAGAGGGCCAAGAATTTACTGTGTGTGTGTGTGTGTGTGTGTGTGTGTGTGACAGAGAGATGCAAAGTTTGGAGAGGCAACTGAGTGACTGATTCAATGGGTAATAAAGCTGTTCAGGGCTGTCTGTGCACCAGATGTGTCAGACACAGGGGGTTGAATCTAACCCGCAAACACACACCCTCTAACCTCACTCTACAGTATCACACACACACACACACACACACTCTAACCTCACTCTACAGTATCACACACACACACACACCCTCTAACCTCACTCTACAGTATCACACACACACACACACTCTAACCTCACTCTACAGTATCACACACACACACACACACACACACCCTCTATCCTCACTCTACAGTATCACACACATACACCCTCTAACCTCACACTACAGTATCACACACACACACACACACCCTCTAACCTCACCACTCTACAGTATCACACAACCACACACACCCTCTAACCTCACCACTCTACAGTATCACACACACAGCCTCACTAATACACCTGTTCTTTCTCCCTACTTACACACAGTTATATTTATACATGACTATATGTGCTTTCCATCAAAATTATACACTCCTACTGTCTGAAAATTTCTCTCTCTCTCTCTCTCTCTCTCTCTCTCTATCTCTCACACACACACACATGCACAAACGCACGCACATGCACGAACACACACACACGCACGAACGCACATGCACACACTCCTTTATAAACACAATATCATAAGAGCTGTTCATTTTTCGGTTGCTCTCATACACCCACACTCCTCACGACTCACACACCCAGAATCACTCACTCACTCGTTTTAATGAAGAACTCCTTGAACGCTTGAATATCGGGGGTGCTCCTCCACACGCATTCCTCCCTCCATCCCCCGTCAAGGTTTAGCTCAACATCAGATAGCAGCCAGTGCTTGTTTGTGTTAGTGTGTCTTTCAGTGGCTTCACCACTCCAGTCTCTGGTCTGTGACTGGACTGTGACTGGACTGTGACTGGACTGTGACTGGACTGTGACTGGACTGTGACTGGACTGTGACTGGACTGTGACTGGTCTGTGACTGGACTGTGACTGGTCTGTGACTGGACTGCTGCTCTTTAATTTGAAGTTGAGCTCATCACAGCAGTGAGGAGGGAAGAGAGCTGAACTGCAGCTGAATGGCCAGCGCTTGTAGCTCCGCCCTCGAGCCGGGCGAGGCGTCGGGCACAGGGAGCTGTTAAATATTCAGAGAGATCCATCAGTTCCACTCTGCTGAACAGCCCTGTTTGATCTACACACATCTGCTGCCGCATTCACAGCCATAAACTGACCCCTCGAAGATCCTCGGGTACACACACACACACACACACACACTGATGCTGCAGCATTTATAATGACACCGACCTTGTGGAACTGCTTCATATACACATTCAGTAATCACACATATACACACACTCATACACTTCTGCTGCATACACTGATTTGCTGGAGCTGCTTTAGAGACACAGACACACACACACACACACACACACACGGACTGATTGAAGAGACAGTCATTTCTGTGATCTCCATCTAGTGGCAGACCCTCTCAGCCACTCAAGTGTCCTCTCCCATGTGCTGTCTACTGTCTCAGGCAGGAGATGTGAAGAGAGCGGCTGCCGTAGGTGGAGGGAGGGGACAGTAATAATGAAGTGATGAATAAATAAAGCCCCTCGCAGCACTGGGCCGAGCGTGAAAGGCAGCCAGAAGGACTCTGGATATTTCAATCACTATACCCTCTCCATTATTCATTGCCACCATGGCCCACAAGGGGTCCCTGTCTCAGGGGCTACAGGAGGGAGAGAGATGCAGGGCCATGGATGGGAGAGCAGGAGAGAGTGGTGACCTCTGCAGGGGCTGCCATGCTGTAGGACACGCCCCTGCCCCTGTAGACACGCCTCTGCCCCTGCAGACACGCCCCTGCCCCTGCAGACACACTCATGCCGGGCTGCAGTTCTCCTCTGTTCAGGCTCAGCTCCTATATGACTTTAACTGTCCACTGTTACTTCACCGTTGCTTCAGTGCTTAATCACAACTCCAGCCTGAAAGTCAAGAGTGCCAAAAAAGGACATGAGAGAGGAAGAAAAAGAGAGAGAGAGAGGAAGAGAGAGAGAGGAAGAGAGGGAGAGGAAGAGAGAGATAACCCAAAAGCTCAGCAAGAGGTTTAGCTGTTCACATGTGTGAGGGCAGTCTCCTCCAGGTGTCTATCGGGGCAGCACAGCAACAATGGGTGTGGTTTAGGACCTCATCACTTTGGTTGGGCAGAGTAGGATGGAAAGCTCCTCCCTTTCTGGTAACCACTCCGGTACTCTCTGTGCCAAGCATCTCTCTGTGATTGGCTCTCTAGGTGTGGGAGGGCCGGTAGACAGAAACTCTAGTCAAAAACTAGTCTGGTTTGGCTCTTTGAAGTTATCTTCCACGTTTCCTCTTAGTGCCGGGCACTAACGTCGGGCACAAACACACACACACACACGTAGGCAGGTACCCACACACATACAAACACACGCACACACACATAGGCAGGCACCCACAGACACACAGGCAGGCACACACACACATACTACACACACACACACACAGGCAGGCACACACACAGGCGCACACACACACATCACTTTTCATATCCTGCGAGTGTCGGCTCTTTGCTTCTCCTCCCCTTTCTCCAGTTCAACATTCCCGCTGTATATTCTGCCTGTCTTTTGAATGCTTTTACAGGCATTAGATTTGGCAGGAGCTCCACAAATGTAACATCTTTTTCACAATAGTTCCACTTAGAAGACAGCCTTCCCTCCCACTGGGTGTTCTCCACCCGTTCTCCATTATCCACATCGTGCTCTCTAAAAACTCCCAGAGTTCAGTTTCAGCTCTGCTCTCGTGCTCTGCCTGCCGGCCTCAGGTTCCGTGTGCGTGTGCGTGTGCGTGTGTCGGGGGGTGTGGTTATGGGTGTGTATGTGTGAGGGTGTGGGTGCATGTGTAGATGTGATTTGTATGTCTGTGTGTTTCGATCATTTGAATTTGAATAGCTTGGATTCAAATCGTTCTGTGTGTGAACAGTGCATTATATATTCATCACCTAGAGAGCTGTTGTACTTTCACATACATACATATTGGCCTTCTTGTTGTGTGTGTTTGTGTGCATGCATGTGTGTGTGTGTGTGTGTGTGTGTGTGTGTGTGTGTGTGTGTGTCTGTGTGTGTGTTTGGCAGGGCACAGTCCACTAGGACATTTATATTCCACAGTGTCATCCAGTGTGGGTGTTGGTGATTGTGTGTGTGTGTGTGTGTGTGTGTGTGTGTGTGGCCATCCATGATACCATTTCAGTGTGTGGTCCATGTGTCCGGGTGTCCTCTATGTCGTGCTATTGTGCTGCCCTATGTTTCAACATACATTTGTCCTCTGCTATATCTTACCACCATTTTCACATCAGTTTATGATTATGAACCCCATCTCTCATCTCTTGACCTGACTTCTGTTCTCGGTCTGCGGGTGAGGGGTGACTCCCTCAGAACAGAGTGCCACGCTTGGACCTACAGCATGGTCTACAGAGCCCACACACTGCACAGACTCTCTCTCTCTCTCTCTCTCTCTCTCTCTCTCTCTCTGTCTCTCTCTCTCGCTCTCTGCTTGCCAGAGGTACAGATTTACTCCAAGGTCCACCACATAATTGAACTTTTTCCCCTCCAGTTCTAGAATGTGCTGAGTCAGGGTGCATGGAGGCTGAGAGACAGAGAGACAGCTGGGTGAAGCCGCCCCCCCGACACACACACACACACACACACACACACACACACACACTACCCCTTCCTGCCTGTGCCCAGGGGGGCAGTGTGAGCAAGGATGGGCCCAAGGTTAGACCCCCACCTGTAAACAAGCTCTGGTCATGTGACCATAGCGTGTGAAGATGTGGTTTCTGTAATTTCTGGGTTTTTGGTGAGTTCCATTATAGACCTAGGGACTCCAGGGCCGGACTCCAACTGCCCCCTCCCCAACAATGGACCAGCCCAAACACCACCCCCCACACCCGTGTGGAGTGGAAGAGTCCGGCCATGTGGTCATATGCGGGCGTAGTGACCCTCAGCCTTCACCACACGCTCGATGCTGACTGTAAACCTGATCCAAGCCGACATGTCCGAGCCACACGCGCCGTGTTGGGCTGCTCCACAACTGGACAGCGAGGGCGACTTTCTTCACCTGCGTTCCTGTCTCACTGCTGCCCTCTGCCTACCACCGCAGGGGTGTTGTGTCTGAAGCCACATTGTGTTTACACCCTGACAACAGATGACCTTTACGAGTAAAGGGGATGGAGGTGTGTGTGTGGGGGGAGGGGGCAAAGCAGGCGTGGGGGGCTGTGACAGAGTGCACCTGTCCTTGCTAATTACGAAAGGAAAACTGCCCGACTGGTGTGTTTGTGCGAGTGTGTGCAGGGGTGGTTGCGCGCACGCACGAGGGTGCGTGGGTACACTCACTTCCCCCCAAGATGCAGCCCTTGCTGTGGGGTTAATTGCATTTGCAAAGGGCATCAAATTAATGGAGTTTAATGTCAGAAAGACGAGCAGCTGGGGCTCCTCTTTCATGTCCCCTCCCGCATATGGGTATTAATAATATATTTCCATCGCCGGCCCCTCTTCTTCATGTTCTGAGGAAGTGGCAGCAGGATTAGTGCCACCGCTCACGTATTTGCCAATTAAGCCACGAATTGTAAAGAGTAATGACACTAATGAAGCTAAGAGCTGACAATCATTAGTCATTTACCTCCCTGTGTGTGTGCGTGTGTGTTTTGCTTTCTTAGAGAGAGGTGGCGAGACTCATTTGCCATGCTGTGGCGTGACGCATTAGTGGTGCGCAGGCGGGGCCGGTGGGCGGGGTGTGTGGGCGGGTCGTGTGGGCGGGGCGTGTGGGCTGGCGGGGGTCACCACACCGCCGGCTTGTGTTCACCTGCTGTGTTCCCCCTTTAACTCACAGCATACGTGTCGTATCTCCTACAGAGAGCAGGGTGGGGGCAGAAAGAGGAAGGTGGGGGCAGAAAGAAGAGAGTACAGGGTGTAGAGTGCGGGGCAGAGAGTGGGGTGAGGGCAGTAAGTGGAGGGCAGGGGCATATAGAGCAGGTAAAGAGGAGTGTCACTCTGTCTCCATCTCTCCTTGTCTCTCTTCTTCTCTCTCCTTCTCTCGCTCCTTTTCTATCTCCCTCTCTCTCTTCCTCTCTCGATTTAATTCAAGGTAGCTTTATTGGCATGACTGTATCAGGTACAATTTAACAAATCATATAGTTTGGAGCTGAACATGATGATAATGGTTCTCTCTCTCCCTCTCTCTCTCTCTCTGTTTCACCCTCCCACTCGCCCAGTAAAAGCTGTTTCCCATATTACTGTTCTCTAAACACCTGCATGTGTTCTTCCAGCAGCTGTGTGTGTGTGTGTGTTTGTCAGTTTGTTTGAGCCAGTGTGAGCTAGTGTTTGCATATATCAGCATCTTTTGCACATGACCTGCAGACACATGAGCACATTTCTCATGTGTGTATGTGTGTATGTGTGTGTGTGTGTATGAAATAATAGGTACAGCTGCATTCGAAGGTCAACGAAGCTGGAGAATTTCTAGCAGCAGGGGTAGCAGCAGTGTGTGTGTGTGTGTGTAGAAGCACTGTGTGCTTGTGTGTTTGAGTGTGAGAGCGAGAACGAGAGAGACAGAGAGAAAGCAGATAAGCTTCTTTTGTGTAACCCAGTATTAAACCTCTCCAGGTGTTTAGGCTGATATATGAAGCTGTGTTCAGTTACAGGCTGTATAAAGTTTAAAGGGTTGTTCTCTGCTCAGGATTCTCCCTTTGGTTTACTGCTGCTGGTTGTTTCCTCCTGCCCGTCACCCAGTTCTCAAACCCCACTTCCTTCTCGTGCTCTTGCAGAAACCACTCCTGCCTCAGACACGGCCACTCCCACTCTGGCCCAGCAGGAAGAGACCAGCGCAGTTCAGCGAATGGCGGGTGAGTGGGCTATTACTCAGCACCGCACCCCGCTCAAACAGCGGCCGCGGGGGGCCGCGGGACATCTCGGCGTACCCCGAGCCCCCCTCGTCAGCGCTATCAATAAACGTTATCGGTAATGCCAGTCAGGCCGATCGATACCTGCCTGGCTCTGACAGTGAATAATGAACATTTTTCATTGCAGCCACTGCTGTTTGTGTGTGCCTGTGTGTGTGTGTGCCTGTGTGTGTGTGCGTGTGTGTGACCTGCTTTGCTTCTACTACTGTGGACGGCTGCATGTATGTATGAGCGTCTGAGCAGGGTAGCACCCCCCACTGTTGTTTAGAGCCACAGTATTCCTGTGCCGCTGAACTGTTTCCATGCTACACCCATGCTAATAATGCACAGCACCTCCATGGGTGGAGGCTTCTGTCTGGCTGAGCGGGGGGACACTGTGGGAGCACTAACGTTATGCTAAGCAGCCTGTTTGCTCCGCGCCTCTGGATTGATTGTTGACGTAGGGCTGGTGCAGAGCTGGTGTGGATGAGGCCACAGAGGCTCTGCTTGGCTCCCCACACCCCCTCCACCCCCCCCCCACCCTCATGTACAGGCCCCAAGAAGCTGCGTAATATCTCCACCTGCAGATTTATCCAAAGCCCCTAAACTCATAATGCAGCCCAGTGCCACTCAGCACTCTCTTTTGTGCAACATGCATTAGTAGATACAAATATAAACAACGATCACGTGTGTGTGTGTGTGTGTGTGTGTGTGTCGGTTCATGACGCACAAGCGTTGTCACTTTGCATCTGCTCCGTGTGGTTATGCTGCAGTGATCCTCTGGGACTCGTAGGGTCTTTCAAGGAGCCACACGCTCTGGCCCTGCCAAGCACTTCCACACCTGCTCTGCCTGCACACACACACACACACACACACACACACACACACACACACACACACACAGGCGGGAGCCAAGAGTGGGCAGCAAACGGTGGCAGACGCCTGGGTGTGCCGAGCACACACACATTACTGATGTGGCGGACAGATTAGCTGCTCAACCAAATGGCACAGGCGGGTTTGGGGGGGGCGGGTTTGGGGGGGGCGGGTGTGAGCACGCAGAGGAGTGGCGGGTCGGAGGTGCAGACGGCGGCGCGTAGGCAAGAGGAGTGAGAGGTTCAGCTTTAAATGGCAGTTCTGTGAGGAGGCGCAAGCACAAGGCGGGCGCGGCCAGATTCTGCATGCTTACACGCGCCGGTGAGGGAGGTCACTGTGTGGGCAACAACAGTGCAGACAAATAGAGAGAGAGAGAGAGAGAGAGAGAGAGAGAGAGAAAGAAAGTGAGAAATAGGAAGATACAGAATCATTCCTCTCAGGGCTGTTGAGTTCAGTTTCTGGATCAGGAATATGGATTTCACAGGCCAGAGGCGGATGGCATTGATCAAAGCCATAAAACCTGGACACTGCGTGTGTGTGTGTGTGTGTGTGGGTGCGTGTGTGTGTGTGTGTGTGTGTGTGTGTGTGTGTGTGTGTGGCCTATGCATGTGTGGATAATTGTATAATTTAGATTGCAGGATATGGGTTTTCTGAAAGTAATGAGTATAACTTATCTTGTTCCTTCTCTCTCTCTACCCCCTTCACCCCTCCCCCCCCCCGTAGCCCCCACCACCCTGTCGTCTCTGGGAGGTTTGTGTGACTTCGAGCAGAGTATGTGTGGGTGGACTCATGACCCCAGCGCTGACCTGACCTGGTCTCTGCACAGTCCTGCCAGCCCCAGTCTGGAACTGCCTTTCGGGACAGAAGGTGCAGGATTCTTCTCCTCACATAGTAGCCAAATGCTGCATGGCCATCCAACACTTCAGAAACCCAAACTCAGCTTAATATTAGGCAACCAATGGGCAAGCAGCCCAGAGTGTAACTCGGCATTCTGGGATTCAGGGCAGTGCCATAGGACATACACCTGCTCCATTAGTTTCGGTATCTGAAGATTGTCTGTCGGATGTTATTTGATGTAGAGGAAACAGAAGCGTGTGCTGTGTCGGAAAAGCAGAGATGTGTATCTAGTGTTTCATGGCCAACGAAGGAGTAGGCAATCTAAAGTACATGTGTGGCGGCATACACAGACAGACTTTCCTTTGCCCTTGTGAAAATACACATGCTAACACACACACACACACACACACACACACATCCTTCAGCAGCTTCTCATTACTAATGTGTAATTAATGTGGTATCTGAGCTCTGAAAATAGCTCGTCACTCTGTCTCCAACCCTGCTGCTCTGACCATCCCTTTTCTGTCTTGCTGTCCCAAACAGCACATGGTGAAAAAAGACTTCAAACACATGAACACACACACACACACACACACACACGCCCGCTACTCCTCAGGATGGCCCATGTTCTGACTCCCTTGTCAGGCCTGTTGAGAAACCTGCTCTGCGTTCCATCTGTGGGCTTTTAGAGATGGAAGCAGGAGGTGCGAGAGAAAAATGCCTTCTGTTTAAAACATTCCACAATCAGCAAGTTCACTTCTCCCCCCGCCTCTCTCTCCCTCTCTCTCCCTCTCTCTCTCCCCCTTTCTCTCTCTCCCTCTCTCTTTCTCTTCACCAGGCATCAGTCAGTTCACATTTTATCCCTTTTCCTAAAAGAGCTCTCAGAGGTCTTAGAGCTGGATAGATCTGTTTAACACATTCTCTTCATGGTTTAGCGCAAACATGAATTTCAGTCATGTAGAACCCAAGTGCACTAGCTCGGAACCTTCCGGAGCGCCGCTACGACCATTCTAGAACCCCGACGGCCTAATGTTCTAAACTAAATGAACTCCAGTGTGGATGAATGTAGCTCTGCATACACACCAGCTGGCCATCTCATCCTATGTAGGTGGATCACCCATAAAAATGCCTATTCATTTTTTTTCCCCTCATTGTATACTCCAAAGAATAAAACATCATCCGGCTGTAACCCATTTTGTTGCCAAAACAGAGAGTTTGCCATGTTTAAAGAGGCAGAGTCGTTTCCTTATTGAGGACTCCACCACAGCGCTGGAGTGAACATTAGTGCACCTCCCTGACATGTTAATAGGGGAAAGGTGTTAAACGCTTGAGCCAAAACGTCCAGTCAGCTCATTCGGAAAGTTCTCTCCTCTCTCGTCTTGCTCTACCTCTCCCTCATCCTCTTTCTGTTTCTCTCATTTTTTTCCCTCTCTTCCCTCCCCTCCCTCTCTCTTCCTCCCAAACCCAGTTTTCCCCTCCTGGCAGCCTCTGTGTGTAGTGTCAGCAGTGCACTGGGGTTTCTTCAGAGCGAGCGCCGCTCTGTCAGTGGAAACAGAAACACTGCTAATTCTTTTGTTTCCCGAGCAGATCCTCTGTTTCCTCTGCTGACTGCGAAAGTGAAACGCAGCGATCATTTATTTATCACTCGCCCGAATATAAATAGGACGTAACCGAAGCGTTCGTCGAGCGACAGTCCCACGCCGAGACGCAAGGAAAAGAGGGCTTAAAAATAGCCGTCTGCTCTCAGAGGCCCTGTGATCTGCGTAGTGCGGATCTGACGACTGCTGCTGATGTGAGCGAAGGCTCCGGTGACGTTCCTCTGGGTTTAGCCCCACAGCAGCGAGATGAAGGGCCCTCTGCCCCAGCTCTCGCTGCAGGAGGAGCAGAACCTCAGCTCCCACGGGCTGGAGTCATATCCTGCATATGTGGCAGTTTAGAGGTGACAGGAAGCAGGCCTCCCCGCCATCTTCTGTTTCTTCTTTTTATGTCCCTGTCTCTCTGTCTCTCTCTCTGTCTCTCTCTCTCTCTCTCTCTCTCCCTCTCCCTCCACCCCCCCTCTTCCCTCCCCATTTCTCTTGATTATCAAATCAATTCAAGATTTCACTGGCACGACAAATAATTGACGTCTCAGAATAATTTACATTCGTTTTGGCAAAGCTTGAGTTTGGGAATATTAAACAATGCTTAAATAGGAATCAAATTATTATAGAGTTTGTGAAAAAGGGGGAGTCTGCAGAGATTAAACGGCTGAGTGCATTAAACGACGCAGCGCCAACACGGGAAGATGAGGGAAGATAATAAATAAATTACTTAAAGGAAATGGAACGGAGGGAATAAATCAGCAGGGTTGGCTGTTTTGTCTTCTGTGTTTGTGTGCGTCTGTCACACACCCACAGTCAGATCTGCAATGACTTGAACAGAACCCAGCGTCACTTCCACCCCTCCCACGTCTTCTGATCTCCGACCCCCCTGACCCCCCCCCTAACCCCCCCGTGCCTTTTCCCTCTGCAGATGACGGCAGCTTCCTGTACCTGGAGGCGCGGCCCAAGGCAGAGAGGCACCACGCGCGGCTCCTCAGCCCGCCGGTGGCGCCCGAGCGTGGGCCGCTCTGCCTCGTCTTCCTCTACCAGCTGTGGGGGGATGCGCAGGGCACCCTGCGCGTTCTGCTCCGCAGCGGCGGCCAGGACGAGGCCCAGCTCTGGAGCCTGGGTGGGGAGCAGGGCCGCAGGTGGAGGGAGGGCCGCACCATCCTGCCCCAGTCACCGCGGGAGTACCAGGTGAGGAGGCGTTGCTTTTGCCTCATCGGGCACTGACACATTACGTATCAGTACATTGTCCCCATAATCCCTGTGTGACTACAGGGAAGAGTTAGGATACCGAATTATGTATCTGATCTGCTGTGTTCACTCCTAACATCTTCCACTCTTCTCTCTCCCTTCCTCCTATCTACGTCACTCCCCCCATTTCTGCCTCTTTGCCCTGTTTCCCATCTCTCTTTCTCTCTCTCTCCCTCTCTCTACCTCTTTCTCTCTCATTCTGTCCCTGTCTGTCACCCGCCCGGCACCCCGTTCAGGTGGTGATTGAAGGCTACTTCGAGCACAGCAGCCGTGGACACATCTGGATCGACAACATCCACGTGAGCTCCAGCACGGAGCTGGAACAGTGCACTCGTAAGTCCACGCCGGCCTCTCCTCCCCTCTCCTCCCCTCTCCCCCCTCTCTTCCTCCCCACGCCCTTGTCCCACTCTCTTTTCTCAAGGTCAGCTCTATGCTGCAGAAAGCCTGATTCGGATGGAAGGAGCTCTTGAAATGTTCTGCTCATGCCGAAGGATGGAAACTAGGCTGCCCTCGCCCCTGTGGGCTCTGGGCCTAATCTCGCTTTCATCAGATTTGACCCCGCGTCTCTTATTTGTAAACAGAACTGAGGAAGGGAATTGCTCGACAGGTTGCTTGTCAGTCATGAAGCACAGGCTGTGTGTTTAAGCATGGAGGTAGTGTCTGCAGCAGTACATCTGCTCCTGTGCTCACGATGATGGGTGTAGCACCAGGTCCTACTGTAGGGACAAACACTGCCTTCCCTTATCAGACCGCCCACTCACCATTAAAATGTACACAGAGGCCCGTGTTTGTTTATTTGCTATGTTGCATTGAACCATGGTATTAGAGCAGCAGTTTTACACAAACACACACACACACACACACACACAGTTTGAACGTCCCTACCCATGAATCCTTGCCAAAGCACTCCCTTCTCTCTCTCACACTCTCTCTCTCTCTCTCTCTCTCTCTCTCTCTCTCTCTCTCTCTCTCTCTCTCTCTCTCTCTCTCTCTCTCTCTCTCTCTCTCTCTCTCTCTCTCTCTCTCTCTCTCTCTCTCTCTCTCTCTCTCTCTCTCTCTCTCTCTCTCTCTCTCTCTCTCTCTCTCTCTCTCACACTCTCTCTCTCTCTCTCTCTCTCTCTCTCTCTCTCTCTCTCTCTCTCTCTCTCTCTCTCTCTCTCTCTCTCTCTCTCTCTCTCTCTCTCTCTCTCTCTCTCTCTCTCTCTCTCTCTCTCTCTCTCTCTCTCTCTCTCTCTCTCTCTCTCTCTCTCTCTCTCTCTCTCTCTCTCTCTCTCTCTCTCTCTCTCTCTCGCTCTCTCTCTCTCTCTCTCTCTCTCTCTCTCTCTCTCTCTCTCTCTCTCTCTCTCTCTCTCTCTTTGCGCTGCTCCTTTCAATTGTGTGCACGTTCCAAACCTCCCGAAAACAGTCACTGTGTGTTTCTGAGCATGTGCAGTGCACATGGGTCGCCGTCTCCTCCGGCGCCGCTGCGGATCAGAACACTCTGCACGCGGCCGAATTACCCACAACCCCAATCGCAGTCCCCTCTCCCTCCTTCATCTCTCCTCCCTCTCTTTCACTGACCCAGACCCAGTTATCAGCTCCGCCTCCATCCCCACTATAATGTGTTTGGGCTGAGCTGAAGGACTGCTAGTAGTAATTTTCTGTGCCAAACAGTTCATTCCCTCTTAAAAGAGTTTTTATCAAAAAAATATTATTATTACTATTATTATTATTATTATTAATAAAACAGTTGTAATCACAGCCATTCTAGATCAGACCTTTGCCTTTATTGACATGCACCTCGTACAGGCCCTGGATGTGGCTCTCATGTGTCTCTCCTTGTGTGTGTGCTTTCAGAACCGTTCCCGCCCTTCCCGCCGGAGATGACTGGTGAGTTCTCCCTCTCCTGTGTGAACTGTTGGTCAGATTCCTGTGCAAATGTTCCCGCTGCCTGCTCATTGCTCAGTGCAGCTTCGCAGTAGCTGATTGGCTCTGAGGAGACCATGTGTTGGTTCAGCTTTGCACTGTGCTTTTGTGAGCCCTGCGTGTGCACATCACCCTCACTGGGTCAGAATCAGGTCCGTCGTCATTGGCCCCTTCTGTCGTCACCGTCATTATGCCATCCAAAGCATGGACATACATGTATCCCAGCATGCAACTGAAGCTCCGTTTTGATTATCCGGCGACGTTTGGTGTAGTTGACGTTGATGTTGGTGTTTTTTTGTCGGGGGTCGGACCACCACCCCTCACCTCCGCTGCCCCCACGCTCTCCACATGCACACGCTGGGTGGCACGAGGGTCTGCAGGAGCTTCGGGGGGGGGGGGGCAGGGGGGAACGAAGCAGCAGTGGCTAGAGTGATGGCTTCAGCACAGACCAGGGCCATAATCCCATCAGGGTGCAGATGGCAGGAACTCTCAGGCTCGTGATGACTTATTCCTCTACTGTCATCACTCCCTCTCCCCCCCCCCTCTCTCTCTTTCCTCCTCTTCCCCTCTCTGTCTCTCTCCCCCCCTCTCTCTCTTTCCTCCTCTTCCCCTCTCTGTCTCTCTCCCCCCCTCTCTCTCTTTCCTCCTCTTCCCCTCTCTGTCTCTCTCTCCTCCTCCCTCTTTCTGTATTCCTCCACTACATCCCTATGTCCCTACGGCTCTCCGTCTCTGTGTTTCTCTTGCAGTGTGCCTGTCTCTCTCTCGCCCTCTGTCTCTCCCTCTGTCTCTTTGACTGCTCCAGAGCCAGGGACATGTGCGGATGCCGCTCCTTCTCTCGGTGGGATTTGCTTTAGCTTCCTTGGCCCGTGTGTCCTCAGACAGCTCCAGGAAAAATGAGGCAGACAAACAGACAACCCAAATTACACGCTTGTTTTATTTTCACGTTCGGAGACAGAAGATTAGATTAAGGTGGTGGAGAACTGTCAATGCCAGAGGTGGTAGATGCATGAACATGTGTAGATGTGTGTGTGTGTGTGTGTGTGTGTGTGTGTGTGTGTGCGTGCGCGTGGGTGTGCGTGTGCACATGCGTGTTTGTGTGTGTGTGCATGCATGCTCAAGTGTGCGGGTGTGTGCACAAGTGTGTGTGTGTGTGTGTGTGTGTGTAAATGAGTTGTTTCCTTGCAGTGCTGGATGGGGTTCATAGTAGAGTTTGGCTTGAGGCAGATGAAGCTGGCACAGATCCATGCATACAAGAAAAACAAAGTTTCTGCCCTGAAAATGACCAGACAACACACACACACACACAGACACACAAGCACATGCACACAAAATAGATCTACAGAGTAAAACAGAACCTTAGTGTTTGCATGTGCACGTCCACTCACTCCAGCCACATTCAGCGCCATGAAACAAAAAACTCTCTCTAGCTCAGAGTTTGTTGTTAATATAACATTTCAATGCAACCCAGTATCATTCTACGATATTTTTTGGCAAATGTGAAACCATTATGGCCACAGTTATGGATCGAGCTTTCAGGCCAAAGCAATCAACTTTCTCAAACCTCCATATGACCACATCATGTCTCCTTTATTCACAGCCCGTAAAACGTGTCACAGTTTTCCTGATCTGGTCCTACGGAGTGGAAAGTAGCTCTGAAAAGAAAGAACAAATAATTGGGCTTGCTATTGAAAGAAAACCCACTTGGATTGGGTTAAAGTTGTCATCCGCATTACTGACTAGGGAGACGCCCCACGCATGTGCATCTGCCTGTCTGTCTGCAGCCGCTGTCTGTTCCGTATCTGTACTGCGGCCAGTCGCAGCCAAATTAACAAATGGACTCAAAATTCAAGCTGGCTTAAAAGCTAAGCAGCCTGCATGCTTCTCTACCCCAAGCCAACTCTTCTGTGTCTCTCCACCAGGGGGAGCCCTACCTGGCAGGAGTGACCCCACTGTTGACACTACAGTGTCTCTGCAGCCCATGCCCACCTACTGGTATTACGTTATAGCCGGAGTGGGCGCGCTCTTGCTCCTGGGCTTCGTGGCGCTGGTCATGGCGCTGTGCTGCCATCGCTACCACCTGGCCGCCAAGAAGAGCCAGCACTCAGTGACCTACCAGAGCACACAGTACCCGGCGGTGGGCCCGGCAGGCCCCGGGCCAGAGCCCAGGCTCACCATTAGACTAGACAAACAGGAGCCTGGCTCCCAGTGCTGAGGGCAGAGGGAGACACAAAGGCCAGCAGAGAACTCTGGACTCTCCCCCTCTCTCTCTCTATCTCTCTATCTGTCCCTCTCTCTCTCTCTCTCTCTATCTGTCTCTGTCTCCCTGGCCTTTTTGCTGCTTCATTGCTACCGACTGGCATGAAGACCCAACGACGCACACGTAATGCCCTTTGGAGGGGCCGGGCGGGGGTTGGGGGGGGGGGGTTGTTTTGCACAGGGGAACGAGCTGCGTGACTTTTGGGAGTGTTTAGCTGCTATTGGAGCTGGGAGGAGAGAAGGGGGCGTGTGCACTGAGGCGGCAGAGGTGTGGATACTCCGGACCCTTGTTGCGTGACGCTGGGATGGTGCCGAGGGGAATTCTGCCAAGCTCTCATTTCCGTCCTGGAGTCCTGTTTACGGCACGGCGCGAAGGAGAAGTCATCCAGACGGACTCCTGAGTGGCAGGAAGCCACCCCTGTGTGTGTGTGTGTGTGTGTCTTGCTGGAGTCTCTCTGACCTGGAGAGAGGAACCTGACTCTGTGGGATTCTAAAGCCTTCTTGTGACCAAACATGTCGCCCGGTGAGGAGACTGCAGAGTCCTCCTAATCCTGCCCACAGTGGAGCAGAAGTGGGTGGAGAACAGAGGAGCATCTGAGGAACCTGGGTGGAAAAATGAGAAGAATTCCACTGTGTCCCCTGGAAACATCTGCATGCAGACTGCATAATGCGCGCGCACGCACACACGCGCGCGCACGCACACACACTCAAATGCACAGAAACACGCACACACACAAAATGCACGCGCACACACACACAAACGCTTATGACATGATGAAGAGGAGCCAAGCTGCAGACTGGTGCTTATGAAAACATAAAAGGAGACAGAGAGCAAATGGAAACGTGAGCGCGTGGAAGCTGCACTCGGGCTGGGGCGAGCGGCAGCGCTACAGACCAACGTCTGTTTCTCTTTGGTTTCTCTTTTCGTTTGTTTGTTTGCTTTTAATAAGTGATCTGTGTCGGTGTGTGTGCCTTGGTGAGGCGTGTGTGTGTCGGACGTGTCGTGTGGGTTTGAGTGTGTGGCCGTATATATGGGTGGATGTGAGGACGGGCACCACACCCCACACTTACGGAAACCTGCTCACACGACTGTCCCTCTGGGCCATGGAGCTCCTGTTGGCTCTGTCTGAGATGGACAATCTGTGTGTATCTGCTCGTGTGTAAATTTTATTTCCCGACTGGCCGTGAGTCTTTTCCCGATTGCTTTGATGTACGTCTCTGCGTGTCTCTCTATTCTTCTATATGCAAATGTCACGTGACCCCTGCCTTAGCTGGTCTTCTCCTCTATGAACCCCAGTATCTATCTGCCCTGTCATTAGCCTTAAACAAACGATGGGTGCAGGGCTGGCCGACGCCAGTCACCGTAGACCCTCTTTTTTTCCCCCACAAAATACTTACTGTGTTTTACTAAATGTGCTTGACTCGTTACACGCTCATTATTTTCCACCCAGGCTTTTGTTTTATATCAAACGGACTCTGTCATGGTTGGTATTTGAAAGGCTACAGAGCACCGCACACAGGCGATGGCTGCGCTGAGTAATGCTAGCCTGGTTCTGCTAGCCTGGTTCTGCTAGCCGATGTTCACGTTTCTGCTGCCAGTTTTTAGGAACTTTCCCTTCACGGTCCTATAAGGGAAGAGAGTGACTCTCGGAGGTCTCACTCCGAGGGTGTGTGGTACGTGCGGTGTGCAGTGAGGAGCGTGCAGGACCTGCATGTACATGTCCCAACACTGTTCAGTGCCGAGGTGCAGCTCCCCGCCCTTACTTCACGCCAAGCTGTGTCACGTGAGACGACGCTCTTTTGTGGTTCTTTTAAATCTCTGAATCCCACGCAGAATGCACAGATTTTTTAGTGCCGTTATCATGCTGTGAAATGTACTTATATTGCATAACAATCTTGATGTCTTATGGTGTCCATACTGTAACACGTTCAGTTTGAAACACAGAGCTACAGCTCTAGTGTGAGGGCTCGCCATGGTCCAAACGTGTCAACCTGATAATGAAAGCGTTGCATTCACCTTTTCCCACCCCCCAAATATTACGCCCATAATCATTTCTGCATTGACAAGCCAGTAGCAGCCTGTAGATCCTCGTCTGGGGACGTGGTTTCACACGTCTAGCGCGAATCACCAGACTTTTGTGGTATCTTGAACAATGCAGCCAACATGCACAGCCTGGAGCGGGATTCACGGACATGCCGCTCCAAACCTTTTCCGTAAACATATTGTTCCTCTTTAACCATAAAGAGGTGGCGGCGTCATCCATCACAACGCGCTGCCCTCCATGTGGCCCCGCCAGGTTTTGGCAGCATCCGGACCGTTCGGGGATTAAAGGGGAAAGCAAAATCCGCATATCTTGTTCTGTCCTCCATCTGGCAATAGGCGAAAATAATCCTCCATCGTGGAGTCCGGGGGCGGCCATTTTCGCCCCATTAATCTGCTCCTCACAAAAGAATGTGCAGAGAGATGGGAGAGGAGATCAAAGCGACAGGGCCTTGCTGAAGGCTCTCGCTCGTCCGGCCGGGAGTCCGGCAGGGGTTTGTTTAAAAACACAAAAGCACATGAAAGACACTCGCCGACAGCCAGAGAGAGCACCTGACCCGCACAGGAAGCCGAGGGAGAAGACGATTCTCTCGCTCCCGTCTCTCACCTTCTCTTTGTCCTCTCACGCTCACTTTTCCTTTCTTAATCCCCACGTGCCATACGTCCCTCTTACCCGGACTGCCCTTCGGCGGTGATGCCTGGCCGCCGGCTGTCTTTAGCTCCGTTGCTTGAGAAATTTGGCTGAATTTAAAGTTGAAATTGAGGTGACATTTCTCAGTGAGGGCAGGACTGATACTGGCCTCAGAGCCTTCATCAGGTGGCTTCACTGTAATCGTTGTGCTCGCTCTCTCTCTCCCTCTATTCCTCTCTGTCTCTCTCTCTCCCCCTGATGGTCTCTCTCTCTCTCTCCCCCTGTTTCTCTCTCTCTCTCTCTCTCTCCCCTATTCCTCTCTCTCTCCCCCAGTTTGTCTCTCTCTCCCCCATTCCCCTGTATCTCTCTCTCCATTTGTCTCTCTCTCTCCCCTATTCCTCTCTTCTTCTTTTTCTTCTTCTTCTTCTACCCTCATGTTCTAGTCTTTTCTAGAACTCAGTGCTGGGTTGGACTCAAACCTGCAGTACCGTTACTGTGTCCTCCCCTCACACTTATGATGATGTCACTTCCCACTTTGCCTTGTCAGGTCTCATTGTCTTCTCTGTTTCCTTTCCTTGTTCTTTCATGTTTTACTAAATCTCAGCTCCGAGGCGTTTGTGATTAATTTATATACTTGCACAGGGCCTTTAACCCTGACTACACAATTTTAATTCCTTCAAAGAATTGTTGTATTTATCTCCGTCTGAAGGAAGCAGGGCTTTGGGGAGGAGGCGGGATGTTGCAGAAACCCAACGTTACTGCCATAATGTGCTTTTAAACTAGCTGTGTCTGACCCTGTGAGATTTCTTTGAAGCTCTTAATATTTCTAATTAGATAATGGGTCTTATTACATTTTATTAAGCCTGCTGTAAGCATTCTTTCTCTGGACCCTTTCCTTCTGCTGTCCCTCAAACAATATTAATGAGCAAAAGCACTTGGGGTCTTTCAGCCTACGCACTGGTCTCATAGTGCCAAGAGTGTGTCTCTGGCAGTGCCAGCACAAAAAAGAATACTGCGTCTTAGCTCGCCCATCTCAGGAGAGAGAATTTCCACGAGAGGGCAGATGTCTGAAGTGTTGCTATTGAAGAATAAGTATTTTTCACAACTGTTCTCTTTTTTTTCATCACAGTTGAATTTGAGACAGCTCTTGTGACAATGGGTTAGAAATTCCATTAAGGGATTTCAAACCAAACTGACAATAGGGTTAAGAGTTCGGCGAACAACTTTAGTTTTCCTTAAAGCCTATTTTGATTTATTCATGTTTACTGAACACGAGTGGGTAATGTGTACCACATTTGTCTCATTTTGTTTCCATGGTTTCGGTGAAGGCTCTGATAAGTTTGTGACTGTATGCACCCTGTGTTCTCTCTGTATTTTGGGCCTTGACTGTGATTGTCTGTTTATGTGCCATTTCTCACACTTCAGCCTGTTTCAAAAGATTTAAGGAATATTTTAGCCTGTTGAATTTCATGGTCTTGGAAATGTTGTGCGGAATGTATAAATAAAGTAATATTTTTGTACGAAATCTGTTTTGCGCAGTGTCCCTTCAATTTGTGAATTTGATAGTCGACCAGAGAAGACGAATAAACGTCCGCACCTCTGCATTGTTCGGTTTTGCTGCATATGTGTCTGTGTTCCACTGGTACTCAGTCATGTGTCCTGACATGGTCATGCTCTCAGTGCCTGTGTCATAGGCCTGCGGGACATATGAGGAGGGGCATGTTGTTTTAGTGTGCTTGGCTGAACACTGAACCTCTCACTGTTTTTGTCCCCCGTCCAGACCAAAGACCTGTTGAATTTGGGAATAATCCTCTATTCCATGACCTAGACCGCCTTGATCAAGGTAATGCACCCTGCTGCTCACATAATTATGCTCATTGGTTAATTAGAATTTTTGTTTACTTATTTTTATTGGCCTCATCAGGTAAACGATTACAACATTTCCGATTGTTTTGCTGTTAAATGCATGATTGTTGTTTCAGGTGTTGTTTCAAATTCACTTTTGAATTCTTCTCTATTTCTTTGCCACTTTGGCCTGACTGGTCACCTCTGTGAGGCACAATTTAAAGCATGCATGTGTTAATGGGCATTATATGCAGTGTGTGGAGGATGCTAGGGCTGGGTCTGATCTCTCTCCTAACCCGAACCCTGCAGGTCTCCCCTTCTCTTCATGGAGCACCCCTGAGCCCTCGCGGGGGCCTCCGGTCACCCGTCTCTCCGAGAAGGACAACGCCTGGCTGCTGACGCTGGACCCCATCTTAGTCACCATCATCGTTATGAGCTCTCTGGGCGTCCTGCTGGGGGCGGTGTGTGCCGGCCTGCTCCTGTACTGCACCTGCTCCTACAGCGGCCTCTCCACCCGCAGCTCCACCACGCTGGAGAACTACAACTTTGAGCTGTACGACGGCATCAAGCACAAGGTGAAGATCAACCAGCAGCGCTGCTGCTCTGAGGCCTGAGGATTGTTCCAAGAGGGGTGGGGCTGAGGTGCTAGGGGGAGTGGCAGGGGGAGGGGCCTCGCCAGGACAGCTCGCTCCTCCCCTCTGGCTCTTCTCCCCTTGCTCAGTCCACTTGTAGGTGTCGGCTCAGTCCAAGAACGTGGATGAACCTCACTTTGCTGCCATGGCCCACACGCCGCTGTCTCCGAGTGAGATCCCTGCCTCGCTCACGGGTGCTCCCAGTGGACTTCTCAGTGGGGCAGGAAAAAATATCAACACATATCAATCGAATGCGTATCCCAAAAAAAAACAAGATAAAATAAAAATAAAGAAGTGTATATGAATATAGATTTGTAAAGATAAAAGATCTAAAACCGGTTCATGGGAGTTAGAAGTGACTGGCACTAGGACTTTGTAGACAGATCGTCGCTTGTGAAATGCTGGCCCCCATTTTGTGAAAGACGTGGCCTAGAAAATTGTGGACGCTATTTAGTTTTAGATCCGTGTCATCATGCACATCCATTTGAGTTATTGCTCCGGTAGCCATCATTAGCTTTTCACCGCCATATTCTCAGCTGGATCAAACCTTCATATGCCAGTCTTAACACTTACGTTCAGTCCATTCATAATGCTGTTCTTTTATGTTGTTGTTGCTGTTGTCGTCGTGAACCCTTAGCAGTTGCTATCAAACGCGGGTAGATGAAGAAACAAAACATTGTATTACATTCAGGCGAAAATTCTTTGGACAAGTTAAGTTTGGTTTAAGTATTATGATTGTCTATGGTGTTTTTTTGTTTGTTTTTGTTTTGTTTCTTTGTTGTTTTTTTCATTTCCTTTCGAGTCTTGTTGGATCTATACACATAGTGTACTCACTGTGTGAACCGTAAAAAAAATTCGTTTTAATTGCAACCTATGGATTGCGAAGAAATTGAAGCCACTGAGTTCAAGAGTGTTGGAGACCAGGAGAAAGAGGAGGCCCTTCCTCTCACAGTCAGAGAGATCATCCTCCTTTCACTTGAGCCTCTGTATCCCCTACCCTCAAGAAAAAGGACTCAGCAAAGAAAGAGAAACACCAGTTATGACACTTGGAAATCCCCAAGCCTCTTCTATGGACCCACAATTGAGCCTTAAGCACACTGTCTTTGGAGGAGAGCCATTGTGAAACACCAGTTTTTGGGTTTAAAAACACCTGGACCTTGGAGGAAGTCAGGCCTTTAGCATTCTTTCATTTCACGCTTCCTGTTTACTACATGTTGTTTTATGGGCTGTTGAAAAGTAGAGGGTCAACAAGACCAGGATTGGCCTATGCCTGGACAATTTGATGGGTGCATTATTTCATAGTTTGTATCTTTCAGAGTTAAAAGTGGGAGCGAATGTGATAAAAATGAGCTTAAATATTTTCATTGGTACCCGAGGCAGCCCCTGCAGCAGCTCACAGAAGCATGCTGGGAGCTGTGGGGGTTTGTGGGAAGGGGGTATACTGATTAGGAGGTGCTGAAAGCTGCAACAGAGAGGGAGAGAGAGATGGAGAGGCATGAAGAGAGAGAGAGAGAGAGAGAGAGAGAGATGGCGTGTCCAGCTCTGTTGTCACTGGACTCTGTTGACTCTTTTTCAAGTGCCTTGGAGCTCTGACCTGTTTTAGCTTTGTGGCAGAGCAGTGAAAGTATTACCTCTTCTGTCTGGGACAGGGGGCAAACACCAAAAGATGTGGAAATCCCGGCACTGGTCAGATCGTTCAAAATTTGCTGTTTGTAGACTTTGTACAGACAAATGTTCTTTTTATTGTTATTATTATTATTATTATTATTTAATAAAGGATGAATATCTGATATCAGTCTATTAAGTCACGTTTACAGATTTTGCAGACATTCATAAGACAGAATTGCTTGTATTGCTTCATAAGCCAGAATTGCTGTCCATGAATGGAACAATCAACCATGGTGTCGGCCAGATGCACTACCTGTTCTACCAGGTGTGCCACAGGTGAAATAGCATGTATATGTTTGAGCTTCTATGTCAAAGGGTTGGCACAGTACTGAAAACATGTACTCATGCAAACTCCTTTCTCTTGAACAGCCTGCCAGCTCTCACACACACACACACTCACACACACACACTCACACACACCCTGGCCTTTCCACTTCCTCAGCCCATTCTCATGTCACTGTCGTGTCACGTTACTCAGCATTTACTCTATATTTAGAAGCTAGTCAACGACTGATGAAAGCTTTGAGCTACCCTGGTGAGTGACCATCATAGCTTTTCCCACTTACACACACGCGCACGAACATATACACACACGCAGACACGAACGCACACATACGCACTCGAAACCTGCAAGCAGCCAGCAAAGGTAACCTCCTTCACCTCCTCCTCCCTCTCCTCCTCTTCCTTCCTGCCACAGAGAAACAGCAGAATGTAAAATACACCTGAGCACTCTCTGATCTTAGAGGGAGAACCAAAAACATTGGTAGAAAGGCTGTAGCTTTTATCTGGCAAGCTTTCATCATGTTCTCTAAAATCAGTATCACGACGCAGCCTCCAGAGGCCACGCTCGGAGCCCCGAGAGCTGGAAAGTGATCTCTGGCCCTGGAGGAGAGAGAGAGAGAATCAACTTGAAGAGGCAGCCATGCATAGCGCATCACCTCCAACCTGACAGACAAGTATAGGAGAGAGAGAGAGAGAGAGAGAGAGAGGGTGTATGCCAAGCTGCTGTAGTGGGAACCTGCCTGTTTTCCTTGCCTGTATTTGTCATAACAAAGGTCAGATCTTAGACTCTGGCTGGCCCAGTGACTAATGAATAGGAAAAGAGCGAGCACTTTTTTGGAGAAATGCATTTCCCAATAAACGTATGCAAACGAATGTGCAGTTGCCTGCAGTAGATGTGCTTTTTGCCATAGAGAACGTCTCTCTTTGAGACTTCGAGTCAGTGTTTTTGCTCAGAACTCCTCTTGCGATGACAAGCGGATCCCAGAAGGTATGGAATAAATTTGTTGGTATCTTGTCTGATGATCCACGCACATAATTACTTTGTTCTGGAAACTGACAGCTTGCAGCCCAGTAATGCAATATAGCCCAGGTCATGTGACTGTCAGGAATATGCTGTGGAGGGGATTCCTGCTAGCCCTTCATCAGGATCATGTCATGGTTAACGAGAGACGACGCGCAGCATGTCAAACCCGTGCGCTGAGGAAGGAGGTGTGAGTCAGAGGCCGTAGTCACAAATATGACAATACAGTCACTCTGTGCATCCTCATTTAAATATTACTGATTACTATGTATTTCTACACCTTAATTAACCAATCATATCTAGTAATCAATGCCCACAGTGGCACCCACTATCTTGCCTCCTTAGGAACGTTTCATTGCGCAAAGCCTGATCTTTGATGGCTCAGGAGAGACAATCTTCTGATTTAAATGCCAACTTTCTCACAGATGTGTCAGCTAAAACTTCTTGGGAGAAACAGCGTTACTTAGACAGTGGGAATCAAAAAGTGAAAATTTGTTTTGAGAAGCAGACCATGGAGATCTCTGTCTGGTCTCGCTATAATGTCTTCCTAGAATAATTCTGTTTTGGAGCAACAGCAGTAGGCTATGTGTCCTAGAGCAGATAGCAGCACTATCATTCAGTTTAACACGCAAGAACGTATTACAAAACTACTACACAATAATCATTTTTAAATATTTATTACGTGTCAAAAAGCCTATAACAGTTAATCAGTCTCTAATAAAATGTCTTAATATTGTTGTTTTATTTACTATGATCTCTGGTGAATAAACACTTAGGAGTCTATTTTGTTGCTAACTGCTGGCTAGTATCACCAGCTAACTTAGCTAAACTATCTAAAAAACAGAATAGCTACTTCAGTAACAAGATCTTCACTTAGGATATAGCTAACACTACATATTATGTAGGTAAACTAAACTAAACGGTATATTGTATCCATGTTTATCCATCTATTTTAGGCTTTATGAATGCTAAATGATGCATGAAAACAAATGCAGCTTCTCAAAAACGTGGCTTCTCGTCCTCGTGCTCAGATGGAAAACAGGTGTTATTTACATCATCGGCAGCATTTGCAGTTTCTTCTTCTTCTCCCTTAAGCCAGGTAGATGCCACTTTATCACCTACCATTTATACTACATATATAATGTTTTCATGTAGATCGAAATATGATATCCAAATTTGAATATGGGCCTGTACGCCACAGAGCATAGCAGTTGTGGATTACAATTTATAATTGACATATGGCATTTTACGAACTACAGCTATACAGTATAATCCCACAAAGAAGGGATTACTCGGTGTACTTGTTGACTTTGTCATGTCATCGGGTCATTATGTTCCTCCATAAACACAGCTTACCATCCAAACCCCTACGGCACTTCCGAGTCTCTATCGCAGGCCTTTCTTTTGAATATCGGGCAGTTACCCAGGAGGAGATAATCCTTAGTGAAGATCAAAGTGGAATCTTTTTCCTTCCCTCTCTGTCTCTCTCCATCAAAGCACTACTCTTCACGAAGAGGCTGCTTCTCTAGAAACATGATTTGAAAGAAGCTTTAAAAGCACCCCGTTATAAATCAAATGGAAACATGCAGACAGGAAAACAGTTTTCCCACAAATAACTCTGTTGCCTGTCATAATGACAAACAGAGTTGGAGAAGAGATGGATCAGGTATGTGTACAGATAAGTGCTTCATTATAGACTAAAGAGGGATGTGTTGGGTTGGAGAAGTTGCACAGAGTGTCGGAGAGCTATTAGGAGTCTTTTTGGACAGAACTCAAATAATCTCCCAGTCACAGATGGCCGAGAGATGGATTGATCAGCCACTGATGACAGATCAGTGTTGCTTGTGTGTGTGTGTGGGTGGGTGTGTGTGTGTGAAAGAGATGATGACTTCAGCAGAGGACGAGACATTCATCATTGGCCAGACTCTGTGAGGTGTGCATGGTGTCTTTGCTGGGTGGTTGGTGTTGGACAGGCCTTCACCTTCCCCAACCCCAACACCATTGCTTGAATTCAAGGCAAAATGATGCCATAGCTTATAGATTCGGTTTTCCTTGAAAGCCATTGCTGATGATGTTGGCTATGTAGGTCAGCTCGAAACAGCTCTTAAGTTTTTCTCTCCAGCCAAAACCCCACTTGTAAGCACTTCAAAGTCATGGGCTTTCTTTCCCTTTTAAAAATCTTTCTTTGAAAAACAGATTGCAAAATCCAGCAAACAAAGGAATTGGATCTTTTCACTGATGTCCCATTTTAGCACCATTCTATAAAACCCGTTTTTTATGTATTTTGTTTCAAAATGAAATCTGATTTTCATTGTTTCTCCACACTGCTTTCATTTGGGTAACAAGTGGTGATGAAAAACTAGTTAGCTCATGACATTTCAGATCTGATAAACTTTTTATAGGTCTCCTTCTTTATTTTGTTCCAGTACCAATAGGTTCCAGAATGTTCCAGAAGGATGCTTTCAGTTTTCCATTTTGAACACAAACTTCTCCCTTTCTGACAGAGATCATTGTTCTTTAGAGATGAATTTACAGGGTTTTTTTTTGTTTTTGTCAATATGTTGTTTTTAACCATCGTCCATAGGTCATTGTAACAAATACACAGTCATTATTTCTAATGGGCAGAATAAACTGAGATGACCTTTGCTGCATATGTAACATGACAGAATCAGACAGATGCTTGCGGATGAAATCAGATGGCACTTGTGTAAGGTCAGTCCAAACACATAGTCAAAACACAGGCAGAGGTCAAAACCAGGAAAAAGCTGCTTCAACAGCCAAGAGAACATTGAAAGTGTCCGGAAACGGGTTAAAACCGGAAAAGCCGGTACATAGACAGAAGTACAAAAGCGCAGATTTAAAAATACAGTACAGAGAAGGCAGGGTCAAAATCATGGTCAAAACAGGTATAAGAGAAATCGTGCTGTAGACTAGGTGGAAACCATGGCGATAGTTTATGGAGAATACGTGAGAGAGAAGAAAATAAACACACTGAGTGAAACTGACAACAGGTGGAAACATTACAAAATCTGGGGGTGATGATGGCAGGCAGTGGTAGCCGATTGATGGAGACAGGTGTTGCGTTCTCCACCTGTCAGGCTGGAGATGATGGGAATTGGAGTCCGGAGGGACGGAGCTTGGAGGCAGCGTTGCACAATCATCGGTGGTCATCTCTGGTCATCTGTGGTTGTCTTTTCTTACCAACATTGTGTAAACACAGTGATTGGCTTGTTTGAGTTTTCCTCGTTGTTTAGGTCTTGTGCCTTGGCCAGGTCCCCGTGATTGCTTCATAGCATCTGGAAAAGAGCTTCAAACCAGTGTGGAGATCCAAGCACACATCATCCTCTCTGCATCAGTCCCCTGAAGAAAACTGGAGAGCAGTTCTCGTTACAGCCTCCCTCCGAACCCAGATTTACAGCACACTGCGCGCCTTGTGTGGCTGTTGATTGGCCATTGTTCTATATGTAAATGTGGGAAGGAAAGAATAATGGGAAAAGTGAGTTGTAGTTCTCAAACACAGACACATTTGGAAATGAGGCTTCCATTTTTTTCATGCAATCTGCTCCAAGTACTCTTGTCTTTCTGTTTTTATTTGGTCTTCCCAAAAGCCTCTGATGCCACCATCTCTGGCACAATCCAATCATGCCTTTCTCTTCCGTTCTGCTAGGACCCTTTTGAAAATAAGGTTTTAGATGTTTTTATACTTTTTTTTGGTTTTTTTTTTCATTGTTGGTGAAGGGCTTTTGTTTATTTTTGCAGAGAATTGTGCTTTTTGAAATATATTTTTTCAAGATAGTCATAAAACAGAAAACCGTTGTTATATTGGAGCTGTAAAACTGTCTCCTATTATTATTGCTTTATAAATTATCTTTTCTGCTGATTATTTATTCAGAAGATAATCAAATTCAGATCTTAAAAAGCAATGAAAACTGTGTGTGAGAGAGTATGAGAAAGTGAAAGAGGGAGGGAGAAAAAGAGGAGAGTGCTTGTGAGGGATAGAAATGAATTTTTAGAAGGGGTGCTTAATTGCAATATAAATAATGCATCATTTTATTCTCCGTTAGTGTTACTTTGGGATGGTTGAATTAGACATCACATTCATTGCCTTACTCTTTTCCTACGAGCGAGTGAGCAAGAGACAGAGAGAGAGAGAGGGGGGGGGAGAGAAGCATGGAAGGTATGAACAGATCAGAGAGAGAAATGGGACTCATATTTGTGGTATGAAGTGACTTGCGGTCTACATAACAGTGGCCCTGGAGTGAAATCTCAGGATTCTGTATGTGACATTTTGACAGCCATTCTGGAAATGATTATTTTCTCTGTTCAGTGCGAGTTTCATCTCTCTTTCTGTAACCCTCTCACAACCTTCCAAGCTATTTTAGCGCCGTGTTTTCTCTCAGTAGGAAGAGAAAGAGCTAAACGGCTTCTCGCAAAGTAACACCGCGAAACTAAACAGTGTATTTATTATACTTGCCCTGCTGATTTGCATTTTATTTAATTAACTCGTTTGTTTGTTTTTGGGTAAATGAATTTTTTAGTTGCTCACTCTAATTCCAGTTTGACAAGGTTAGCGCTTGTGTGCAGATTTCTCGGTGTTGAGTCACCAGGATGCACAAGTTTGACAGCATCGCATCCAGCCTTTCTGGTACCAGCTCAGGATGACATCAGTCAGCACGTTCTCATGCAGGGTTCTGTCTGGTCAGGAGACCTGACGATCATTTTTCTAAATTGGTTTAGAACTGGCACTGATGCAAGCATTCAACGCAATCTCAGGTGGTACTGCTTTTGATGGTATTTATGAGCTAAATTCTGTACAGAGGAGCCCCTAAGGGTTTCAGCAAGGGTGTGTGCTGCAATTATGTTTTATTCTTTTGATTGCTGCGCCCTTCAAGTGTTGCCCACACTCTGGCTAGTCACTCAGTCTGGACACCAGCCGCTACTGATTGTCTATCTCAGTAGGTCCCACTGTTACCATATGCATCAACAGCAATGAGGAAAAGTCAAAAGAAACTCAGCAAGTGTGTGTGTGTGTGTGTGTGTGTTTGTTTGTGTGTGTGTGTGGGGGGGGGGGGGTGAAGAGCCAAAGCTTTGATCTGAATTGTAGGGGAGCTTTCTTGGCAAAGATGAACAGATGGTGAGAACGGATACACTGGGCAGATGCATTGGCACTGAACCTTTACAAGCGCACACACACTCTCTCTCTCTCACACAATCAGGACCTTGCACAGTGTTTGCCTGTTCGGTTGTGCAGACAGCTCTTCCCTCCTCTTGGTCGTGTTCACAGTCTGTTTCCAGAAGTTTCCAGCACCAGTCTATGGTCTAATAAAGCCTTAACTATGGCAGTCTAAGGGCCCTGTTTGTGCATCCGTAGCCACAGACAGCAGCTGCAGAACACCGCAGAGTGAAAACAAAAAACACACAGATCCACTTTCACACTTTCTGTACCGTTTAACGGGCCGGGTTCTGATCTGTTTAACGGGCTGGTTGTGCTGTGTCAGTAAACCTAAGGCGGGGGGCACTGTCCCACAGTTTTTGAGGCAGGGGAGTCTTACCGCGTCCCATAATTCTCTGGGGTTCTCTTACTGAGCCATAAACTGCATGACATATTTTATGAATCACAGTCTGCTAGAGTTGCTGCTCTGGGCCAAAAGATCCACCCCACTAAGGAGTGTGTGTGTGTGTTTGTGTATTTTGCCCCTATGAGCACAGTGTGATGAACTGGCTAGACTGCAAATTGTAATGTTGGATAATTGCTTTGCATTTCGGTATGTGTGTGTGTGTGTGTGTGTGTATGAAAGAGAGATGTTCTGTGTGTGTATGTGTGTTTTGATACAAGATGCTGGGATGGTGCATATGTGTTGTGTGGTTTGCTCTGGTATGACAGACAGGGTGGGGAACTCTACTCAGTCCTATAAACCGCAGGATAACAGCCCCCCAAGACGGGATTTATTACTGTCCCAGCTGCTTGGCCTGCAGTACCTACATACACTACGTATGTGCAGATTCTCTACATATGGCACATATTTCATACCCTATGTGCAAACACACACACACACACATGCACACAGTACATTAATTTTATCACATTTGCTCTTGAAGCACAAGCCACATTTTCAAATGCCCACATGGTTTGAGACACGTACAGACGTATGGACCACAGGACCACAGGACCTCAGGACCTCAGGACCACAGGACCACAGGACCACAGGACCGCAGGACCACAGGACCACAGGACCACAGGACCGCAGGACCGCAGGACCACAGGACCACTGGACCACAGGACCTCAGGACCGCAGGACCACAGGACCTCAGGACCTCAGGACCGCAGGACCACAGGACCACAGGACCACAGGACCTCAGGACCAAAGGACCACAGGACCTCAGGACCGCAGCAACGTCGAGACTAAGGGACTCTGCCTTGGGGACTGTTGCTTGAACACTTCACAGGTGAGTACACACACCTCACACATATCAGAGATGAGAGAGGCAGAGGGCTGATTTCACACATGCTGTGCAAAACCTGTCTGAAGAAGAGGAGAGGAGAGGAGAGGAGAGAGGAGAGAGACAAAGGGAAAGAGAGATCAGTGCACTGAGTAAAACAAAAACAAGATTAAATACCCTGTGGTGTGAAAAGTGCCCTTTGGAACACAGGGCAGGAACTGCCTCATTCCTCCTCTTCGTCTGTTACAGTAGCTGTCAGGGTGTTTGTGAGTGTGTGTGTGTGTGTGTTTAAGTGAGTGTATCTTTGATGCTTTCCACATGGTGAGAAACAGGCCTCCAGCATTGACTGGCTGAACGGTCTGGGCTTCCCTGTGGCTTTATAGAGTGCAGCCCAGCAACGCACACAATTATCTTCCCCTCCTCTTTACACCTCCACTCTCCCTTCCCAGCCCTGCGTTTTACACACACACACACACACACACACAGTATTACCCTCCTTGGTGCCACTGACCTACCTGATCTCATCCCTTATGGACCTGTTGTTAATGTGTACATTAATTGCCCGGTGTGTAATAACGTCAGTGGAGGAGGTACATAATCGTGTGTGCGTGTGTGTGTGTTGTGGGAGCTGGATATACAGTTACAGATGAAATTGCACGGTTAAGCTCAGCTACTATTAAACACTAGCAGATGTGCTCCGTCTCTCTCTCTCTCTCTCTCTCTCTCTCTCTCTCTCTCGCCGTGTTTTCCGCTGTGACAGTCCTGGCAGGCGGCAGCAGGCCGTTTTTGTTAAATGTGCTGTTTTCTTTCGGAGGCGGTGCGGGCGGATGCACAGCCCACTGAGACATCCAGGTGGCTACAGTGCTAATTAGACTCGAGGGCATTGAGTACGGGTGGAGCGGGGGCCCCTGCCACGGCTGAGGCAGACAGACAGCCTGCGAGGGCTTCCCTCAGCCCCCAAGGGCCTCGCGCACGGGCCTGCACCAGCCTGGGGGACGCGGGACAAGGTACATGGGACAAGGTACACAGGAGCAGCCTGAATGGTGGCAGTGGAACAGATCATGTGGCCCCTGGTTCACCGTGACTCTCTCCACTCCATGTGACCAATCAGAGGGCTCACCCTGGTTCTCTCCACTCCACGTGACCAATCAGAGGGCTCAGAGCTGCAGGCTGGCCGGGATCAGGCAGGACTGTGGCTGACCTGCTTCCTCTCTTTGAGTGATTAAGAAAACATGACTCGAGCATCAGCGCAGTGCCGCATGGCGAACTGACTGTAGAGCAGGCTAAAGCAACAGCTTGCCGAAAGGGTCATGCAGGGGCCAACCATCAACTGACCTGAGACCAGTATTTAATTATCCTGTTATTAAATTGTGTTCATTTGATTCTAGAAGTCTAGGGGAAAAAAATCAGATAAAATTACACCAATCTTTTTTGCTGGGCCACCCTGAGTAAAGAGACCCATTTTTTTTTCCTTCACCTGAGGAGGTCCAGATTCCAGTAATGAGAAGTTAGCTCATTTAAGATAAGCACTTATGAGAGAACACGGCCTTGGGTTTAATCTGGCTATAATGAGATAGTGTCAGGTTGGCTACATTACACTAGGTTTGGCATAGGTCAAATCCTACCAGGCACCCGATCACAGGAATAGATTTTATTTCTCAAGTCCAGACCATTTGAGTGACCCAGACAGCCAGACACGAAGATCATGCCCTGAACAATCTGCTCTGCCATAATGAGGCTGAAATTGAAATCCCCCCCAGAGTTGCAACAACTGCCATATCAACCATGAACTTCACGTACCCAACCTAGACACACACGAAACCTTGTCATCAAAGCAGTAGCATAACATTGCTAATGGTATTATTTCTGTTTTTATTGATTCGATGATGGCTGTTGTTGTTGTGGTTCCCCGTTCAGAGGCAACTTACAAACACCAAATCCTTAGTAGATGTCTATCATATGATATGTGTTAAAACTAGATAATGTAATACTCCTCACACCGGAGCCTCCACCTAAGGTTGCCTTAAGTGTATACAGTAATAGGATGTAGCATTTGTGTGGTAAGCATAGCTAAGAGTGTCTCGTTAGATTGCCGTGGTGATGAGTCAGGCCTGTCCGCAGGTGGCTCCATTAAACTGTCTGAGCGTAAATGGCGATGCGTCTAATAAACAGTGGCAGCCCAGTGTGAAGCTGCTGGCAGAGCTAACCTGCTCCTGTCCTCCGCACACCCACCGCCGCTGCCCTCCAATTCATCTCCCTGGGTCAGGCTGGGGATCTGGGTAGGATGGGGGGAAAGATGGACGGGGGGGGGGGGGGGGGGAGACGGTGAGCCGGGACGCACGTTCCCGCTCGCTCCGCGACGTCTGATCCGAGCGGAACCCTGCACGCTCGCGTCCACGCCCTTCTGCTCTTTTTCAGGAACGGGTCGGACAGATGCCGCCGATCAGGACTTTCACCCGTGCGCTGGATTCCCTGAGCGTTTCATGGCCTGCACGGTGTCCACAGAGGCCAGACCACGGGCACGCGGAGGAGCGGACGCTAGCAGGGACTGGGGCCCAGACCACGGGCACGCGGAGGAGCGGACGCCAGCAGGGACTGGGGCCCAGACCACGGGCACGCGGAGGAGCGGAGCCAGGGACTGGGGCCCAGACCACGGGGCGGAGGAGCGGACACCAGCAGGGACTGGGGCCCAGACCACGGGCCAGCAGGGACTGGGGCCCAGACCACGGGCACGCGGAGGAGCGGACGCCAGCAGGGACTGGGGCCCAGACCACGGGCACGCGGAGGAGCGGACGCCAGCAGGGACTGGGGCCCAGACCACGGGCACGCGGAGGAGCGGACGCTAGCAGGGACTGGGGCCCAGACCACGGGCACGCGGAGAAGCGGACGCTAGCAGGGACTGGGGCCCAGACCACGGGCACGCGGGACTGGGGCCCAGACCAGGGACTGGAGGAGCGGACGCCAGCAGGGACTGGGGCCCAGACCACGGGCACGCGGAGGAGCGGACGCTAGCAGGGACTGGGGCCCAGACCACGGGCACGCGGAGGAGCGGACGCTAGCAAGGACTGGGGCCCAGACCACCACGGCTGCCTCCCGTTAGAGGTGAGTCAAGCATTCATAATTATAAGAGGGATATTAAAAGATAAACAGGGCTGTTTTGCAGCTAAGAGTTCAGTGTGGCGACCTCCCTCCAGGCCAGAGAAGACCTGCATGACAGGCACATTCCCATTCAAACATCGTTAGCTTCCACAAAGCCGTCCTGAGAATTGCTTGGATGTCCCTTTTTTAAAAAATCACTAACCGATTTCCCTTTTCCAGTACTCTGAAAGCCGGAGTTTGATGACGGTATGCATGGATCGTATGAAATATGCATTAGGGGAGAAAAGGAAGAGAATTCTCATGGGAGTGTTATTTTTATGGAACTTGGCGTCAGGGGGCTTTACGGGGAGAGTGAAGAAATGGGCAACCCTTAAGATAAAGCTGTGTACTCAGATTCAGCAACACACCTGTGGGAAACAAACACACACACACACACACACATACATACACAGTAAGTCAGTATATACCCACCTGACACCGCAGGCTTCCTGAAACCCCTGCACAAGATGAAAGGTGGCGTGAGGATGTGGAGGGTAAAGTGTTCTCTCTCTCACTCCATTGTAGTTTCATAGTGAGATGTTGGGCGCGTGTGCGGCGGCCGGGGCGAGTCAGAGCAGAAGCCCGTGGAGCCTATTTCCCCTCCAGCCCCTCCAAGCACTTACCTCACACTACAACCATCCCAGAGTGGCCGGATACTCCAGGTAACGCCTTTAAGGTGGTTATGATAATGGTGCGGAGGAGGAGGAGGAGGAGGAGGAAGAGGTTGACGCCTGAGTGAGTGACAACTCATAAAAGCAGTGCACGCTCTCCTGAATGAACGCTTTCTACCACACTCCTCCGCACTTTTTTGAGAAGACTCATAAACATACATTATCAAGATTTACAAACCTTCACCGCTTCAGGGTCTGGAAGGCGCCTTCTGAAGTTCACTTAAAATGATGAGACTCTATCACTGAAGGGCTTTGCTGTCAGTGGGTGGCCATGTGAAGAATGGGTGTATATATATATATAAAGCTGTAATGACGTCTGTGTGTCATAAGGCTCAATACTGACAGTGTTATGAACCGGCGTTAGCCTTTCCGCCCAGAGCAACGAGCACAAATCTACAATCTGTCCCTTTATTGATCTCAGTTAAACATGAGTTGTGGGGCTAATTCCCATTCAGAGCGTCACTGTTTCACTGCAGTCTTTAATATTGTCGGCCCCTTCTTATGTTCAGACCAAGGATCATCCTTTACATGTAGGAAGACATGAAGACTGTCACATTCAAATATTTGTCAGGACATTATGCATTTATAGGCCTTGTGTAATATTATATTCAGTAAGATTTCTTATCACCTATTCAGCATTTCCCAATATTCCTGACACATGTTCTACCTCTCTCTCTCTCTCTCTCTCTCTCTCTCTCTCTCTCCCCTCTCTCTTTCTGTCTCTGTCTCTCTCTCTCCCCTCTCTCTCTATCTCTCTCTCCCTTCTCTCTCCCTCTCTCTCCCCTCTCTCCCTTCTCTCTCTTTCCCTCGTCCTCTCTCCCTCTCTCCCCACCTCCCCCTCTCTCCCTCGGTTTGTGGAGGATTTCTTTAGCAGTTCTAATATGTGGTGGCTCTTGCCCATTGCTGGGTCTGCTCTGCAGTAAATTCACATGCCGTCTGACTTATTCACCTCTTCTGTGTGTTATGAGCTCCACATTTCACTGCAGACTGCCGCCGGCACCTTTATTAAGGTCTGCTCTGCCGGATGGCACCATTCGCCACCAAGGGGAGAGAACTGATTAACAGCAGTGGAGGCGCAGGTCTTAATTGGAGAACACACAATCTTAATGCTCCTTCAGTGTACAGATATGTCTGTGTGTGTGGGTGGACGCGTGTGTTTGTGTGTGTCGTTGAATGCGTTTGCGTGTGAGTGTGTGTTTTTGTTTCTGAACAACAACGATGGAACGAAGGCCCTGAAGCGCCGCTCCATCTTAGGACATTAGCAGGTGGGAATCAGGACGTCATCTGCAGTAATTGCACCTGACTGCCGGACTGATGAGAGCGCGCCGTTGCTTTTTAAATATTTATACCTACAGCCAAAGGAAGGCTGGTGTACATAGGAAGAGCACAGATTGAGAAGGAGCCATGGAGAGCGAGACAAAAGAGAGCAATGAAAGAGACGGAGACAAAGACAGAGAGCAGAAGGGCTAAAGAGGAGCGCAGACATTTCTCAGGCTGATCAGGACGGCAGGAATAATTCACCGTTCCGGCGTGTCAGCTTCCCGTGCTGGTCCATCCCTCCCCTCTTTCTCCTCGCTCCTTATCTGGAGCTCCCTCTCTCAAAGGGATCATTATGCTCACGGCAGCGGCAGAGCCGACTTCCTGGAACAAAACAGAGAGGGCCGCGCCATTCCTTTAGACGAGACGCGTCTCCTGTCCCTTTGGGCAGACGGACAAGAGGACATACGGGCTTTTTGATGTTTGCTTTGTTCAGCACGGCCTGGTCTGGCTGCTTCACAGACACGCCTCCCCACACAAGGCCCGAGTGAGATTCAGGCTCCTCTTTCTGTCTGTCTGTCTCTCTCTCTCTCTGTCTCTTTCTCTCTCCGCCCCAGCCTGCCAATGCACCTGCCCCTTTCTCCCTGCCCACGAACCACCATTCTGTGCGATTAACTGGCCCGTTCCAAAAGGGACCGCGCTCCCACCAAAGCGTTGGATTATGCGGCGGTTCTTTGGAGATCTTCCATGTGTCTCGGGCTTTGAGCTGCAGTCAGACCAAAAGCCCCTGTAGGCGGATCTCCAGGACTCGGAGTGCCAGCGGCCATGTTTGCGATTTCGACGTCATTTGTTTCCCGTGAAGAATCGCTAAGTCCAGCACATCTCCTCTTCGGCGGTGGCCAGGCCGGCGAGAGACGGGGGGGCTTAACACGATCCCTCGCCCCCGCCACTCCGTTTGGTCGCACTCTCTCTCCGCCACGCACCAGATCGGCCGTAAAACCCGAGATTTTAGGAGGCCTTCGTTCTCCCGCTTGGACGGGATGATCTGATGGAGTTATTTCAATCGCAGACACAGATGGGGACCCACAGGCTGCGGCCGTTCACCTCGGGCGAGCAGCAGGCCCAGAGCACCAGGGCTCCGCTGAAAGGCACACAGACTTGGTCTTTAACGTCGCACACACTGTCTCCCTTTCTCGACGGCTTTATGAGATGCTGCCGGATAATCGCACGCCAACACGCGCGGTATTTTCTTCTGCCCCGACTTCACTGTCGACACCTCGCCAGTAAGTAAGAGACATTAAAAAGATTTATAACCGTTATGCTCTTTACAAAAATCCCCAAAAGGAAAACGCCTAAAAACAGGACGTGGTCCGGGTTTGCAGGACTAGGCCGCTCACAGGGTACGGGGCCGACAGCGGTCATGCGTGACACCCTCCTTGATCCTGCACCTGGAGATAGTCAGCTGGGAAACTCCACTCAGGCAGCACCCAAACATCCACACCTCCTCAACCAGCTGCATTCAGCATCAAACATGAAGTCAGGCTCCTCTGTAAATAATCGCGCGGCTGCAAGAACAACAAACAAACCACCCCGGTCTGTTGAAGTAATGTCCCGTACTGTTCATGCATCATTCCTTCACTGTGCCCCACCGAGGGGTGTTAATAAATCATGCGCCATTATGCTAATGAGAGAAGCAGTTAGACAAGTGGACTTGTTTCCTTGTAGCCAGTCAAGCATTTCATTGTCTTCCTTAGCCCATGAGAAAAGTGGGGATTATTATTATGTCTGTGGTGTGGCGGTGACGTCCCCCGGCCGAGAGAGGCCCACGGCCACTTCTACGCCGACATCCAACCTTGGCTTAGCGAGGCTGTATTCTGCTTCTGTTGCCAATGCGAAACCCTTGTTTTTAATTTCCAAAATCAATTATCGGGACCATTTCGGGAGTCTATAAATGGGGCTGGTCAATATACGCTCCTTCGGGGAGCTCAGCTAATTTAAACTTCATCATGGTTTCGGGATTATGCCACGGCGCAAACGCCCGGGGCGAAGCATCATTAGCGAGACGGACGGCAGGTCGGATACGGTTGTTCCTCAGCGCGGTCGGCTGCCTTTATGAAGAGGGGGAAGGGCATTGTTAAAGCTGTCAGATCTTGGCCTGTGGACACGCAGGCAGACAGGCAGGATTACTTTCAGTCTGTCATATCACTCCCAGCCCCCTTTCATTATCAGTCACCTTAAATCTCGTCGGAGGCCAGGGCTGCTCTCTGAGTTCCTCCAGAAAGCCGCCGGCACGGCGTCGTCTGCCCCACACAGCTCAAAGCCAAAACCACCACAAACTTCCCGACTTTCTGTCTTTTCAAAGTTTGCTTTTTTGTCAAATATTGCCACTGCAGCTACGTTGGCCGTGAAATGTACGTGTGAGGTGGTGCGACCTTTTCACAAAACCGAACTAAAAAGCTTCCGTGGCTGAGTTTACTTCGGTGTTGATGCATTGTGGGGGATGTTAGATCTCTACATGGCATTAGTGCTGTCCTCCACAAAACTCTTCAATTGTCACATCCATCATAGCATCAAACAGCCTGTTCTATAAAAGCTCTTTTCATGTTTCTCTCTTTTAAGTAATTGACACCTAGCGATGGTTGTTATGGAAACAGAAGCTGATAGCCACTTTGCCACAAATGGAGAGCATGCGATATTTTTGGGCTGGTCAGACAGGAGAAAGCGTAATGTGAGCAGGAGCTTCCATTTCACAGGGATCCGAGGTCAGATTTTGTGTTTGTTTGTTTGTTTGTTTTTTTTGGAGGGCGGGGCTAAGGTTTAATAGCTTGCATGTATGCAAACAGTCATCAAGCTTTAAGGTAAGACTGGAGCTTCATGCACATTCACTGTGGCAGGTGTCTTATCTGCTTGTTTATTTATTTATTTTCAATCATCTCATTAGTAAGAAAAGAAATAGGCTAGGTGGCGCTGCGCTCAGCACGGGCATGAGCGAAGCACATGGGGGCCAAAGATGATTGTGTTCCCATTACGCCTTATGCGGCTCGCTGACGCGACAGCCCACTGTGAACTATTTGAGCCACAATGGAATCTCGTCACTGTTTCTACCACCCCTGCTGTTAGCAGTCTATAGCACTGTGAGCACATGCACTGAGTCTGAATGAAATCCTGTCTCATTTGGAGCCTGTTTACTGTCAGTCTACCTGTGTATTCCCACAGCAGCCACCCGGGCTATTATAGGAACTGACGTGCATAAGGGACGACCATATCATAGCCTACACGTGTCAGATATCATCAAAGGCAGCGCAGTCTCACCACTTCAGCCGTATTGCTGTCTACACTCATAAAGTCATTGAGAAAGAAATTGCAGTATTGCACACATGCTCACCAACCACTTTGTTAGTAACACTTACCTCAGACCTGCACTCGCGGGTCACCATATTGGACGCACACGTCTTATATGCGTAATTTCAGGGTGTCCGATTCCGAACCGACTGTGGTCCGTCTGCTGACATGAACGCTTTGTCGGACGCTCTTTACCCATTCATCTTTGGTCGGGTTCTAACCACGGGACCAGCGTTGACCGGCTATTATTCGGGTGGTAGGGCATTCTTAGCACAGCCGTGGCACTGACAGCACAGTGGCACGGTACTGGATGTTGCACTGGTATAACTGCAGCAGGCATAGCAGTGTTGCTGGAGGTTTTACACACGTCAGTGTCACTGCTGGCTTGAGCGGTTTGCCACCCAGAAATATCCAGCCAACAGCAGTCCACTGTGTCAGTTGGCATATAGCTAACGCAAGCCTCATGCCAACAGTCTGGCTTTAGTCTATAACTATGTATATATATATATATATATATATATACACCTTCAAGGGGTTTGCGATGAATAAACGAGTTGAGTAGAGTAAGCGGAGAGTGTAAATAGTTGTGTACGTTTCATGAATTACATGACGGGTGCACGGCTGAGTGGGTTTACGGTGACACCAGAACGTGCGGCCCACGTCCATCTCTCGCTGCAGCCCGTGAGAAGGCCATTATTGTCACACCACTGTCACTGCCGCATCCTGCTGGATGAAGCAGGAATGACATCATGGAGTTAAATAAAATACTATGAGAACTCAAGAAAGTCCCAATGCGCAAGGAGACATTGCAACACCCCGTCCGCCCTAATGTGAAGCCGATGCTGGAATGCAGAACCCTGTGTCATGTCCTGAACACAGCGCCCAGCCATTCCAAACAGGAAGGCCTGGGACCCCTGCTGTCACATGCACAAGCACACGCACAAACACACACACACACACACACACAGATTCGGTGCACGTGCAAGCACTTCCAGCCCTGGGTCTGTTTCTTGCGAATATTCATTATGAAGACAGTTATGAAGACTGACACAGCGCACATAAGGCCGATCCATCAGCGGCCTGCCGCAGCGGACTTATGTGTATTGACATATTGAAATGCGCCGCTCAAATGTCACTATGGTCCTTTCAAGACCGTCCGTTGTGTCAAAAGTGTCACCGGTTAAATAAACAAAAAATAAGGCAACATACCGATGGGCGGCCCCTGTGCGTATGGCGTTGTTGACGTTATTTAGCAGACAGGATGACAGGGCTGGAGCGCGAGGGCGTGTGCCGCTGATGTGAGTGCTGGCCTTCCCCCTTTATCAGCGCCGCCCACGCCGGTGCCACCAATCAGCCGTGCGCTGGGGGGGGGGGTGTTGAGGGGAGCGGCCGTCACTCACTCAGACAGGCAGCGGGCTGGTCTGGGTTGCAGCTGGGGGGGGTTTGGCGGTGGCGCTCGGATGGTTCCGTGCTCCTCCTCCGAGGTCCGATGGTGGCCAGACCTGACAGACCTGCGACGGAAAAAAACGGACGGGTTTCTAAAAGGCCTTCCCGAGGGAACCCGTGAGCACTTCATATGAAAATGAAGGGCTGCTTTCTGCCGAGACGTGTTACCTCCGCTGTAAATAACGCAGCTGGTTAGCACGTGACTGCAGGCAGCTCTCTCCATCCCTGCAGTGGAAGGACGCGAGTGCTTCATAATAGACGCCTCAGAGCTGCTCCCAAGTGACCAGCAACAATGGGCCCCAACCCCCGAAAAGAATGTCTGACCACAAATTAATAATTTTATGCTACAATGAGTGTTCATCTGAGCTGCGTGGTCCCATTCAGCCACTGGTACAATATCTCTCCAAATAATCATCCTTAATGTCTTCACAGGACCGCGCCTGAAGACGTCTGAAGACGTACGCTTGCTGCCCCATTCACAAAGGCACGGTGGAACGGTCTCCGCTGTGGAGTGCAGCAGGAGCCGCGTGACGGGAAACTGACGTGAGAGGGTACGGGTGCCACGCGGACGGCGCGACTGACAGGTTCAGTGGGAATGCGTTTCTGTTTGTAGCTAATTAAACCCGGCAGAAAACAGATCATTAATTAAAACGAAATTCCCGAGCAGATAAACAAACAGCATCGCTGCCTCCATCTCTCCTCTCCAGATGCCCAGCCATTTGTTCTGACGCCATTTCCCCCGCAAAAGTTTCTGTCCTTTACTTCAGTGGAGACCAAGAGGGAGAAGGATGAGTCAACAGGGATCAAGCACACACCCGTTGTCAATTGAAGAAAAAGCTCACTTGAATCCTTTACACTAATTATCACAAGCAGACTTCTGTTTCGAGCTCCTCAGAGGACTCTTTGACTTATTGATAGTGTTGATGCTTAGTTGTTTTTTTTTTCTATGAAAAAGAATTCTTTGCATAATCAGTTCTGCCTCAGAGTTTTTTTTCTATTAAATCTACACTGACATCCGCCCCTGCACAGGGTAAGGATGCCTATAGAGACAATGGCTGATACATAGCCTGACCTTTTGTGACCTCTTTGTCCGGATTTCCACAGGGTCACTCATACAGCTGAAGGAAGCAATGACAGATGCCACAGTGGTAGAATTAGACTGCCCCCTAGTGGACCAAGTTTCAGCCACAAACTTTCCATTCTGACTGATACCTGATACTGTGCCAATTTGAAGACAAGCTCTGCAATCAGCCTCCTGATGTTATCAACCAGCAGTGATTGGTAGTTCCATAAATACGGCAGCGCTGCACTACACAGGCCTGTAATTCACAAAACACCCCCGTGGAGGTGACTTTTTCCAGTACGGTCCGAATTCAGCCCTGACACAATGCTTCCTTTACAATCAAACCGAAGAAATGATCTTACAAAAGAAAAAGGCAATGCCTTGGAAGATCTCTCCTGTTATCAGCTAATGTGATCTGAGGGTGGAAAGCTGTGCTTGGCCCCATCTTGACATGATATGGCCATATGAGGTTAGATGTATTGCAGCAATCACAGCTCGCTGGCCGTTCCGCTGAAATGGGTGCACAGAGTCAGAGTGTGCCCGGATAAATAAAGTCCCTTCCACTCTAGCCGATGTGTTGGATGTGTTAATAAACACTGTTCCTGATCTTATCTGCCTCCATAAGCATTGCACAGTGGACTGTAGGACAGTTCATGGACTCTAAAGAAGGGGCCCATTGTGGTTAGCGAGAATGACTTGGTGTGATGAGATCTTATCCTGCAGCTGCAAACACTGCAGACTCTACCCGGCACCCACCAATTGCATGTCAGCAGCATGTGATGTTGCCCATCGGAGATAACCTGCTCTCTTCCGCTTTGCGAGCCACTGAATGGGTCAGTGGCAGCAGATAAATGTGCGTGCGTGTATGTGTGTGTCAGTGTGTGCTGAGAGTGCATTGTTCCTCTCAAATGGAGGAAAGATTTGATCTTGCCAGCCTCCATGTTCTGCTCTGCCTTCACTGAAGCACAAAGGCCGGGCGAAAAATAGGCAACTGTGCATCTAGGAGTCCTTTCATTCTCTCCACTCTTTCAGTGTGCGCTTACCGATCCGGGCACCAAGCAGAGTGCGGTGTCTCTGGGATCCATGTGGAGATCACTGCTCAGGGCTGTGTGTCTTCACTGAGACCGCCTCCATGTTGCCTGCTGCAAATGTTCCAGCAGGATCCCCCTCTGTGCCGAAACAGGGCCAGAGCAAAGATATGGACACGCCGCCCATCTTGCACTTGGGGATGTTCATTCTCAAACTCAAACATCCACACAGTTGGGGAAAGAGGTCTTTGAAATGGAACACAAACCACTCCTGCAGAAAGACCTCTTGCAGCTTTGTTTGTGATATGACCTTTAATGATGTCATGACTCGTAGGTGGAGGGTAGAGAACTCGGAGTCGCACAGCCATATGGTTTCACTGGACAAGGATATTGCTATGCACGAGCTGCCGCATATCCTCTGTTCCTGCAGGCAGAGTTGCATGCGACTCAGCAACAGGTGCTTCGCGCGTTGTTGAAAGCATCAGAATGAGGGATCACAGCGAGCGCTGTTCCCTCACACGGTGATGTAAACTGTTGTGAAAGCTCACAGATAATGTACTGTATGGGTGTCAGGGTAAGGGGAAAAATACTCCAGAATGGACAGTGCGATTGAGATCGAATAAACCCCATCCCCTTTTTGTGTCTTGCGCCGAATCGAAAATACCAATCATCTCTCCAAACGGCTCAACTCATTTTCCCCGGTGGACCCCTCTCCAGGAGGATTAAATTGATTTTTACCTCATATTTTTCGCCCTTCCCTTCTTCCTTAAATTGCATTTTGTCGGTTCGGATGGATTACAAAGAGAGTAAATCAGCGCGGGAGAATGAGAGTCTCCCGCGATTTTGTGCGTTCCCACTGGGCATGGCAATAAGAACGAGCGCGCACAACAAAGAGGGCGCGAAATGAGCTGCGTGATGGACAGCGCTGGCTTGCTCGGCGGGACAAAAGCCCTAGTAATGACCAGCTGACATGCAGACGGCCATTACCACACACACAAAAGCTACGAGGAGATCAAACAGATATGTAACTGTCCCGTCATAGAAACCAGCCCATTGTGAGCCAGAGAGGATAAAATCTCCCGTCTCACTGCTCACTTTGCAGCTCTTTCCCCATCTTTCACACAAGTACACACACACTATCTATCTGCTACGTAACGTTCCCTTTGCTACTCTTTTCACCCTTATGTTTTTCAATCTCGTTTGGTTAAGGTTTGGAAATACGGCATTTTTCTTTCGCCGTTTTCCCCATTAAGGAAGGGAAAGTTCAGGGGTTGAAACAGCGAGTGGGACACAAAGGGAGCGAATCAAATTATTCATATATTTCAATATTATTTGAAGGATGTGCCTTGGATATTAAAGCAATATTTTAAAATCCAGCTCTCGAACGGCGAAGTCGATCTTTGACATAGTGCCCAAAATGACCAGATGAAAATCTGTGCGATGGTATATTCTCTTATAATAATATTGTCTGCTATGCGGTGTCGAATGTAATAAGCTTGTTACTCATGGCTGACATTGTTTCCTCTTTTACATTTAGTTCTATCATCTATACAGATTAAAACAAAAATAAAATAAAAATAAAAGTTTTAGTATTCACTGTAGAGGTTAACACGAATATTAAAATGTATATAGTTATATAGTTAAATGTGAACGTTAATTACTTATATATGATAAACGTAAATGTAAATGAGGGATATAAAATTTTGATTGCAATGAAAGAAGACGTTGCGCATGTTTTTTTTACTACGGAAATGGAAATTTGTGCCATTGATCCAGTGTTGATCCCATTTTTAACTGCTAAATCAGTTGTCAAGATGTATGTATGTGTATCAAAACATTATTCCACTTTTATCAATACACAATGATGACGCATATACTCATACATTTGGATTTAATAATGGAATTCAAAATAAAAGTCTCACAATTACGGCTAAAATTTACAGTGATTTTGGGGCAAGTTGTCACATGTTTCCCTAGACTGCCATGTGTAACGTTTGCTGTAAAGTCAACTTTGTCAACCCAGTTCTCATGACCAAGCAGACGGTTAAACATTTTTGCTCATGGTCTGAAAACTTACCTGTGTGACAAGATGCCCTGGGCTTATATAGGATAATATTCTGTCCAACCCCACTCATCTCAGACATCCATAACACCATCCCAACCCCAACATCCCTGACATCCACACACTATCCTCATGTGCCCTAAATGTAAAAGATTTGTTTATTATTTATATTTGTTTTGGGGGTTTTGTTGTTGTTGCACAATTATACATTGAATACTAATAATATTTGCTGCAAAAATGTTCGCAAATTGAGCTAAATACATAAACAAGGTAAAATGTGTAACAAGCTCAAACTATATTGACTTCTTTGCTGACGTCTTTTGACATTGAAGGATCATGTTATGGGCCGTTAGCTGCAGCATTTAAATGCTATTATGTCCTCACCGTGGCGCCGCGCAGCATGGTTCTTAATTTATTTACCACTTTTTTATGCTGTTGGCCTCGTATGCTTACGGGTTTGAGCTTTTCCAGGTTAGAGGGGAAAAGAATGACCCGGCATGTTACTTGAGTAATGAATAACGACTGAGTAGCCTCATGGCCGCGGGAAGCGGTTGATGATGTAACGTATTAAACATTTTCATCAACTCAATTAATGGGAGGTGCAGCGAATGAAAAAGGCGAATGACTCACAGCACTAACAGTTTGTCATGTGAAACATTTTCTCATATGGTACATTAGTAACGACGTTGCTTTTCCTGCAAGCATGTACTGTCGTCACACGCACGTGGGGGGGGGGGTTATTCACAATACGTTTTATTCTTATGAGACCAAATTAGAACTTAAAAACAGAATAGGCCGCCGATTTCAAAACCTTACACCTTGCTGGGACTAGAAAGTAGACAAAGGTTCAGAAAATCTGTTAATGTCTTTGATGTGAAACCGACGGGAAAGTGACTCAAAAGAGATATGTGGCGAAACCTGCTAAATTGTGCAGTGCTCAAAAATACACCAAGCACATGTTCAAGGATTAGCAGGAAAGTAAAAATGCCACATATACACCAGTCCCCACCCTATTAACAGTATTTCTGGACCAAGGACAGCTTTGGGTGGCCCTGTATAGTCTTCCGCTTGTGTAAATCAACCTGTCAGAAGAATAGATAGCTATGCGTGTGTATAAGTACATACACTATATGACCAAAAATATGTGGACACCTGACTGTCATACCTGTGCGAGCTTGTTGGACGTCCCATTCCAAAACCACAGGGTTTTCCCCCATCTCTTCACAGCACTATAACAGCCTTCACTCTTCTGGGAAGGTTTACCACACGTCAGTGGGAATTTGTGGCTATTCTATCAAAAGGTTTTATGTGAGGTCAGTCTAGCCCAGTCTAGCAATGGACATTTGAGTACATAACGAAGGTGTTCAGTGGGGTTGAGGTTTATACTCCGCACAGGCCCCCGCAGTTCCTCCATACCATGTACCATGAGTGTAGACTTCGTTGTTTGGCCACAGTCATGCTGGAGCCAGACAGGGCCTTCCACAACCTGTGGCTGCAAAGTTGAAACCGTATAATTGTCTCGAATGTATTTGTATGCTGTAGCATTCACATTCCTCATTTACTGAAGCCAAGAAGTCTAGTCGAAACTTTGAAAAAAAAAAAACCACCCCAGACCATTACAGCTCCTCCACCGAACTACTATGGGCGCTGTGCTTTCTGCTAGGTAGCATTCTCCTGGCATCCATCAGACCCCCCCCAAATCATCCATCAGCATGCCAGATAGCGAAGCATGATTCATCATTCCAGAGAACACATTTCCACTGCTCCAGAGTTCAGTGGCTGCATGCTTTATGCCATTCTAGCAGATGCTTCGCAATGTGCATAGGTGATTTTAGGCCTGTGCACTGCTGCACGGCTGTGGAAATGTTTCATGAAACCTCCTACGCACTGTACTTGTGCTAATGTTGCTTTCAGAGGCAGTTTAGAACTGAGTGATGCAAAGAGCATAAGTAACTATTGCTTCAGCTAGTGGCCCTGCTCTGTGAGTTTGCATGGCCAACCATTTTATCGCTGAATACCGTTGATCATAGACACTTTCATTTCAAAATAATAGCATTTGCTGTCCTCATTATCCTGCTTGGCAGATCTAGTAGAATAATAATTTCACAAACTGACTTTTAGCAAAGATGGGATCCTATGACACCATCAGGCAATGTAAAAGCCATTCTACTGCCAGCGTCTGTCTGCGGAGACTGTGTGATTGTGCTTTTTATACACCGGTGGGCGTGGCTGAAAAATCAGCACTCAGTAATTAGGAAGGGTGTCAAAATATTTATGGCCGTATAATCTGTGTCTTTGCCAATTTTGTAGCTGTTTTCATTATTTCTACGCTGCAATGGCACTGCTTGAGAATTCAGTGTATTGTTCAATTTTACCAGTGCAGGCTACTTAGAGCATAAGACCACCTTCAAACCGGCCCTTTATGTTGTGCTAATAAAATTAAACACTAGGTGGCAGAGCATTCAAACGTTTCATTCGACGCTTAGCATTTCGAAAAGAGGATCTTTTGGAGGGGAAGAAGAATAAACAAAGGTACAATGTCTTGATGCCAACACTTTTCCTCAAATATGTGCATGATTGGTTGCATATGTTTATGGCTGACAGATTAATTTAATACTTGTCATGCAGAAAAATAATCCCTTAGCACTGAAGCACACGTTTAAAACAAGGTGTTGTTACATAGCACGTATTCAAGAATGGAATAACAAAGCAGTATCAGAAGGGAAATTCACAGAGGCCAGAGAGAGACTGTGGGCTTGTCAGTAGACTTATGAGTTTAGGTCGTGCTGTTAATCTGTCACATGCTGGTATGTTATAAGGCTTGTTAAGTGTGGGCCAGAACCACTAACAAATGCAAATCACAGTCTACATGAGGAAAAGCCTGTAAATAGCATGATGTTGACAGCAGAAATGTAATAAGGTGTGAAAGCTCTTGGAGTCAGTTTACTTAAATAGCAAAAAAAAAAAACAGTGATTTATAGGTGCCCACTAAAAGAACAAGGGAAATAAACCAAAAAAATGTGTGTGTGTGTGTGTGTGTGTGTGTGTATATGTGTGTATGTATGTGTGTGTGTGTGTGTGTGTGTGTGTGCATTGGGGTACTTTTAGGGTATTTTCTTTGCCCCTGGCCAGTGTTCCCAGCCCCTTGTTTTGGGCCAGCTGGATGTGAAACTGGCCCCCAAAAACCCCTCTGTGAAGTCAAAACCCCTCCATGAAGTCAAAGCCCTCCGTTCTCCAAAGCCAAAAAGCATCCGAGTCTTACAAAGGAAACGAGGCACAAAACCCAGCTATGCTAAACCTTTCCATGGCTCAAGGCTCCATTTCACCCTTTTTTCTCTTTTGCATTTGCTCCCCTATTTCTCTCTCTCACTCTCTCTCTCTCCCCCCCTCACTCTATCCCTCTCCCTCCTTCCATCACACCTCCCTCTTTCTCCTCTCTCTGAATTTCATTTCTTCCTCATTCCCCCATGCCTCGTCGCCATTATCATCACTAATTAGGCCTCAGCCTCTTCCCAGCGTGCGTAGCGTCTTTCCCCCCGGCCGTCCCAGACAGATCCAGGTTAACAGCGGTGATGTGCACCCCTGTCCACTCCGCGGTCAGAGGGGAATGGTGGCTTTGCGCTTGGTGCCAGATGAAAGCACTTCGGCGAGAGAAGTGGCCTTTTGTGAGGCAAAGGGAGGTTGGTGGGGGTGATAGGGGAGGTCACCAACCCTGCCAGTCACGATTAGAGGGCATTAGGGGCCTTTAGCAGAGTTAACACGCTGGTACAAGGGGCTTTTTGTCCGCAGTCCCCTCTGCCCAATGCCAAGGCTGAAAATCAGCTCTCGCGCCCTCCTGACAGAGAGAGAGGGGAGAGTGTTTGCTCTCACTGTGGGGAAATTCCTCTTCATAGGTTTTTTTTTTTTTTTTTTCATGCTTTCTTCATTCCTTCACCGTCTCTTCCCCCCTTTTTGATTCCGAGTGCACAATCAAATTGGCCATGAATGTAAATGAATGGTGAGGGTGGTGTTGTCTCTCAGGCGAGACCGGAGAGCCCTCCCTCCCTAATGCATCATCCTTAGTGCGGCTCCTCGCTGCTGTTCTCTATTCTGAACTCATACATAAGTCAGAGGGACCAGGACACAGAGTGGAACTGGGGAGTCTTTAACCAACGTCCACACCTCAGTCTCACATATGGTGGGGTTTGATGTTTCGTTGTATTTGTCTCCATACACCAGAATCAGAGTACAAGGTTCGACTCTTCTTGGTGTAAATAATACGGACATTTTAGCATTCACAAAGAAAATGGATGCTGTCATTTATGTTTAGACTTGCTTTGATGGTGTTACGTGTGCCATCATTAGGCCGACTTTAATAACGGACCTGTTCCTGAGATCTTAGTGATGACCTTTGCGAATAATCCCCCACAGTTCAAATGTCATGCTGCTGCACTCTGACTAAAGTTTTGGGCATATGTAGCTTTGGGCTTCACCTGCTACCCTGGCTCTGAATTCATCAAGTGTCCTGCCAAGTTTAAATATCATATGATCTGATGATAAATATATTTCATCTACTTTGATCTAAACATTTTTTTAGAAACATAGTTAGAATAGTGATGGATCGCTTCAACCGTCTTTATTTGTTCTCTAGTTTGGGTTAATCTAGAATCGCTATGCTATGAAAAATGACACCTTTTCATTTTTTATGGCTAGGATTAATCCTTTTTTCTCTAATGAGTTTCTTGTTTTAATTTGCTTGTCTCATGGAATACAACCTCATTTTAATGGTTTATTTTTGTCTTTTGTGTGTGCTTCTTATGTTTCCCACAAGAAGGATTAACCAAGTATAAAGTATTAAACTAAAAGAGGAAGTTGAATCCATTTTTAAAGCTGTGTTGCTGAATCTGGACAAGCTAATAAGTGTACATCTTTATTACCAGTGTTAAAATTAAACTCAACATTATATTTATATTATCATATTTGTGCATTATAGCCAAGAAACGTAAGAGAGCTAAAGAAGAACCTTGCAGAACACCATGTCATACTATGAAAAAAAATCTCTATTTGCACTAACAAATTGCTAGTGGTCAGTGGCCGTAGGCAAAAATGTTTTACTAAACAAATCGAGTCATGTTGCTTTTGTGCTCTTGCAGTGATAATTGGGATAATCCTTTTAAGGCTAAAATACTGTTTAGGTTATGTACATTTTGTTCCCTTTAAAAAGATACACTATGTTTACTCTAGTTTTATATTTAATTGTACCAGGTCTGCGCTTTTAAAATGGTACATTTCTCAGATGGAGTTTATAAAAGGACTCAGTGTGGTGCCCCTCAGATGTATATGGAAGGTGCTTTTCTCCTCTGACCCCTTCTAAAATATTACACAGTGCTCTTACAATTATGTAAAACCCTGACAGCTCAGAATGGAGAGTGTTGCCCTCTTGTCTTTGGCAAGAACATGCGGAGAACTTGGGACTTGAGACGCATTCGCACGAAAGCGGCTTCAGCCGTGCGGGGGCATCCGCAGCCGTTGGCACTGACCCCCGGAGCATCGACCACACCGCCGCCACTCCCGCCTGCCCGTTACGGTACACCCACTGCCCACGGGTCTCCAGATGCTCGTCTGTGGCCGGCGTAATGCCCAAGAGCCTCATCACGTCCTGGATTTGGAGAAACAAATCACCTGTATCATTATCTGCCGTAGCTTGTCTGAGAAAGGTCAAACTAGAATGGAGTTTGGACCTTTTTCCTGCGTTGTTTTGCCCATCCTGCTGACGGCAGCTGACATTGCCGTCAACATTGTTTACTTTGTCTCTTATTTCAGCCTGGTCAGTTTGGTATTGATATGATAGCAAATGTCTCTATTAGCAAAGTGGTTATTCACTGCTTAATTAGTATTTTTTGTTTTATTACCTTTATTGTAAATTGACTATGAAGGTTCTTGTGTTTCCAGTTCAGACCTTAATCATTCTTAAGTGGATAACGAAGCACAGGTCGGAAATGCCAACAATGGCATGTTCAAAGCAGCTGAGTCACTTTAATGAATATCTGCATTAAATACAAGTGTAAAAGCAACCAAAACGCTTTTAAAACAGATTTAAATCCAATCACTCAAACCACTTTGGAAGGTGGTCTGAGAAGCCTTCAAGCCAGACATTATACAAGTGTAAACACAGCCGTCTCCCTGGGCCACACTAACAACCCAATCCCATCCCCCCCTCATCTCCTCATAGAATGGCTTCAAAGCGAAAAAAACAAACTAGGAGAACTAAAGATATGAAACTGACTATCAGAATTTACACATAGATATATGAAAAATGGATTGAGTCATGAAACAAACAAGTACACACTGGGATTAAGATTATTACAGTGGGCTTAACCTCACAGCACCTGACCTTGGAGTTTTCTTAGTTCTCTTATAGTTTGGCCAACATTTGTAACTTCTCAATCAACCTCCTGTGGATCGACGATTGGATTTAAATGATTGATTTACAGGTGTGGATTTTGCAAAAAAGAATTCATATGTTGACAGCTATGAACAGTATGTGACAGAATTATCAAGCAACAGTTACATGCGAGTATGTTGTTAACTGGTTCTGGTTCTGATTTGGCCCATAAGCTTCAGAATGTCCCTGTTAAATCAAACCCAGGACTTGATCATAAGCTATGGTTTGCTGGCTGGATGTCTGCTCTGTACAAAGTTAGAACAGTGGACCCATTCCAGGTGCTGCACATACTAGTCCTACTCTTACTCTGGTCAAGTTCTCTGTGTTATCACCAACACACACACACACATACACGCACACACACACACACACACACACACACAATCGTATACTATGTGGGTCTTTCAATTTTCATTTTATTTTCATTTATTGGGGGCTATAGTAAATTGGAATCGAAGATTTTTACTGGTTCATGCTTAATATGCAAGGATGTTATAAATGTTTGTAATGATCTTGTTTTTTGTAAATGGTCGACCTCTAGGCTGTAGACTGTTTTCTCAGACCTTGTGTGTGTGTGTGTGTGTGTGTGTGTGTGTGTGTGTGTGTGTGTGTGTGTGTGTGTGTGTGTGTGTGTGTGTGTGTGTGTGTGTGTGTGTGTGTGTGTGTGTGTGTGTGTGTGTGTGTGTGTGTGTGTGTGTGTGTGTGTGTGTGTGTGTGTGCGCGTGTGCACGTAACATGCCGGTCAGGGTTTAGCCCCCCCGGTGGGAAACCTCTCCACAAAAACACACAACCAACACCCGGCAAGACTGCTCAACACTGAAAGCCTCTTTAGATCTCATTGATATGGTAATGCAAGAATCTAAACAAAGCCTTTACTGGATATTCAGATTCCTTTGTAGATGTTTGACCAAGCTGTAACTGTTGAGTTATGGTTTAACCCTTACATTTCCACTCAAAAAGGGTCTATGTTCCCTTCTTTTCCAAAGATATTGACTTCTCTCCTTTCATTTCCTCCCTCAGGTAGTATGGCCTTTGTCCTGTGGAAGGTGCCTGTGCTCCCTCAGGTAGTATAGCCTTTGTCCTGTGGAAGGTGCCTGTGCTCCCTCAGGTAGTATAGCCTTTGTCCTGTGGAAGGTGCCTGTGCTCCCTCAGGTAGTATGAAGGTGCCTGTGCTCCCTCAGGTAGTACAGCCTTTGTCCTGTGGAAGGTGCCTGTGCTCCCTCAGGTAGTATGAAGGTGCCTGTCCTCCCTCAGGTAGTATGAAGGTACCTGTGCTCCCTCAGGTAGTACAGCCTTTGTCCTGTGGAAGGTGCCTGTCCTCCCTCAGGTAGTATGAAGGTGCCTGTGCTTCCTCAGGTAGTATAGCCTTTGTCCTGTTGAACGTGCCTGTCCTCCCTCAGGTAGTATGAAGGTGCCTGTCCTCCCTCAGGTAGTATGAAGGTACCTGTGCTCCCTCAGGTAGTACAGCCTTTGTCCTGTGGAAGGTGCCTGTCCTCCCTCAGGTAGTGTGAAGGTGCCTGTGCTCCCTCAGGTAGTGCAGCCTTTGTCCTGTTGAACATGCCTGTCCTCCCTCAGGTAGTATGAAGGTGCCTGTGCTCCCTCAGGTAGTGCAGCCTTTGTCCTGTGGAACGTGCCTGTCCTCCCTCAGGTAGTATGAAGGTGCCTGTGCTCCCTCAGGTACCTTTGCTTCAGCTAGACTGCAGGCTAGGTGACAACCCCCCCCACCCCCCCGCCCCAAGCAACACAGCACTGCAGCTGTGGCTGACAAAGATATTTTCTCCCCAATACATACTACTTCTGAGGCTTCCATTCATTCTTTTCAGTTTCATGTGGCTTTTCCTCATATAAATGTATATATATATATATATATATATATATATATATATATATATATATATATATATATATATATGTAGGCCAAAGCTATTGGCAAATGTTGTAGAAAATATTAGAGATATGTTTAGGGGAACAAATATCTCTTCCTTAAAGCATTGTTCTGAATGTGTGCAGTTGAGATCTTCTCTGTAACGTGTCATACACTGTGATACTGCCTGGTGAGACAGCAGTGCTGCTAAGTTTGCAAGTGAAAAGATTAGCCAGACCTCAGAAAGGCAACGGGAACGTGAAAACTGCCCTGAGTCTTGCTGAATCTTGCCCTAAGTCGGCCAGCCAGGGACAGGCAAAAACACCAACATGCTGTTCTGTTTTTATGATGAACAGGAGGGCTGCCTCTATGTTGATAGGCGGAGCATTTCGTGGCTGAGCAGAGTGGTCTCAGTAAGCACGTGACTCCACTGCCCTGGGGCTCGGTGACCTACAGGAGTCGTGTGACCTGGGTCCTCTCCCCTTTAGACCCGATGTCATCGTTTCGCTTTGAAGCTGATTCAGACATGCTTTAGTGATATTTGTGGTTCTGTCACGTCCATTCACAAGTGTCAAGTTCTTTTGGAATACACAGTAGAGGTGTCCTTCAAAGGGCTTCTGCTCTTCGTCTTTTAAGGTGTTGTAATATAATGTCTTTACATGAGGTTATGGGAAGATTTCTGGGATATAGATATGTTGAAAATTTGCAATATCACATTGTGGAAATAAACTGTGGAAGGTAATATAGGATAAGCTATTTGAATAAATAAAATTCAATTCAATTACATGTATTTTAGTATTTAGTGACTATAAGTTTTTTAATTACCAAAACATTTAAAACTAAATTATGTGAACTGGACTGTTTCAGAACATAAACGTTTGGGAAGGTTTTTTTTCTTCAGTATGTTTGCTCAACCATGGCAGAATGTTTTCAGGGATTTCGAGTTTTAGCTGAGGGAGCGGTGTTGCCTGCAGGGGACAGAAGGGACAGAGTCGGCTTTCAGTGTGGAGCAGAAACGCTGAAATGGCTTTTCTTCACTAGAAACAGCGCTAGATACCAATGCAAGAACTCTACCTTAAACTCCCATGTTCAAACACTAGTCAGTCTGAAACCAGCCACAAACCAGCAACAACTCTGAGGTCTTGCGTGGAGCCAGTTAGAAGGCCTCTGTCCAATCAAAACCTGCGCAGCCAGTTGTTATGATTTCTAATTGGAACTTTAATTCATCTTTGTGGGATATGCTTGTCATAAGGAATAATGGGAAATCTGTAAACCTTTGAACGGCATGAAGAGTTTAAATTAAGTTATTGTGCCAACTTCTAAAACCAACAGCGTGCGTCACAATTTACCTTTTTTCTCAACTTCTGAATGACAGCATATGCGTTTAGCAAACAGACAGAATAAGGTTACCTTTGATTTTTCGGAGCAACTTTGCGGTTTTGTTGCATTCTGCTGACTGCCTGAGTTCAGTAACAAAGTAAAAGTCCTCAATTATGTCTTTTTGAAGTGACGTTGCACCAAACCACAAAGCTTTAAATTTTGTAATGTTCAAGCCGTGTAATTACAGCAGTTTTTAGAAACGTCGCAGTGGAATAGACACCCTTTCACATACACATGGACAGCAAATGCTTTCTTCAGCATCTCCTTCATATCCACGTGGACCTTTTCCATAGGAACAGAGTGCCGAACTGGTAAATATCGAATACATAACTTCAGCGGCGTATATTCCACCAGGTGGGAGGAGTATTGGCCCAGCTGTGCAACTTTCTGCTGTCCGCTGACAGCTGTTCAGTTCAGCTACTGCGCTGCTACTGGCTGGATTCTCTCTCTCTCTCTCTCTCTCTCTCTCTCTCTCTCTCTCTTTCTCTTTTCAGTCTCTCTCTCTCTCTTTTTTGCTTGTTCTTTCTGCCCCTCTCTCTGTCTCTCTCTGCCCCACCCCTCCCCCAACTCATACTCGGACTGAGTTACCTCTGCTTCATATCTGCCCCTCCTCACATAACTGGCATGGCTTGGCACCCAAATCCAACTTCCATAAAGCTGTTTACAAATGAACCAAAATCACTGTTTACGGCAGAACACACCTATTGGTGCAAGTTTGGAACCAGGTTATAATTACGTCAGGGAAAAGCCCTACGTGTTCGATACAGGCCCTACGTGTTCGATACAGGCCCTACGTTTTCGATATAGGCCCTATGTGTTCGATACAGGCCCACAAGCGAAGTTGCTGTGCCTTTGAGTGTTCAGTCCTGCTACGTAATCCCTCTGGCTTTTCCCCCAGGAATGGGGAGACAGAGTCAGGACCCTGGTGGGAGATGGCGAGTGACGACTGCTCAACAAAGCTGTGAGAAGGGGCCAGAAGCCTGCACTTCAGATAGACAAGTGCAGCCTCCATTCCTCCACCCACTCACTACCCAGCATGCCTTTCTCCCGCCTGTCTCTCCCTTCCCTTCCTCTCCTGTCCCCACCCCGCCCTGCTAAGGCCATGAGAACATTGCGCCAGCGGCCCGCGCGAGTCTCGCACATTCCTGGTGCATTAGCGTGCGTGGTCCTTTCCTTGTCCTTTCCTTTCCACCTTCTGACACACAGGTTTCATCTCGGATCTCGGCTTGTCTTGCCGATATCTCATCTTGGATGTCGGCTCATCACTTGAAGCTGAACCCCAGCAAGACTGAATTACTGTTCATCCCTGGAACTTCCAAGTCCTCGCCAGGATCTTTCCATCTCTTTTGAGAACTCGCTGGTTACCACATCTGCTGAAGCTCGAAGCCTTGGTGTAGTTGTGGATGACCAGTTATCGTTCTCAACCCATGTTGCAAACCTGACTCGGTCATGCAGATTTCTCCTTTACAACATTCGGAGAATTCGACGTTTTCTGTCTAGCGAGGCTACTCAAGTGCTTGTTCAGTCTCTTGTCATTTCAAGACTTGACTACTGCAACTCACTCCTGGCTGGTCTTCCTATGCGTACCATCAGGCCCTTGCAACTGATCCAGAACTCGGCGGCTCGACTTGTCTTCAATGTTCCTAAGTTCAGCCATGTTACTCCTCTGCTGCGCTCTCTTCACTGGCTTCCTGTAGTTGCCCGCATCAGATATAAAACCCTGAAGCTGGCCTACAAGGTTAAGAATGGACCAGCACCTCCATACATGGTGGCAATGGTCAAATCCCGATCTGTACCCAGAGCTCTTTGAGCTTCAAGCACAGCTCGGCTTGACCCACCATCTCTCAGAACACGCGGAAAACATGCATCCAGACTTTTTTTTAGTTCTGGCACCTCAGTGGTGGAACGAACTTCCCCTGAGTGTCCGAATGGCAGAGTCTCTTGCTGTTTTTAAGCGAAGACTGAAGACACATCTGTTTCAAGAGCACTTAAATTAAATTTTACTACACTAGTATTTATTAAATATTTGTGACTGTAATGACTTTTCTTGCTTTTATCTTTTAAGTAGGGTTTTTTCAGTATATATTTGAGTATATCTAGGCGTCCATACTGACTGTATCTAATAATATCTTTGCTTAAAGTTTCTTCCTGATTTTAGCCTAAACTAACTAGCTAGAGATTTTGTTCTGAGTAAAACAATGAAGCACTTTTTGTAAGTCGCTCTGGATAAGGGCGTCTGCTAAATGCCGTAAATGTAAATGTAAATGTGGAGCCCTGCGGGAAGTGTGAGGTGGATGTGGGCGTGGTGCCCTCCTCAGGCTGCAGGAGCGTTAGTGTTAGAGCAGACACGAGAGTGCCACGCTTTAATGGAGTAGCAGTTCATCCTCACTAGTCTTGTTCAACGCACTACATCACAGCACTCTCCAAGGACTTACTGGAGCTCATTTTGTAATACTGTCAGTTATAATCTTATCAGATTATTTAATATATGAATAAGTGATGAACATATAGCATTAATTGTGTGTTTGAACACCAGCATCCCTTTTTGAGGGCACTCCAAATAATAACAGTACCTAAAGAGGGAGGTCTAATAGGTTGGGGACATAGTCCTACTTTATGTCCTGTGGAGGAGTGCGGTATGTGATGCAAACATCCTTCCTTTACTTTTTAAGAGGCATAGAGAGGAAGTTGTCGTGACCTTACTCTCCCAGTGCAGACCTTACTGGAGCCCAACTGCCGTAAGGCACAGGGTCTCTCCCTCTCCCATCATCCCAATGCACCTACAACCACCTTCAAGTGGTGAAACATCTGTTGGCTATTCCCTTGGCTCAATTCTCTGGGACGGGCCTACTCGGAAATAATGGATCATCGTGTTAATTCCCGGGGCTTTTGATGACGTGGGCAGCTCTGGGCTCTTTCCCTTCTGCCGGAGTTCACCAGTTCAGCCTTCTCGGCATGCGGGTGACGCCTGCGTGTCTGCCCTCGCTGACAGGCCTTGTGTGTAACACTACACTGCACCCGTGTGTGAAAAGGCCAGGAGCCGGACATCCGGGGGGTGTGGGGGGGTGGGGGGTGAGGGAGGGAGAGGGGGGGCACACATGCTGGCTACAAAACCAGCTCCTGAATTTGGGAGAACAGAGTAGGAGACAGTGAGGCTGTAGCTGGAGGGGAAGGTGAGACGTGGTAGAAGATGAAAGCAGCGTGGAATATTTCACATTTTCATACAAGACACTTCGGACGCTCGTAAACGCTTGTTTTAAGAGGAGTGACTAGGGGTTTTGGATGGGAAACCAAACTTGTTTTCTGACATGTTGGGAGAAGAGGGAGCAGGGAGACACAGTCGCCACATAGATAACTGACGACACACACACACACACACACACAAGGACATGTGTGACCCATGATGTAATTGGTCCCCCCATTAATCTTTTTCATGGACTGCTTCTTAGGGCCTGACTATTGTGTAAGTCTCCACAGCACTGATCCAATGTTAAGGAGATGGCTTCTTCATAGAACGCGTGCACTTCTTCATAGAATGTCCGGTAAACCCATGGAAACATGCTAATGGAAACGCATGAAGAATTAATCAAGTGTCTAGGAGAAACATGCCAGGTCACCACACAATCGATTAACCCTGTCCATGGACTGAGAAAGGCAGTATTCTCCTTGGGAATGCCCACTGTCTCGTCTTAATCCATGTGTGGAAAAGCTGCTTCTTCCAGGGAATACCAACAGTTTAGCTGTCAGCGCACTTCCCTGTCTCCCATTCACTCTGCAGGATCCCTGCTTTAATGACCAGGCATGCTGAGACCCTGAAGCCTGTTCATCATATTCCAGTTTATGGAACACTTCATAAAAGCGTTTAATGACTTCAGGCAGTTGTTCGGTGACAGATGCAAGCGGCCACTAGCGATGCCCCGAAGGCCGCTGGTGTTTTCAGGAGAAGACAGAGTTTAAAGACAGTGACTGAGGTGTGTTGGACTGGCTGGGTGGAGAAATGGAGACAGAGGGAAGGAGGACAAAAATACATCTGAATTCCAGTGTTGGTGGTGCTGTGTTTCATTATAGAGTCCCTGATCTTGAAGAGTGCTGGTCAGAGGAGACTGGAGTCTGCAGTACCGCCTGAGAAGTGTTAAACAGAGCCGTGTGTGGAGATTTGTGTTAGCATGATGCTTTCCGTACGTTAGGTCCAGGTTGGGCACACATGGGAAGTTCCTTGTCAGCCATTTTGTGCCTTAAGTATTAAACTGTTCCAGCCCTTGCGGTGCACACATCTGCTCATAAAGGCAGAAGTATGTGGCAACCCAAGTACGGCTGTGGCCAAGTGGGTTCAATTCTACGTTTTATGTTTAGCATATCGATGATGCCAGTTTTTCTTTGTTTTTTTTTCCACCCCTGATTTGCAAGAATCTAACACAGTCGGTTTTGACTCGGAGCTGCATATCTCTACAGTGTGCACATGTGAAGGTGTTCAGGTAGGTTTCAAAACATGACTGGTCCACTTAGAGAAGAAATAGCCAGTGTAGGCAGTCAAAACAGTTTAAGCAGAAGAGACACTTATGTATATTTTATGCAATCACTTGACATCACCATCACTAAAAGTGACAGACTCTTAAGTTATTTATTTGTGTATTAATTTTATTTATTTACTTACGTCTGTACTGACACGTTTTTGTTTGATGCGCCAGTTAAGAAATTAACTTAGAATGGCAACAGTGGAATCGCAACTGAAAACCTCAGATGGCCACCAGATAATCAAGTCCTCCACATACCAAAGGTCTGTAAATCATATGTGATTCTAACTTTATACTGTATGTTGCTTATTATGATCACTTTTCCCATATCTCATATTTCATGTACAGTAATATTGTAGTGTATATTTCATATACAGTAATATATTTTTCATACATGTCCCTGATGATAACGTGACTGCATTTGTACACTGATCTTATATAAATATGCTTTTATATTCAGGGCTGAATTTATGTCTGGAATGCACATGATCCTTCTGTACCACACTGTTTATTCTGTAGAATTGTTAATGGCTCATGGGATTCTTGTAGGATTTCTAAAGATCCTGAAATCTTGAAATGGTATGGGGGTCACCGTGTAGCTCCTGGTAAAGTCACTCTTAGTAGAGATAGATAAATAGATAAGATATATATATAGAGAGAGATGAGATAAATAGCTGTATCAGGCATTTCCCAGATGTTTTCTGATTTTGCTTTTGCTCTGCCATCTACTTTGTCACTATAGATGCTAGTATTGAAAATACTACTCTTTTTATTGTTAAAGTGTTTAATCTGTGGCCTTTGTGTGCTAATTGCTTTGACGAGACAGAGACACAAACATAGAGACAATGAGAGGGAGAGATCCAACCAGCCTGCCAAAATCCAGGACTGAGGTCCAGCATTTCTAGAGCACAGCCTGTGTAAGAGTGAGGTCCAGCTCTTCTAGAGTGAGATCCAGCTCTTCTAGAGCACAGCCTGTATAAGAGTGAGGTCCAGCTCTTCTAGAATGAGATCCAGCTCTTCTAGAGCACAGCCTGTGTAAGAGTGAGGTCCAGCTCTTCTAGAATGAGATCCAGCTCTTCTAGAGCACAGCCTGTGTAAGAGTGAGATCCAGCTTTTCTAGAGTGAGGTCCAGCTCTTCTAGAGCACAGCCCGTGTAAGAGTGAGGTCCAGCTCTTCTAGAGCACAGCCTGTGAAGGAGTGAGGTCCAGCTCTTCTAGTGCATGCTTAAGGATCTTTCCCTGCCTGCTTTGACTGCTCCAGATGGCACCAGTTATGACAGAGAAGGGGGTGGGGGGGAGAAAAAATATCCAAGCGCAATCAAAACAGAAAACAGCCGATAACAATATCGATTTGCTTCTGAGAGGTTAGGCTTGCAAAGGGACCAGAAGCCAAAAAAGTAGCATTCTTTCATACAGGCTCCCTAAAGTGTGTGTGGACTTTCTGAACACACTGTTAAACATATGCTTCTTACATTTCTGTCCTCGAAATGTAATACAACGTTCATGCAGTCATTTCTTATATATTTAAAAAAAGCATGTGGTAGCTTTTCAAGAAGAATCTGTCTGCTCACCATCAGCGAGGGCATTGTAGTGAGACTGCAGTGAAACTAATGTTTCTGAGGATAAAAGTGCCATTGTAGGGTGACAGATGCTTCTCTCGAATAAAAAAACCTGGGAAGCCATTTGCGTTTCAGATGGCTGCAGTAACCCTCTCGCCCAGCTCAGTCTGATGTTAATTAGCTCATAAATTAAAGACATTGACTTTTTTTTTTCAAGCAAGCAAGATGAATGGGAAGGATGTTGAATTAAGAGCATTTGGGGGAAGAGGGGGAAAAAATATGAAGCTATGCAAAAAATAAACAAAATGGGGGAAAAGGAGGTTTCAAAAGGGGATGGAACTCAGCTGGCGTTTGAAGTGAAAGTCTGAGGCTGCCTCCACACGCCACATGGATTAATGGTGGAAGGGACGGGTGGAGTACCGGCCACCCTCTGCCCCCGTGACTACGTCCCTGATACTGACGCTCATCTCCTGATCCCAGACCAGTTTCCACTCTTTTACGTGTGGATACGTGGCTACAGTTGACATTTGGTAGTGCTGTGTATTTGTTTGAGCAAAAAACTAAACGAATGTTTGTTTTGACAGCTAGCGCAATTATTCCTTGATAATTGTTATAGGGAGGCACTTATGCCATATTCCACACTGCTGGTTTGGTGTTAATGCCAGAGGCCATTCAGTGTGTGAAAGTTTGTAACTTCTTCGAGCGCACACAGCTACGTGATCAAAAGGGCTGGGACTTGTTAACGTGCTCGTTTTAAGAGTAGCACCGCTTGATTTGTGATGCAGTTACCGTGCAGTCGTTAGACCTTTGTGTGCACTGCAGTGAGAATAAAGTCATGTTTTCCATTACCGGCCAGTTAATTGAGCAGACCCAATGCAGGCTGACCTTAACGAGGCAGGGATGCTCTTGCATGACAATGAAGAATCACATTGAAAATGTGCTTTGGGTTTTATGTGACGTGGATGTAACAATGCGCCGATTATCATGTGAATGAGGAAGAAAGGTGCAGGATTAGGTGCAGGATTAGGTGCAGAAAGGCTGACTATAGATCTGAGTGTAGATGCTATCGTTGTGTAAATTAAAACTGATCATTCTTTAGACAGACAACCTTGCTAATCTTAAACTGTAATCATATCAGTAATCTGCCTTAATTGAGTATTGATTTAGGGATTCTTGTGCTTTCTCTGCTACTGCCATTAATTCGCTTAGAATTTTCTTGTTGTTATTGGGATTAAAACCCAAGTTCAATCACCATTCTGAGCTGTTCAGTGTCTGTTTGTGATTGGTGACGATATGGAGCAACAGACTATGCTGGTACCGTAGGTAAATGGAATTTCTGCGGTTTTATGGGAATTATAAGCAGCTCTGCCAGATGTCTACATTTAGGAACATGTAATATGATAAATGGTTAACTACTCTAAACTACTAAAATAAACTATAAACGTAATTTTTTTCAAATGTTTTGATGCACATTTGCTTTGAAGGCTGAGGTCAAGTTCAGTGTCTGGTGACTAATACACTTTACACCCAGTAGCACTGTGGCCTCAAGCGTAAACATTTCAAACAAAACAAAACATATTATGGGATATTACTGGTATATAAGGATTACTGTCAAATGCCATCCTGTTCTGCAGTGCAGCATTTTCTCTGTGGTGTGGTGTAGTGTGTTACAGTCGGCCTGCGCTGCGCGAGGTTAAGGTCGAACTGAGCTGTTCTGCGTTACGGTTAGGGTGCACTGTGTAAGGCTAAGGCTAGGAAGTACCGTCCTGCATGGGGTGAAGATTAGGCTGCACTGCCTAAGGGTTGAGCTTAAGCTATACAGTAGGTGTTGGAGAATGCAGAAATCTCCGCATGTGCTGTGCTCTCCACCTGTGTACCCAGCTACGCCCATCTCGGAGCTCCGCTTCCCTCTCCACCCCTCTCCTCCGCTCATCACCACCCGGGGCCCCTTGATGTCAGCTGGCACTGGCTCACAGCGTCTGCCAGGCGTTGGATCTCGGCAGGGGGCTATCTCCTACCACTGCCCCTCCCAGCCCAAGCCTCGCATGGGGAGATTGTCACCCTGCTTCATAATTGGGTTTTTAGATCTTCAGAACCAGGGAGCCCTCCTCAGAGCAGCACCTGGCCTGCTTACCTTTCAAAGGCCGCGGAGAATGCATCGCCCCCCCCCCCCCCCCCCCCCCCCGGGCCGTTCAGAAGTTCCAGACGCTCCTGTCAGTGTTTTAACTGCTCAACTTCTTGTGGTTACACTAGACATCAGTGTTCCCTAGATACGAAACATTACCACAAAGGTCTACGCTGTAGATGATATTTGTTGGCCTCTACATTGTGCTCGTCAGGCATATACCCGTCATTAAACAGAGGCAGGTAGATGCCTGACTGATGCTAAAAGACGACACACCTTATAGCTATACAAGTTTATAAAATGTGAACATTTGCTGTTCATTTACTGCGGAGAATATCTGAAAATGGCCCATGCGTGAGTGGTTTTGATTGAGTACTACTCACTACTGAGTGTGTTTAGGAGAGATATACTTCTGTCCGCTCCTGCGTCGCAGTCGACAGCACCTGGGAGGGCAGTGGGAGAAGGACAGGACCTGGGAGGGCAGTGGGAGAAGGACAGCACCTGGGAGGGCAGTGGGAGAAGGACAGCACCTGGGAGGGCAGTGGGAGAAGGACAGCACCTGGGAGGGCAGTGGGAGAAGGACAGCACCTGGGAGGGCAGTGGGAGAAGGACAGCACCTGGGAGGGCAGTGGGAGAAGGACAGCACCTGGGAGGGCAGTGGGAGAAGGACAGCACCTGGGGGGGCAGTGGGAGAAGGACAGCACCTGGGAGGGCATTTGCAAGGGGCCCTTCAGTGACCAGGAAGTGGGAGCAGCTGCATTATAAAACCCTGTCCCTGCCAGCAACTGGACGGCACATTGTTCTCCGCTGCCGCTGTCAGCCAATCACAAGCCGCAGTTGCTTGTTGAAGCGTTTCACTCCTAAATGCCAGCCATTTTAGACCCACATACTATTGTGAAGAGTGTGAGGGAGGCACCTCGGAGGGGACCAGTGAGCAGATAGCATGCTGGGAGCGGGGATGCTCACTGTTATGTGTTTGAGGAAGAACTGTGCGGATTTATGTCCCGGGATAAGACACGTGTGTGCGCGAGTGGGTCTAAAGCCGAGTGGATGTGAGAAGCGGGGGAAGACACTGCTGGATGAGGTGATGGCTGTCTCGGAAAGACTGGGGCTTGTGCGGTGTGCCTCCGTTGGTAACTGAGAGTGCCCGTAACGTGTATGATTTTCTAGCTCCCAGCAAAAGGCCTCCTCATTAAATTATAGCTTCCGTTTTTAGGCCACGTCTGCTCTTGGAAACACAGACAGAATGTAACATCAGAATATCCAGGCCTGTCTAGTTAACCTGCAAGACAACCATCAGTGCAAGCCAGGTAAGCCTGCTCAGAACAATGACCACTGGATACTCATAGCACAGGTGGTCACCATTAAGGTGCATGGTGTTTCACTGTGACCAAGGCTAGCTGTAGCCCCAGTCACCCAGACCCTTTGTGCTCCTGTCACAGTGCCTGGGGCCCAACACATAAAAGTGGATGAAATCCTTCCATCAACAGCTCTAAATCTACAGCTTAATCCTTCAGATAAGATCACATATTGCTGGGGACTTCAATGTGGCGATCCAGCAAAAGATCTTGCTAATTAAATTGATCTGTTTTGTCCTTAAACCCGCTTCCCTCACAATGGCACCACTCTTGGGGATTTGAGAATAAATGAAACATATTTGGAATGGACCACCCCCCATCTGAGAGGCGAGACTCTGGGACAATATCTAACACCTCCAGTGTAAGACAACAGGGATGGATAATCTTTCATCTTCCTAAATGATCAATTTCAGATGATCAGATGATCAAACACCAGCACTGCTGCCTCTCTCACTTCTTCTCTTCCCAGATCTCTCCTCTCTGCTTCCCTTTGTTTCCCTTTGCCGTTCTTCCTCTCTCCACGCCCCACAAGCTCTCTCTCTCTCTCTCTCTCTCTCCAGCTGTCTGTCCTCTTCTCTCTTTTCTTTCTCTCTTCCTTACAATCTTTTCAATCAGCCTCTCCTGTGTTCTTTTTCATCTTCACAGTACTCTTCCATCTCTCTCATTTCTTCATCCCTCAGAAAATTGTAAACACATCACGATCAGAGTCTGCATGCTTTGATCCTGTCCAGCCTCTGAGACTGTGGTGCCACTTTGATCTGTTTTGGGGTGGTGGTTGTGTGTGTGTGGGGGGGGGGGTAGTGGGGTGGCAATCAATAAAGAAGTCTCGGTGCTTTTGTTTGAAGATGAAGGGTGACTGTGCGAGACGATGACCTGTGGAAGGGTGGGGCACAAATTAAAAGAGGCATGTGCATGTTTGTGCGTGCGTGCGGGTGGTACGGATAGCTGCGTTTAGCTAAGTGTTCAGTCATTGTGATGAGAAAGATCGTGTGTTTCTGTCTGTTGGTGCAGCCCAGTGGAAGTTACGGTACACGCATCAGGACAGGTGGGCGTCATCCCGTAGGTCTACTGTGCTTCCAATGTACCAGAACAGAACACTAGGTACAGAACATGAATCTATTAAACCAAACTTTTCTGCAATGTTTTCTTTGTCAGCCAATACCACATCATTGGTGAGCAAAGTTATCATATAACTTCAAATGGATCATATCTCATCCCAGAGCCGCTCTGTCAGCCCTGATCCAGAATGACGAACAAACTGTGGAGTGCAGAAGGTTGGTGAAGTCATACTGTCTTAGACTGTTGTTTAGAGAAGGTGTGTTAGGATAATGGACCTACCACTATTAAAAGGAGAAAGGCTCCTACTTAACAGGGCCACCACAAGCCCCATGACAGTGAGACGAACTGAGAGAGAAAGCACCATGGACGACATGTTGGGACAGCTAGCTGTGTGTGTGTGTGTTGGGCTAAACTAGGGTTAGAGGACCATTAGTTGGAAAGTGTGTGTGTGTGTGTGTATGTGTGTATGTTTGTGTGTGTATGTGTATTGGACCCCGGGGGCGAGCGAGGCACTGACACAAAGTAAGTAGGGTGTAGTCTGCTCAGCCACTAAGAGACCATATCCTGTCTTTGAGAAGATGAGCGTGGACTCAGACAGCCCTGAGGTAAAGGCTGATCAACTGATAACACTAAGCACCCTACAAACACACACACGCCCACACACACACACACACATACACACGTCTTTGCTAATGGCCTTTTTCATTGACTTTTCCCAGGCAGCCCCAAATGCCATGGACAAAGTTCTGTCCCATTCTGTCCTTTGATATATGAGTCCCCTCAAAATCACACACATCCTCATACACACTCCCATGCACACTGCCACAGGCAGTAGGGATGTAACCCCACACCCTCCACACATTTATCCGTGGGTGACACTGCAATGTAAACACACACAGGCTTTTAAGCCATGGGAACTGAATATCAGAATACACACACACACATTCACTCAGTGTCTCTATCTCTCCCTCACACACACAGTCACACACACAGGAAGAGAGGAGGGAGGTGAAGGGTTAATGCTTTTAGGAAAGAGAAGTTAATTGAAACACCTTCTCCGTTCCCCAGGCTAGGTGTCCTGTGGTAGCCAGGTAGCCACTTCCAAAAACACACATTCCAGGAAGAGGACTGAAATGAAAGCCGTGGAGAAACACCACCTTTATTCATTTGCTTTGTTTCCTTTTATTAATTCATACTCGGAAATCTCAGACTCGTCGCAGTGTGTTTCACGACAAAACTCGACTCCCTCTTAAGGCCCATTTCCAATGGCTCCTGGGGTGAGAGTCCACGATGAACGAGAGTTTATCCGCCCTCCTCCTGCAGATTAAACGCTGCCTCAGCAGATCTGACCCTGGCGCGACCCTCCTAAATGGATCTCGCAACGACCCCCCCGGAGAGCCGCCCTTAAGTTATCTGTGGAAGCCCAGGGGGCTCGAGCCCAAGCTGTGCTGCTCCTCGTTGACGCTGCAGACACACCGGGCTCCCTGCTAAGGCCCAGAGCCCCACCTGATCACGCAGACAGCCAGTGGGACAGAGGAGAGTCCACTGCGGTCTACGTTAAAGCAGTGGACCCGGAAGAGCCGAAGTGATCGGGTGGGCGTCTGTGTCGGCTCGGTCAGCTCGCTTCATATCTGCTGATAGGTCTTGCTGGATGTTACCAGTGGTACTTTTTTGGTAATTAACCTTAAGACACTTCCAAACAGATATTATATCACTCTGTGATTTAGATTATCTGTGCATTTTGACACAGCGCTTTTGTCCCGTTGAATCATAGATTAGGTAATGGTCTCTATGCAAACATCATCTGAAATGGAATTCAGAATGTGTGCACATTCATGTGCAAATAAGATATAAAGCACATGATAAGTGTGTATTATCATGTGTACTACTGCTAATATTAGTACATATGTGTTTCCTTTAGTACATACAGTATGTGCTAAAAAAGACAAAGATGGGACATTCCTATGTACTGCTAATTTTGTTTGTTTGTTCTCTTTAAACATGCTTTTATGAGAATGTTATTTACTACTCATATTCTGTGTTGGTTTAATGAAATGAAAGTGACACATCTGAAAATATTAATTGGTCATAACATATGTACAAAAGTTAATTTATTTTGAGTATTTACATCAGTTAACACATGCTATGGTTTAACAAACAACAGAAACTGGGATATTTATTTCCTTTTTTTGACATTAAAACAAACTTTTTTTTTTAGCAGAGCATGACAGATATTTACAAAATAAAACACCTTTCTGGTCTATACAAGAAAGAGCATTTGTTCACTTAACTGCCTTTCAGACATATATATTGCCTTTAAAACTATTTTAGTGGTAACGCACCGAGAACATAACAGTATTTAACAATAATGGGTTTAACAGTATTTCTTACAAGAGGAAAAAAGAGAGAGGCTTTTGGTGGGTTTATATAGCACACTTCATCAGGAGTCAAAATACGAACATTTTGTCATGTAGAAGAGGTGTAGAAGTCTGTTTTTCCAGCAACTCCTAAGTTTGAACCTACACTGGCTTTTACGTATCTTTTGAAAGTTCATTCTTGTGTCTCACCAGTCAGCCGTGGCATAGCTACACTATCTCAAGTTCCACTTCTTTCTCCTACAGACCGCCAGGGGCAGGGGGGAGGACCTCGCGGCTGTGGCCAGGGCAGAGTGGTCAGTAAGAGGCAGGAAGTGGAGCAGACTGAGTAACCGAAGCAGCTCTGTGATGGACAGGTCTGCTGGTGAAACATTCCCTCATTACTAAATCATTGCCAAGCCTCTGCTTGTTCAGGGACGGGGGGGTAAACGTAGATTTGACCTGATATGTTGGCATGAGTGGGCATGAGGTGTGAGGTGTGAGGTGTGTGGCAGAGTGCCGTTGTCGCCGGTGTTCATTGGCTGGACGTGACCCTCACACTGACCTGAGGCAGCGAGCTCCATCTGGTGATCGAGGATGCCCACCCGCTGAACCCCCACGGTGGGCGCAAAAAGGAGCAGGGGGCTCTGGGACGCGCAGACGGCAGAGTGCAGGTCAACAGAGCTGGGGTTCAGAATGAGGACATGGCATCCACTTTCTCTTCTTTCTTCTGTTCCCACAGTCTCCTCATGCACTACAGCTCCGGGTCTGCATTCACCTGGTACTGTTTGCCCATATTGTACCCCGGCCCATACATTGAGATGGGCGGACCACTCCAGTTAAAGCTACAATAAGCGATTTTATTTAAGAAAGTATCAGCTAAACTGACTTTACATGCTGATAGCTGATCACTATACTAGTTGCTGTGGGGTAAAAAAGAATACTCTGCGGCTGCCTAGGGGTATGAAATCAGCAGCTAATAACCTGAACACTGTACGGCTGCTTTAACCAACCAGAAAACGGCTTTACAAAGGGGCAGTCCTTCCTTTCAGTCAGTTATTTTTGCACATGCATGCAGCACATTGAAGAGTCAGCTAGCACTACACATGCATATCTTTGGAGGGAGGGGCCTTGGGAAAAGATTTGGATGGAGGGCAAAGGACTAAAGGGAGAGGTTGAACTCCGGTAGCTAAGATTAGCATAAATGATCAGCTACTGAAACTTTAATTAAAGCTGTTTAAATGACATTCTGAATTGGGCGTGCGAAACGTTTATGCGTCGTTCATATTACTATTCATGCCTAATGGCTTTCTAACGCAACTGTCTGAAACTAGGATTACAGCTGAAGATGAAGTGTCACGGAGAAGAACTAAGGACCAAGATCGCCTAGAAGCCGCGGCTGGTCTGCGTTCCCCAGTGCGAATCTGACATACTGGTATCGGAGTGCTGGATTTGGGGGGGGGGGGCGGGGTGTACAGGGAGGAAGTTGAAGTTGCGCTTTCTCTCTCAGTTCTTCTCGCCGTCGTGGGGCTTGTGGCGGCCCTGGTGCCACAGGGCCGTGGGCAGGTTCTGGCAGCCCATGTACTCCTTCCTCACCTCAGCCTCGGTGAGAGGAGGGGTGGCGTTGCACGGAGCTCCGGCCAGCGTCACGTTCAGCAGGCCTGCCTCGTGCATCACGGCGCTCTGGCGGAGGACAGAAAAGAGCCATTAGGGAAAGAAGGAAGTAGGGGTTAACACGAGATGGGTCGGTGGAGGGACACCGGCCGATCCGTGGCAGACGTGGACATACCTTACTGAGGTGGTCGATGAGGCAGTGGGACGGGTGCAGGGAGGCCCACACCCGAGCCGCCTCCGCCCAGGGCAGGCCGTTGAGCAGCACCACGTTGGGGTGTTTGGGGGAGCCTCTCAGCCGCTTGCCGAGGACCCCGCTGTAGCTCTGCTCCACGAACAGCAGCACTCGGCTGGCCTTGCAGCCGGCCAGGTCGGCCAGCAGCTCCCCCACCGTGTAGCGCTCCTTCAGGTCTGCCTGCAGGCAGAGACAAAGCTCAGCGCGCTACCGCTGGGCCGCAGGGGCTGGACAGTCCGGAAAGCAGGAACATTTTTGAGCCACGTCAACGGAACGTGCGAGTGATAAAAACCTGCCTTTTGTATGCTAATTTAGAGCGGCTCTTCTCGTGTGTACCGAATTTGGTAGAGATTGGTCACCGTTAAGTCCAAAGCCTAATCTATAATCTAGGCTTTGTTCCTGGGGTTTTAGGTGAGCAAATTTACAGTAGAATTATAGTGGAGAGGATTTGTGTTAATATCAGAATTGACTTAGCTTAAGTGGAAATGCTATTTGATAAGACCAGCAATCCCTACGCAGGGCCCCTTAAGGCAAGAGGAGCTGCTTTCTCATGGGGAGCTGGGCGTTTGGTGGTCCCGATCCTGTGTGGTCCTTGTCTCTCAAACCCCCCCCCCCTCTCTTTGTCACTCCCATCCCTGTCTGGGGATCAGGTTGTTGCATTTGTCCCCGGAGAGTCTGTGCCTATTGTTACAGAAGGAAGGGCTTTACCATGCTGTCTGGGCCCTTCCGCCCGCCCAGCGTCAAGCATATGGCCAGGATTACCGACCACCTCGAGCAGAGGAAGGTGGGATTTCACCGGGGTCAAATGAGTGTACTTTTAAAAGCCAATATAATTAAATGTGTCCTTGCTTTCAGAACTGAGATCATTAGTGATGGATGAAAGATAGTTTTTTGTTTTTTTTAAGTGAAGGATTGGCAGATCTATTGTGGACTAAGATGAGGATATGTCTGCCTGAACCTTAATAAGATTTCAGGCTTAAAGTGCCTCTCACTATAACTTCTCTGACATCTAAGACATGAGTTTTATCTATGTGTATTAGCTGAGCGGATGCCATCACACAACGAACGCTTCTTATGTAAGCGCGTCGTCGCCTAATCACCAGCAGCACTGAGAACAAGTGCAAATATGAGGGCCAAAGAGATAAGCTCCCAGAGCAGAGACAGGGCCTCTTCTTTCCCCAGTCAATAAAGGCAGTAAGGAGGCGAGCGGGGACCATAAGGAGGCGTTTACTCCGCTCCTGTCACCAAGTGCCTTCCTTTGTGCCTCTTTGATTGGACAACAGGCACTTTGAAGTGGTTGGCTGTGCCGATTTATAGATGGGGTCACACTGGATTCATTAACAGGAAGATAAGGGATGATATTTCTTGCATTCCTCATGTCTGCCTATTGATCTCCTGTTTACTGCAGCACGGTGTCGTAGCACCGCCGAGCAGTTCTTTAACAGCACCTGCCATATACCTCAGGCATAGGTGCTCTAAGGAGTCTTTGTTTCAGTGGGTGTCTTCCTTTGGCAGTAGGAGACACAGAAGCGTTGAACAGAAACACTTACAACACTGGGCAGCCCATTTGTTTCTAAATTCCTGTTGGCACCGGGGCCGTGGGCAGAGGGGTGGGGGAGGGTAAAGGTCGCGCACACTCACGATGCCGTTGTTGTTGCGATCCCAGAGCAGCATGGTTCCATCGTTGCGCGTGGGGCTGTTCAGGTAGAGGACGAGCGAGTCGGCACAGTGCTGCTTGCGGCAGACGTAGGAGATGTGGTTCCTGATCACGTCCTTCTCTGTGGCTGGGTATATCCCTTCTGCCTCTTTAGCTACCCAAGTGTGCGACACAGCCGTGAATTGAGGCGCGGCTCGTGAAATGCAGTTTGATTGTTTGCTATAAAAACTGCTTGTGCGACACTCAAAATGTGAATATAGAAAGGTTTTTTTTTTCTTTGAACAAAGCAAAGCCCTGGAAATATTTAGCATACCATCACTCTCTAGCACACCTCAGATATATACACCCTGGCATTGAGTTCTCACCTGCTACCTGTCCGTTTCCAGCAAAGAATGTTTTGATGTGATCCTTATGGAAGCCGTTGTCCCTCAGCATCTGGTAGAAGAGCAACAAGTTCTGCACATGCCGCTGGTATGTGATCTGCTCCTGCCAGCCACCTGGACGTAAAAGCAACCAGAGACAGAGAGGGCTCGGCCTGAGACGTCTCACCACAGAGCATAACACCCTGCCCATAACAATGGGTTTGGTCAAAGTCGACCAAGTACTATCATGTATGATTTCTCCTGTCTGTACCGATATGGGTGGATATGTGCTACATAGCAGACTAGTACGGAAACAATAGAAAATAATTTACGTTTTTTTTTTTTTTGTTTTGTGTTTTTTTTTTTTTACCTGAGAGCAGAACGGCGTGGTCACAGGTCTGGTAGAGGCGGCAGGACAGGTGTGTGGCAAGGGGCTGGTGATGGCACCGCCGAGTGTTTTTATTGAGTTCACAGCTGGAGACGGGCACACTCGGACTGGTGAGTGGCAAGGGCTGTGGGCATTTGGCAAACTCAGGACGATCTGTTTGCAGAGGTGACAACAAGCAAGACGTGAGTCTTTTTCGTGTTCCAACGCTCATGCACTGGAAACGATTAGGTAGACTGTCTACATATAGAAACATATGTAAAACTAAAGCCAGCCGCAATCACCCACAGTTAAAAGCACTCAATTTCTAGGCTCAGTGTTGTGAATACCAATTATGTCTGGATTTGGCGGTGTTATTTAGCCCAGGCATACACTGTCCTGGCCCGTGTTTGGAAATCTGTCTCACTCGGTCTTGACCCACCCACGCAGCGTAGGCGCTGGGTTCGGTTGCTGTCCCTCACTCCCACCACTAGGGGCAGAAAATGGATCTCGCAGAGGCCCCTGCTGCGTTCCACGCGACCCGTTCTGGACGTGGGGCTCCGGCGGACCCGTGCCCGGCCTGCCATTCGCTCGCTGCGGCTCCGCCTCCGTTTCAGCTGGTTCTGGCAGCGAGTCTTTAGGGCCAGTGTCAGACACTCTTCTCCTGCAAAACAGCAGTCAAACGGTGGCCTTCAGCGTTACGCTGTATTACACTCATCTATTTTGATTCGTAGAGAAGGTGGGAACATTTTGAAACTTGTGTGTATAACTTGTTTGGATATGCCTGAAATCTATCAAAAATCGAGCACTGAAGTGGTGTCTAAGCTGGGCTATTCTTGTTAAAGGTTATTCTAGCTAGGACTGTATTGCTTTCACCATCTGTTATGAGTCTACCATTTATCCAGTTCTTGCTTCTGGACAATTACCAGACACATAGTAGTTTAGAGAAGATTACAGGGCTACAGCAGTCAAGAAGCCTCCATCTATTTCAGGTAACTCGGACTGAGGAGTCTGGACCAGGCAGCTGGACCAAGAGATCGACTAATCAGAAACCATTGTAAACCATCTACTTGACATAATTACAGATAACTAATAAAATTGCCCTTGCCACAATTAAATGTTTCCTGGACATGCTAGTGTTAAAGGATGTAGTGTCCCCGTCTCTCTGGCCCTTTGTGTGGCCATGTATTTTCTCTGGTCCCGTTACAATTACACAAAGAGACCTGAGAGGGTCACACATGCGGTCAAAGCTAGTTTCTGTCTTCTTTAATCCCTGCCACCATCTTCAGATTAGATGGTCAAGCTCACACAGATTCAGGCCCAAAAGCGTGTCCACATTCAGGCTCTGCTGAATGAAACGCGAGACAAATAATATGCTTTTCCTCCTGGAGTTTATACTCGAGCTGTTTTCCTTCGCTTTGATTATTTCTGGCATATTCAGAAAAATCATTAGACTTCCCTCATTAAAGTTCTGTACATTTTCCTTTCTGAGGACTTAATGTAATAAATGCCTTTTGTGGTAAAGTTTAGTTGTTTGATAGTTTATCACTATCAGGCTGTCAGATCTTAATTAATACTTGAAAACCTGAATGCAGTGTTTTTTAGTCTAATGTTTAAAATGTGATTGAACACACACAAAGATGTGCACTTTATTTGATAGCATAAAGTGTAGCATCCCAGCGGGTCAAGCTTAGATTGGATTGGACTTTGGTTAGTGAGCATGGCGAGTTGGGTCCTGAACCGGGTGCTGACGGCAGAAACCGTGAATTACTGACAGTTCCTGCTGTTTCTGCTGAGAGCTGCATTCCCCTCCAGTATATCTGCTGGGGGACGGGGGGCATGGCTGACCGTTCCTGGGGAGTTACTCCTGTAACTTTCTATCAACTGTCTTCTGTGTTATGTTATCTTCTGTGTTGTGTTATGGCATAGTTGTCAGACGCTTCTACGTCTGTCAATTGCAGTAAAAAAGCCATAACTTTACGGCGCGTGCCAGCAAGGTCTTAAGCAGTCTGTGAACTTGTTGCCAGCAGGTATTACTGTTATTACTTTTTCACTTCCCCAAATTCAAACAAACTTGTCTTCAGTTCTACCAAAAGTCACTATAACTTCTACGTCCAAAATGATAACAGATGTTAAAAACATTGGTTAACATGTACATAAATAACACAAATTGAAATGTCTCCTGAAAGGACGAATGTGCCCAGTTATAAAAAGAACGTAATAATATATATATATATATATATATATATATATATATATATATATATATATATATATATATATATATACACACATATACACACACACACACACACCCGCAAGTTAAAATAGAGTTCTATATATATACTGTGTGTGTGTGTGTGTGTGTATATATATATATATATATATATATATATATATATATATATATATATATATATATATATATATATGTATTTCAAATATACTGAAATATATTAACATGTAAGATTATCGACCATGTTAACGTCCACCCAAAGAGTTTCTCTTTAAAAACCAAAACTTACAATCTTTACGGAGTAGATACACTTACCTAAATAAATTCCATCCATATGGCCACATTTTTTCTTGGTCACGTTGAAATCTACATAGAAAAGAACAACTGGGTGTCCAAAGCTCTCATCCGGACTGGGGTCTAGTACAAGTACGGCGTCGTGTGCACTTGTCCCGGGGAAATATTCTTGGTTAATTTTGCTCTCATCCATAACCGTACCTACCGCATAACTAGTATGCTTTGATGCCACCATCCCAGTTGAATAGGAATCTGGCAAAATAGCGAGCACTTTTCCCGAGTTTGTTTCGGAAACGTAAACTACTACCCCACTCAGGTGGAGGTGCGACAGTCTTTTGCACTCGCTTTCCGATAAAGACACCCTCCGGCACAGGCTGAGCTTCAGGTACTGAAAGCCAGCTTTCACCCAACGGTCCACTTGTCCGAACTTCACTTGGGTTCCGTGATATCCCCCGATAAGTAGCACAAAAATCAGAAAGGAAAAGTACACGGTCTGGAACTTCATGCTTTGGCTGTTCAAGACGATGATAACCTCTAGCCCGTTTGGCTTCGCTGTCCGTTTAGATAAACAAACTTTTAAATACGTAAAATATTCAACTTCTGGAGCTGGTTTCGGATAGGCAAATAAGTCTGCCGGACACAAAGTCGACGGTTACGGACTGTGTTATTAAGTTGAATAGATGCAGCCTTCTTCATTAAATGGGACATCAAAGGGTCAGAGCAGCATCCAGATGGAAAGTAATCTGCAACAGTAACTCCATCCCACAGGCGCTGACATGCCGGTAAACAGAGAAAGGAGGGAGACGGGGAGGGGGTGAGGGGACCACGACGATGATCCTACCTGTCACTCAAATTCCATCATACACTTCAAGTGGTTTTTACTCAGGGGTATTCAGATCCGCGTGCGCTAAAGGTAGATTGCTTGCGCGGAGCAAAACAGCTCGAGTGTGGAATTTTATGGAGTCAGCAATTAAACTGGGCGAGGATATAGAGAGCGCTCAAAATAGGCAGTAGGTACAGTAAAAACACTAAAATAGATACATTTAAAAATGGCACCGATAAGTCTTTTTTTTTTTATGTCTAGAAATGTTAACATGACTTTTTCGTTCACTAAACGACTGCATGTAAACAATGCAAATCATCATTTACGAAAAAGAAAATATATATTAATTAAAAGAAATATTCGATTTTTCTTGATGTTACCACAGCCGGTGGGACTAAATAACCGGACAAAAGCTTTTACGTGACAAACCGTATTTTCCTGACTAGAACCAGCAGAGGGTGCAATAATACCTGTAGTAATGGGTTGTGCTAAGCACAGAGTATTTTAAGGTGTATTTAAGGTGTTTTTTTTAACTATAAATATTATAAGCTCGTGTATTGTAGACATTTAAAAATAAATAGCAAAATATGAAACTTAACGTAGGCTATATTTGTTTTCTATTATATTATATGCTGGTGTGTTTTTTTATAAGCCAGTAAGTTAATGAATGTTTTTACGGAACTGACTCCTCGGATTCCCTAAATTCTCTACATCGCGCATACTGCCTGATTCATATGCTACCTAACTGATGCGGAAAGTTTGGCAGAGCAAAATCCAGACGCTGATCTGGAGCGGTGGGGTATTTAAGAACAACGAAAAAAAGAACACGCCTAAACACTAATTATGTAGATGTAGCCTAGTAATTAAATAGCAATACCAGGCTATTTAATGTTTATTATAGCAAGTCAGAAAATTCCGAATATTAATCCAAAACATAAAAACAAAGCGTGGAATATTCGTGCAAAATTGTGCAGAATGTTTTTTAGTTTATTATCGTGCTATATTTGCTGTGGGTATTTATGGCAGCAGTCTAGCACAAATACTGTAGGCGTGCGATCAGTATCGCTCATGCTTTGACTTTGCTCACAACCCACAGAAGTAGCATGTGTGAATCAGACGTTAGAATGTGATGCACCCTGAAGAACACAGCATATGTGTGTGTGTGTGTGGGGGGGGGGGTGTTTATTTGATATATGTTGTTTGTTTTGCCCAGTTGCTGAGGAAGTCCAATGATTAAGTTTTTCTGTTTCTCCAAAGGGTGGTAGATCAAACCTGTCAACGCCATCTTGAAAAAAAAGCTTTTACATCTAAATAAAGCATCCTGAGTTGATGGCAATTCACACATTCACATTCAGTTGGTAACAGTTATAAGATCCTCCTTGCGTTCATATATAGGTTGTCTCTCAGAGTGGAGAGGTTGTCTCACATGACTGTCCAGTTCAGTATCATTAGTTAACCTTTATGAACTAACCCAATCAGAGTTAACAAGGCAAAAACATCTTATCCTATGACCTCCCAAACACTTTGTGGCTAGCTGTTATACAGTCCATACAACATAATAGAAGCTCACAAATGAAAGAGGTTTGAAATGTATTTTTTTAGCCATTAGTATCTTTGTAATTATGTCAGATAAATTGGATTAATTTATTCTAGATCAGATTATTAATCTAGATCAGATCTGTCCACCTGCCCTATCTGTTGCAGTTAGGGGGGTGTGCAACCCTCTGGCAACTTTCCATGGCAGTGTAACCACAGTATGTGTACAGCAATTGAAAAGTAATCCTATCCAGTTAGTATCCCATGTCAACCGAAAACCCATTGCTTTAATCAATGTTTTGCTGTTGTGCAATCATATTTTATTTAGGCAAAGCAAACCAACATAGGAATGTGAGTGTGGGTTTTATGGACTCGTTTGAAAAGAACAATGATTGGTAAGGATATACATTCAGAGGTGGGAGAGTAGGTTAGTTTTTTACTTAATCGTCAGTTGTTCATGGCATAGCATGACCCCAGTTTGAGCTGTAGGTCCTTTGTGACTATGCATATTTAATTCTTACTGCACGAGAATTGGTAGGACTGGGTTACTTCATTTAAAGTTCTGTAAAAAGGACATTGGCTTTGTCGGGTCTACAGCAGACACATTCATCTGATTAGCAGGGCATGTGGCGGTTGAACCTTGATTAAGAGGTACCTATTCATATCTGTTTGTTACTCCAAAAGAATAACCTCTCCTAGGAATATAATCAAAACGTTTTGGGAGTAGATCTCTCAGCTGTCCGGACATCTAGCTGGGCCATTTGTTTACAGTTGCCAGACTTCAATGTTTGTTGTATGAGTTTTAGCAGCCATGTTATATGTTTAGTCTGCAAACATAACCTATGTAAGACTTTTTATGTTATAATCCTGTTAATTGATGATGTCTCGTTTATTTTTATTTACACCTCACCATTAATTATGTAATGTAAAATTATTTAAGGTGAGCGTGAAGAAGATTGATTCATAATAGAGCAGAAGTCGCAGTCCTGTGAGAGAAGCGTATTAGTGCATGGTTGCTAGGAGACAGAGAGAAGCCTGTGATGGAAAAAAAAGGAAGCGGGATTGACGGTTAAGATTTAGCTATGAAAAGGCACTGCGTCTAGCCACCACTCCGCAATGTAGACAGAAATTTAATTCCGTCATTTTTCTGAGGTAAGAAACGGTGTGAATGGTCGTTACAGTAGCCCTTGTATGAAATTATGACTTGGCTTTGGTAAAAAAAAATTAATTTTTAGAGAAAATAATCTAGGTTAGCTAACTTAATTTAGCATCGCTGTACAACACAGGGCCCGGGTTGTTTCGCTAGCTAGCTATGCTATCAACAGCAGTCATAATTAGCTAGCAAGCTGCCAAGATTTGTCCCTGAGTGCTTTAGCGGTTAGTCACGCGATAAATATAAATTATAGCCAAACCTAGCAAACTAGTTGGGTAGTTAACTAGTTAAGTGCTTTCCTAAATTCTGGTTTTGTGTAATCTTACTGTAAGGGTTATCTTATTTTAGTATTCAGATAGCTAGGCTAGGTAGCTAACCTAGCTACTTGGCTAGGTTTGAACAGCCGAGCAAAAAAAAGGCTAAGCGGGTCGACTATCCGGAGAAGCGAGAGCTAGCTGGGCAGTTTCACTATTATAGCCGGGTACGCTCCAGCTAGCTAGACGGCATACTGCTAGCTACGTTAGTACCACATGGCCGGTACAGTGCTGTCAAGCTGACTCAGGCTGAAGTTCTGAATGGCCAGTTCGTAGAACTCAGTCCTACGTAGAAGAAAGAAGTGAGCGCTGTCAGTCCTAAAATTAGCAGGTTAACATAGTTAGCTACGTATTTAGAATCACGTCTAACTGAATTTCGGCAGATATAGTAACTAGTTAGCTAATGGCATGTTGGCTAAATAGAGTATTATAGCTAGCTTGTGTCAGCTAGCTAGAGTATTAGAGTAGCTGGCTGACACAACTTGTGAAATGTCTTTGAACTTTTAAAATGAGAACGTAATCTAAATCTAATCTAAAAATCTAATCAGGGTAGTTTATCCTGTTTTAAACAACCATATGAACTGGCATCATGAGCTAGTTTTTATGTTAAAATACTGTGAAGGAACATAACTGACAGAACTAACTGATAAATTAGATTGAGTAGCATTTTGCAATTTGACTTCATCTGTAATAGAAAAACTTTTGCTTCTCTTTCATTTGCATGAGTTTCAGAATCCACACCAGGGGAGTGTAAGATGGCAGTTCATGGCCTCCAATGGAGCTGAAGATTTGAGGAGTGGGGCGTCTCGGTCCGCCCTCATTGTTCGAGCTAAGTCTGCAGTTGTGCATTCATTCAGCACCCGTGTGTCTTCCGGCTTCATTGAGAGGGAAAGGCATCATCCTGCAGCCCTCGGTGACTCTCTATCGCTGCCTAATGTGACGGTGGCATATGACCAGCCTCTCCATACCTCAGGGATCTCTTCACAGCGTGCCTATACGTCAGTGCCTGCAGTAAATACCACTGTGTCAAGGGCTGTGCGTGACCGAAGTGCAGGTGTTCATCCTCCTAACGGTAATATTGGTACAAGAGCTGTCAACGTGGTGTCACAGAGCTCAGTTTATATCAGTGGCTCCTCTACAGCTTGCCATAGCTCCTGTTGCCTGGAGGCAACTGTCCAAAACTATCAGCCACACTGGCACTTGAACCCACTCGGCATAAGGTCTAGACTTTTAGGGAAGAGGTCTTTCTCACCCCAGTTTTCTGTTTATCCGACTTGTCCGTCCCCTCCAAAGACCTCCTCTCACACGCCGTCCATCATAGTCAAGACAAACATGCCCACAAACCAGTCTTATCCGTGGACGGACAGCAAGCTGAAAAGTAGCAGCAAGGGGGTTATTCAGCCATCCACCACCAAAGTGCCTATGAATGTCAGACTAGAGGGACTCGGAGAAGCAAAGGACGTGGAGAAGCACAGCACTATACTGTTTGTCTCTCGCTGTAATAGTGGTGACAAGGGAGACTGCACAGGGGACACGGCTAAATCCCAGCATTTGGAGCACAGAAGCACAGATGTACCTCTGAACCACATCTTAGACACTCATGAATGGCCTCAGTATGACAAGACTGTGCCTGAGGACACTAAAGAGAACGCACATGTGGTGGAATTTTGTGTGGGGCAGGGCACCAGTGAAGCACCTCAGAGAGTGAGAAAAGTCAGCTCTGATGTCGAGTTCACTACGGCCGTCCCAAGCCTCAGCGGAAGTGTGGCACATGAGCGAAACAGGATGACAAATGGTCTGAGCACACCGCCGAGGACCAGCCTCAGTCCTCACAGAAGCACGAGAGCAGGGAAGACGGGGACAACCGCAAATGCCGCTTCGCCAACAAAATCCTCAACCTCTTGCCTTAGTAACGGTAATGGAGAGTCTAACATGGCTTCCAGCGCCGTTTGTCCAGATGCCAGGACTGAAAAGCAGCCCTCCAGTCCTCCCAGTGATGGAGGGACTCGGAGCAGTGCTTGTGCCATTCCAGAGGAGGTCAGCCACAAAATAGACTCCCTTCAGTCTCCCACTGTTTACTCTGTGACAAATCAGATATCCTCTATACACCTCACAAAGGATGGCTTTCAGCACGTCTTACAAGAGAACCCAAACCTTTGCTCTACGGTCCTAGACAAGGAACATGCTCACGAGGTCAGTGGGTGAGTATGAGCATAAATTAACTTTATTACATAGGCCTATTTTCTTTCTTTTTTTTTGCCTTTATTACATTTGTTTTGTTTTGGCTGTGTTTGTGTATATGTTTGCCCACGGGCCTTTTCTCACGATGTTCAGTGGGTTTGAGCAGAGAGAAATGTACTGCCAGTCTGATGTCATGGCAAGTAATACCATCTTTTTAAGTAACGTTATGAAAGTACATATGTACACATAAATACATATATTTTAATATATTAAATCTGATGTTTTATTTCAATAAGCATGGATTTGTTTTTTAGAGCTGTTGTTAACTTGATCTGTGTGAAGAGGGAAGGTATGTAATAACTGAAAATGCTGTCTCTCAGTCAGAAGAGTGTTGCCGTGCTGCAGGTTGGCGTGGAGGAGGAGTTTCCGGACGAGTTGGAGAATGACTGCAGTGGCAATGACAATGGTGCCAGCTCCCACCGTACACGCTTGCACTCATTTAGCTCTCTGTTTCTTACAGAGCATGTGCTTGGCTTTGTTCTGGTAACGTTGTGAGAGGAAATCATTTATTTATTTTTTATTCAATAGATGGATCAGAGTGTGATGATGTCTCAGCAACCTCCGTGGCTGCCTCATCAAAGTAAATGATCAGTTTTTTTCTCCACAAAGATGTGTTTGCCTTTATGCTGCATCTACTCTGTCAACTTCCTCTGTTGTTTCTGCTTTTGTGTGATATTAAGGCATTTTGTGCGATTAGTGTTTTACTCATACTTACTGTGTATTAAATTGCTATGCTAATATCTACATAGATATTAAATATTTATCCAGAGTTATACTCATTATTTTAAACTAGATTCCATTACAGTAGTCCTGCCCCTACCGTGCTTCTCTGCTAAACACATCTGATATTACCATGGCGATGGCAAACACAGAGGACCGTCAAACCTTTTGTTGTTGTTCTGGAGGGTGCTGTGCATGAAAAGCTACAAAACACAGTAGAAACATCTCACAATTGTAAGTCAGTAATAAAAGTGGAAGTGCCCCCATGTCATAGGAACCTGAGCTTGTAGATCAGTTGTGCTGGATGTCATGGGACTATTGGCATGAGATCACATCCCAGGTGATGGGCTGTCTTAGTTCTAGGCATAGTTAGTTAGTTGTGTTTTTTCTTTTAACTCAAAGCTATGGTCTATTAGTGTTTTTTTTTTCAACCCTGAGCCAAATCAAGCCATGTCTTCCTACATGACCATCATGTGAGTTACATTTTAGGTTTATTTGTTTATTTATTGTTTCACACCTTTCTAACAAATGACTTGTAGGTGGTTGCCTCTTCTGACTGATCTTTAATGAACAGTTGCTTTGAGGTTAGATTTTGATGGATCGTGCCTAGTTTTAGAGAATGGATGAGGATTTGGTTTGACTTTGGCTCAGGCATTTGGATTGAGAATAAAGCTAGCATATTTTATCGCTTTTAGTGGTTTCGTGTTTTGAAATGTTTAATGATCCGTGCAGTTTTAAGTTTGATGCCATATGCGTAATTATTGTTTCTGAAACTTGTTTGTTAATGTAGGTCACAGCTTCGTTTCTTTTTGTAATAATAGTGCGTGCGTGTGTGCGTGTGTGTGTGTGTGTGTGTGACAGTACTGAGGAGCCGATGAGCCCTGAGCCAGAGTTTGAGCGGGTGGTGAAACCAGCCCTGGTGTGCAGCCTGTTCCCCTTCATGGCCCCCACACTGTACTTCAGCACTGCCAGTGAGACAGGTCAGTACACTCTCCTCACTCACTCTGCCGTCTGCCCCCCCACCCCCCCCCCCCCACTCCTGCTATCAACGTTTCACCACTGTATTTGTGCATTATACATCAAGATGATGCGGTTAAAGTGGCTATTGAATGCGAATCAGAGGCTGCTTCATGTTTTTCTCTGTGCGCCCTTCAGTGGAGCCACTGCCTCTGGAACAGAGGAAACTTCTGAAGTGGAAGATGAGCAATGTCACACCTAATATAGTCAAGCACACCATCGCTAGGTCACACTTCAAAGTCACCAAGAGTAAGGCAGGATTCTTTTTCATGGGCTCAACGTTGTCACAGAAATGTAACTTTTAAGCTTGTCTGGCACATTGCAGACACACCAGTCTGCTTTTAGCAGTACACACATCAGCCATTGCGATTCACTGTCTTTATCTTGAGTTTGTAGAGACTTTCATATACAGGCTTTGTTCCAGAGAGCTACGACTGGCTGGGATGCTGGGGTCACCATATGAAGTCACCTGGGTTCAAGGCCATACGAGAGTATCAGAAGGTAAAGGGTCAGACTAGGTCAACATAAAGCTACCAGCAGGCGTCATTGAGATTTTGTTGTTTTGGCTGTGTAGCGCACTGGATTTGAACTGATGCAATGACCTCTGGATTTGAACTGATGCAATGACCTCGAGGTTAAAGTTAATACCTGTATTACTGTCTGTTTACTTGCACACTGTGAACTGTACACATTTCCTCAATGTCTACTTTTCCATGTTTAACAATCCATCTGTTCCTTCCTGGCAGCTGAACCATTTTCCAGGGTCCTTTCAGATCGGACGGAAGGATCGTCTGTGGAGGAACCTGTCCAAGATGCAGGCGCGCTTTGGCAGGCAGGAGTTTGGCTTCTTCCCACACTCCTTTGTCCTCCCACAGGACATGAAGCTTCTGAAGAAGGCCTGGGAGGACGGAGGGGGGCGGCAGAAATGGATCATCAAACCGGTACCGCAGGACTCGCTGGCCTCCAGGAAGCTGCTTTTCTTTTCTGTACATAATTTCATCCTCACTGGTGAATTGCTGTTTGCCTGTTTTTCACAGCCAGCGTCAGCCAGAGGGATTGGCATACAGGTGATTCACAAGTGGAGTCAAATACCGCGCAGGAGGCCACTTCTCGTACAAAAGTGAGCTTGGACGCCTTGTGTGATCAGACGACAGACCAGTTTTTCAAATGTTATACAATGGGCATTTTTAAAATGAAGGTTTAGCCAATGCACGTAGCTAGATTTCAGTTCCTGACATTACCCACTAGAAAACGCCTGACAGCAAACGTTCTCAGCGGGCAGATCATTACTCTTGATGTAGAGCTTTGTTGAGCTGCTCTGGCTTCCTGTTTTTGAGTGTTTTTCTCCCCCACAGATACCTTCACAAGCCCTACCTCATCACTGGGAGTAAATTTGACCTGCGGGTCTATGTGTATGTGACTTCTTATGACCCACTCCGGGTTTACATCTTTAATGATGGACTTGTCCGCTTTGCAAGCTGCAAGTGAGTAAAGGGTGTGAAGGTTTATCCATGACCACTCTTTGGTTTTCTTTAGTTTACAAAACACCTAGTGAATTTGAATTGAATCTAATTTAATTAGCATTTAATAATTTTTTTTCTTCTCTATAGATACTCCTCTTCCATGAAAACTCTTGGCAACAAGTTCATGCATCTAACAAACTACAGTGTGAACAAAAAGAACTCTGAGTATCAGACCAACAGCGATGACAAAGCCTGCCAGGGCCACAAATGGTGATTAAGAAAATGACATTTTAACTTTGAGTCATAAATGTATTACATTTTTCCCCCACTGGCAGATATTTAGCTTCTTGTGCTGATCCAAGATCAGCTTGTCCTATCTATATCTTCATATTAACTATTAACAGTGACCATCAAACATGATCTAGGATCATTGTTAATCAGCGGCTCTGTTGCCTGCAGGGCGCTGAAGGCACTGTGGCACTACATGGGCTCCAGAGGAATCAACACCACTCTTATCTGGGAGAAGATTAAGGATATGGTCATCAAGACCATCATCGCGTGAGTGGGTCTGGCGCGTCACGCATCCTCCTGATCAGATTGGAGTGCGTAACTTGGATGCTGTGTTTTTCTCGTGATGGGTGTGATCGTGTCCTCTCTCTGCGCTTCCAGGTCAGACCCATATGTGAACGCCCTGGTGAAGATGCACGTGCGCTCTCCGTACAGCTGCCACGAGCTGTTTGGCTTTGATATTATGCTGGATGAAAACCTAAAGCCGTGGGTTCTGGAGGTCAACATTTCACCCAGGTACCAAGCTTTAACAAAAGCACCGCCGTTTGCTGTACACTTGATTATTGATCTCTGAGAATACAGGTGCACTCATACACAGTGGCCAAGTCTTTATTCCAAGACCTTAGGTGTCCCTTTATTCCAAGACATTTGGAGTTTTTGTAGGTTGGTGTTTGATTGGGGTAGGTTTATTGGCATGGTTTATATTGGGTACAATTTTGCCAGAGCTTATAGTTTGGAGCTGAGCATGCTCTGTGGAAATAAGAATAGTGTTTTTAAGTTGATGATGATGATGAATCATAAGTAACAAAGTACTCACCACTCTCACAGTGACCACAGTTATTTTGGAGTGCCAAATTATATGTTACGACAAACAGCAATTCTGATGCCTCTGTTTTTAGATATGGCACGCTTTTTAGATAACAATGTCATATACACTCAGACCAATTAAGCCAGTCGCTTTGAGATTTGCTTAGCGAGTGTGGTGATTTCAGCATGCGAATAGCAAGTCTGATTCCCGTTCTCTCTTTTTAGGTTAAGCCAGGTGTGTTATAATTAAAAGTCATGTGGCAGATATCGTAAAGTAACAGTCTGCTCTTTACAACGGATACCTGGTAATATTGAGAATACAGAATGGGGTGTCGGGGGTTTGAACCTGCACCTGCAGGGTGGATCTGGCCTCCTCTACCACCAAGCTGTTCTCTCCCTGTACAGCCTGCACTCCAACAGTGCGCTGGACGTGAGTATTAAGGGCCAGATGATCCGGGATGTGCTGAACCTGGCCGGCTTTGTGCTCCCTCCGAAAGAAGACATCGTTTCTTCCAACAGCAGTGACAGCAGCTCCACCAGCAGGTTAGAAGTGGTATTACACACAAGCATTTCTTTGCCCAGAAGCTCAAACTATTTTAACATCTTGATTTTAGAGATATTTATTTTCTAACGAAACTAGATGTTAATTTCAGAGTATCCCTTATGTATTAAAGTATCTTGGATATGATTATGTTGAAAATACACTAAGATCCTTTTTAATCAGTTGACAGAATCTCTGAAATCTGTAATTAATAATAATTGTTTCTTAACCAGCTTCTTTTTGCAAACACGAAGAAAATAATTTAAACACTTGTGCACAGAATCCTGTTTGTGTAGTCTAGTACATCTTAATTCCTGTTAATGCCTTAGTAGTAAGTACCAAGTATGCGTGTATTCAGTTTGTGTGGAGCAGCGCGAGATGGATCGAGATTAGACCTGTCCGCTGATGAGAAAGTGAAGAGGGCCTTCTATCTCACCCAGCGCCTCGGGGACCAGGTACCCACATCCATTAAGCCCAGGAGGTGTCTTCATAATCCAGGGCTCCCTTGAGTATGGAGCATAAACGTGTTCGCTACCTGCCTGCTGTCACGGTGGGTGTGTGGAGTTTGCAGCGTTTCCATGTGTTGTGGACACTGTCGTCCTTCGCTGCGCTTGCAGGATTTCTGCTCCACCGTTCTGGAGGTGCTGACCCCCGACGACGTGCGTGTGCTGGCTGAGAGTGAAGATGAGCTGCGTCGCTGTGGGGGGTTTGAGCGCATCTTCCCCTCGCCGGCCTCCTCACGCTACCTCCGCTTCTTTGAGCACCCGCGCTACCTCAACACTCTCCTCAACCAATGGGAGCAGAGATACTGTCAGGACAGGAGCAAAGGTGTGGGGCTGTGGGAGGTGGGAGACGTTCTTTTTACCGTCCTGTCCGCTGCAGATCTGTGTATGTTGATTGGGTCTGTTTTCCTGGTATTTTGAAGCATGAGCACTTGATGTGAATTTTTATTTTTTTTTTTTTATATACCAGAATGCCCTTTGATGCTTTGATGCTACCCATGAGAATTAGTAAATGTCAACCATCAATAACACAGGATTGTTTGTGTCCAGGTATTGAACTGTTGAGGAGTATGTGTCAGAAACATGTGCACTTGGGAAACCTTGATAACAATGAGCATCATGTGAGTATTCAAGACTATTGGTTATTGTACTGCAGTTCAGTTTTGTCCGAACCACCAGAATTGTTGATTGTGATTTTGATTCCTAGTGGTCTTCAAAATCATACAATGGATACAGATCTGACAGTCACAGTGTCGTATCTGCCAAAACAGAAATAACCAAATCAAGGTATGAACAACAGACACACACCCCTGTTGAGATCTTTTCTTCTTCACATTCATTTCGTGATTCGAATTTCGTAATTCGAATTCTGCTTCAGCTTGCACAGTTTCTGTCTGTCCCTCAGTATTACAGTGAGTCAGAGTTCGAGAGCCCAGCTGGAGGAGGAGGAGGAGGAGGATGATGAAGATGATTGGTCTGACCCTGAGGTTCAGTCACTGACCTCCAGTCTTCCAGACATGAGTCTCCTGGGTTCAGCGAACCCCAGCCCACGCCCGGTCCCCAACGGCCTGCTTCATCAGGGCTGCCTGTAGCCATCTGAATTCAGAAGAGCGAAGGTGTAGGGCCTCCATGCAACACCCAAAACCAGCCCCACACTAGCAGAGCTTCTGGAGGGGAAGTGAGGTCCAAAGCTGGGAGAGGGATGAGAGGGACCTGATATGAAAGTCTAGTAGAAATTGCTGGCCAAACCTGAGTCTGTTTAGTCACAGATGTTGCCTTTTCCAAGACCACAGGTGTGCTTTTCAAGGACAGAATAGTAGACTAGTAGTTTTGGAGTTTTGGAGTGCACATTCAGAGTTTATATATGTAAGCTTTTGTTCTCTTGTGGGGAGTGAATCTAGAATCATGCCTGTGTGCATGAGCCAATCAGATACCTTTTCCTGTTTGTTTACATCTTAGGCCTGCCACGGTTTGGGGGCCTAGTACTGCTAACAGTCAGGTGAATTTTGGGAGAAAAGGTTTTAATAATAATAACTAGTAATTCCTTTTATTATTTGCATTTCACATAAAGGAAAGTAGGTTTGGGATTTTCATATTAAAAGTATTTGAATTAACTTTCGTCTTTTTTGTGGTTTATGTTGTCTGTCAAACTTTATGCCATGTTTAAAAATTCAATAAATAATACTGCAATTGATTGAAATATAAGTACTGCAATTATGTATTTTTGGAAACCAGCATGAACAGGAAAGTGCACTATGTCTTCATGCTTGATTTGTTCATGGTGACGCATGGAAATGTCCCTTTAGATTTCTGATTCTTCATATGAAGCTGTTCACAGGCTGTAGGACAGGGCCAGGCTGAAAGATGGTTAGTAAGGCGAAGGCCAGAAGCAAAAAGCCACGTAACTCATCATGACACAAGGTAAAAATAGACACTTCTATAATGGCATGGTGAAACCCTAACTTTCCTGCTACCAGTAACGGAGTACGACGCCTTTTAAGCAAAGAATGTACAAAACAAGGCTGAATTTTTACGACGTTTTTAATTTTAACCCCTGAACAGCTTTTTGAAGTGTCTTGTCTTCCTTTGATTTTAACATTCTGTGCAGCTGCTATAAATTAATATAGTTGTCATAAATGTCTTAAATACCAGCGTCATGTTAATAAAGGTCAGGCTTGAATGAGCTTTCAAGATGGCTCAGATCTGAATGTGGATACCATATCATTTATTTTTGGGGACTGCTGTGTGAGTTAAGTTCTGTTGGCACCGTGTGCCGTGTAGTCAGCCGTGCCTACGTAAGAGCCAGAGAAGTGCGCCATAACCCTCATTTTCACAGCCAGAGTTACCACACCAGTTCTTTACCGGGAACTGGAGCTCTGCAGCCCACCCTCTTTGCTGTGTACACACAAACATGAACTGCAGCATCTGTGTCTCCCCTCCCCCTCAGGCCAGGCTGGGCCCCTTCGCTGCCTGGGTCGTCTCCTGATTTAGACCCTGCCGCGCTGCTTTGGGGACCAGTTGGAGCATGGTTAGTACATGGTAGCGCAGGCAGTAAAGACCTCTCCTTCACCGCTCCCCTTACCCAGCCGTGCCTCTGAGCCCTTGGCCCCCGGATATGGACCGCATCCCTGAGGTAAGACGACTGTCTGTGTGTGTGCAGGGGACATGTTCTAGCAATAGGTGCAGTATTTTGGCCCAAGGCTGGCTGCTTTCAGTAGGTAGCCGACTGGTTTCATACATGACTGTCATGAATGTCTTGATTACAATGTACCAGAACAAAAAACAATAGGCTCACTCTAACATTGTGCTCCATGACACTTTCTAGTTATTTTGTTTTTTTTAAAGTTCAGCAGTATGTTTGTTGACAAAACTCCCGACTACAGATCGTGAAGGCCGTCAGGGGCGTTCAAACTTCTGACCCAGTCTTTGTTTAAATATTTGTTTTTGGTAGAACTAAAGACAAACATGTAATGATATTTGTAAACATGTCCGATATATTTGTGGAGGTGGTAGTTTTGCTTGGACCTTGGTGAATGCTGATTAAATATATTATAGTAGTCACATGAGTAGTTCATTATTGGCCCTCTGGCTGCAGTAAGGAATACTTTGGTCTCTTGTGATCGCTCTTCTAGTCATCTTGTGTGGACTCATTTTTCCACTGTAGAGTGGCTGAGACCCTCTTTGCCTTCTTCTTAGGTCACTTATATGGACACTGAGGACCTCACGAGGAAGGTGACAGGTATGTATTGAGTTCTGCCTGTGCTTCTGATTTTCACAAGCATCTTTTGTGGTGCACGCTACCCATTCTTAGTTTGGTTTTTATTCCTGTTTTCTTATGAAAAGTATTATCGATCTCTTAAAATAGTGGCTAAGTAGTACTAACGAGTGTCGGTGCAGCTGAACTAAAGGGTGATGACTGTGTCATCTGTCATAGCTTTATACTGTAGTTTGTGCAGAGTCAGACTGACAAGTTTGCAGCAGGGGGTTTTGTTCCACTGCCCTTCCTTGCAGAACCTCCTCGAGATGCCAATGCGGACGCCTACACCAAGTTCTTCATGAGCCACTGCTGCTATGATGCCATTCCAACCAGCTCCAAACTGGTCATTTTTGATACAACACTGCAGGTGAACTGATGTCTGGACCATAGTAGTGAAAAGCAGCCAAATCACAATCCAGTATTCAGAACATCTAGCATAAACACTCCAGCCTTCTATATTTTCAAGAGTTTGATTGAAAAAAAATAATTTATGACTCAGGTTTTACACATCAGTTACATATTAAACTACATATTAGCTTTCATATTAGTTTTATATATATATATGTATATATATATGTGTAATGGCATTGATATTAAGATATTAGCTCTCAGTTTTGTGCACTTTTATCTTCGCTGCAGGTGAAGAAGGCGTTCTTTGCATTAGTAGCTAACGGAGTGAGAGCTGCACCTTTATGGGACAACAAGCAGCAGTGTTTCGTAGGTACATGCCTGAAGTTCCTGAAGCATTTCCAGTTGGGATTAAAAAAGTCTGGAATTTAATGCAGTAATTTCCCCTGGTTGAAATGGCTTCTGTCATGTTCCTTTAAGCCCGTTTTCCCTAATCTTCCCTACCACTCAGATGATCCATTTCTCAGTAAGCCTTTTTTTGCAAACATGTGAGGTGTGTGTATATCACATTCATCAAGCTGACAAGATAAAAGCGATTCTGTGCTTTTGCTTAAAGCTACTAATTTTCAAACAAGACATAATGTGTCAGCGAACAGGCAGGGAATGGTAATGTCTTGATCAAGCATAGCCCATGCTGTGGATGTGTCAGTACCTCTAAGTTCCTGTGCACTAGGGAGCCCTCAAAGCCTCTTTGAAGCCATTTCATCTCTGGATCTTTGACCTTCTTCAGAAAGTATGGCTGGTTCCACAGCAGTAGTTCTGTGAATCCAAGCATTATTGGATCCCTCCGAATTCAAGGCTACTCATAATAACAGTTCATAAAGAGTCAATCTGAACCATATCAGTTACAGTCATGTATTCTGTCCATTTCCTAGTTATATTTAAGCACCACAATTAGCTGAAAAGCTTCCATATCCATATTCCATGTGCCCTTTGTGTCCTTAATTATAGGCTTTGCTTGCCAATTTCCCAGTAGTATTATTATACATAATTATACTTACACTTAAATACTCAAAAGTATTTCTGTTTAGAAACACTCGTAAAATTCCCACCTATCACTTGATGTCTGAGCTTCTTGGGAATCCCAGTTCAGCACTTGTCAAACTGTTTATTTTCATTTTAGTAGGCTCATCTCCTCTGCTACTCTTCTCAAAGCTCTAAGTTTAGTATTAGGTCCCCCTGAAGTCTAGTGGCTCATGGGACATGGCGGGACGCTGCTCTAATCCCTAGAACCTTTCCCAGGGATATTAATAGTCACTACATGAGATAAAATCTCTGCACAATGATTTTGGGAATGAGAAGCTATCGTTATGCCAACAGAAGCCGAGTGAGCTTTGCATGTGCATGTGTGTCAGTCAAAGGTGGTGGTATTCAAACTTGCCCTTGTTTTACCGTTTAACTGGTGCATGTAATTATTATATATATTGTACTTGTATCTTTACAGGGATGCTTACTATAACGGACTTTATTAACATCCTCCACCGATATTACAAGTCACCTATGGTAAGTACTTTCGGTTGAATGGTTCAAACCTGAGACTGTTTCTCAGTTAAGATCTGCTTAAAATAAATCTTTGTTTCAGTAATCGCATTGCCAGTGGATCCAGGAAACAAGAATTGATTTTATTTGGTCTTGTTTTGCTTTGCTGTTTTAGGTTCAGATCTATGAGTTGGAAGAGCACAAGATTGAGACCTGGAGGGGTGATTGTGTATACTTCATATTTAAATTCTGTCTCCTATATCAGACTTTTATTTGAAGTTCCTCTGTCTTCTCTCCTGTTCCAGCGGTCTATCTTCAGTACTCCCTAACCTCTCTGATCAGCATCGCTCCCGAATCCAGGTAAAGCTTTTTCTGCAACTGTCTTTTGTTTCTTTTTTCTTTCTTTCCAGTGTCCCAGAGTGACAGAGAGTTGTGTTTCCCAGCCTCTTCGATGCCATTTACTCCCTACTGAAGAATAAGATTCACAGGCTGCCTGTTATTGATCCAGAATCAGGCAATGTTCTGCACATACTGACCCACAAACGCATTCTGAAGTTTCTTCACATTTTTGTAAGAGCTTTTTAAAATATTCTACAATTTTACTTTTCTATAAATCGGTGTCACGGGTATGATTCAGGCCTTTTGGTCATTTCTTAGGGTTCCCTGATCCCAAAGCCAAGATTCCTACAGAAGCGAATTGAGGAGGCTGAAATTGGAACCTTTGAGAGTGTAGCCACAGTCCAGGAGACAGCCACAGTTTATGATGCTTTATCAATATTTGTTGAACGCCGAGTATCAGCCTTGCCAGTTGTGAATGAACGAGGTATTTTCTGCTTAGAAGTCACAAGACAGCAGACAACTTTGTATCTTGTATTTTCCCCCCATTTTGAAGAAAAGAGTTTTGAAATGTGTCTATTTTGTCTTCAGGGAAGGTTGTGGCACTCTACTCCCGATTTGATGTCATTGTAAGAGTACCAACATTGTGCAGCAGAGATGAAATACACATAGATATATTTAAACAAAATTCTGCAGCCGAGACTTTCAGTAGAATATTTGTCTTGTCTCACCAAAGGAATGATTTTGTTGGCTGCAGAACCTGGCCGCTCAGAAAAATTACAATAACTTGAACATGACAATGCGAGAAGCAGTGGAGGGCCGCTCGTGCTGCATTGAAGGTGTGCTAAAGTGTTACCCACACGAGACACTGGAGACCATAATTAATCGCATAGCTGAAGCAGAGGTAAGCCCAACTCTAATTCTAGGAACTAATTTGTAATTTTTTTTTAGGAATCAAAGAAACCTGTGAGCTACACATTGTCAAAGGGGGCTAGCCACATAAAAATGTTTGGACTATACAAAAATGTTTAAGGCTTAACCTAATTTCACTTTAACCTAATCTTAGTATAAACGCTGGACAGATATTTGTTTGTTTTAAGAACATGTTAAGGACATGCTATAACAATATCCATTTGCATCTGAACATACTTGCTTATATCGATGCATGCTTAATTTAAAGCTAACCTTTGGTTTTCTTCAGTCAAGACATCAGTGTTAATCCCATTATGAAATGTCAACTCCTTTCTAGGTTCATCGTCTGGTTCTGGTGGACAGAGAGGATATGGTCAGGGGAATCATCTCACTGTCTGACCTGCTGCAGGCCTTGGTCCTTACTCCAGCAGGTATTGATGCTCTTTTCTCTTAGCCCCTGTGGAAGAGTGATCTCCCCACCACCTTGCCACAGCCCCTGCCTGTCCCAGGTAGGCAGCTTGCCAATTTACTGTTATAGCTGCCCGTAGTTTTCAGCCAACCAGTTGAGACGCTGCATTAGCGCTCGCCTGCTCCTGCTCTTCCCGCCAGCATAGTCACATCTTTCCTCTTTGGCTCAGGTCAGTGGGCAGCTACTACTTTGGCAGTGCTAGGCTGATGTCGGACTACTCTGAGGAGCTAATCTCAGAATCTCATTATGACTTGAGGTCCTTTGGAACGATCAGACCAAGAATCTAATATGGGGATACTGATTGTTAACTGTCCCATCAGTTGTTTCTTTATGCCTAAATAGACATATTATGTGTCAAGAGTTGCTCTGTTCTGCTATTAATATAAGTATACCAAGGTACGACTACCAGTATTAAAGTTAGGAATCTTTTCCTGTGTCAGCTCTTTATCCTACCAGACGTATGCCGATCCTTGAATGTCTTCCAATTGCATACAAATAAAGACTGAATAGATTCAAGACAAAGGAGGGCCAGTCTAAAATGTATTGGGGACTAGAGGCAACAGAATATCAGTAAACTGTAATACTATACTGCTAATGTTACACTGTTACTGCTACACTAATCAATATAATTTGTTTTTTAATGAAATTCTATTTTCCAGACATTTCTTTCAAAGCAGACTGTGAACATTGATGAAACTATGCAATGGATCATGGATGAAGACTTAAATTGTATATATTATAAATAATGCTGCATAGAAGCTTTTATCTATACATTTGTCCATATTTGTATTAATCAAAATTATTAGCTGAAAACATTTAGTGTACTTTGTTTTTTAGTATGTTGTGTTCCGTCAGAATCTTGTCATTTGTATCAAACCACTAATTAGATCCAAACACTATTACACTCAGTATAACTATGATATTCACAAGAGAAATGTAATTTACAAAATATAATCAGTTACTGTTAATTTATACTTAGCTTTTATAAAGGTGTGCAATTGACAAAAGTTCAGTTTCACTATAACTTTACTAGAGACAAAACAGTCAAGACCAAGCCTATTTGAAATCAGTTTGAATTACAATTAAATTATTTGCCTAATTCTGCATTATCACTTACTACATATATTGGTATTTTAAATATTTCACTTCATTCTCAAGATTTTCTGACCTGTTTTTCTGAGCAGGTTAGTAGCAATGTTCCTATCAGCACCTCACTGATAGCTGTAGTGCTGTGAAACCATTGCAGTTTTGCACTGGCTTGAGTCCAGTTGAGCTATGCACTGAATGCTGCCAAATGTTGCCACAAATTTGCATTGCCACTGATCTATGACAAAGCTAGGAAGATGTGCTCAGTGGAATTGAGCACAAAGACATGCATGTGAGCAGATGTATCCATGCTAAAGCTATCAACAAGGTGGTGCTGATTAGGTTGGATTCATAGGTAGTTTGTTCTTGGTTGGAAAACAGAAAACTTATCCATGCTACTTTAAATATCCAGTAAAATTAATAAAAATTTTAAGTTAAGCTTTCTAATTTCAGGTATTGTCAAACACATTGTTGACTACCACACACTTGCACTGTAGTTTATTTTGTATAATCTGTATATTGCTTGTATATAGTCTATATTGCCCAAGAGTAGCCAATGGCTGGATCCAAATTCCTCGAGTGCATTAACACACTTGGCCAATAAATCTTATTCTAAATGTAAACTATAATTGCTGTTTTGATTGCTATAAATTGCTATTGTCAGAAATAATTATGTGCATATGAAAAACTTTAGCATATTGCCAGTGCCATATATGTACAACATATGTGAACATAATTTTTTTGTAATCAGTTTTGGAAACTCACACAATAACATTTTAGTGTACATGTGTAAAAACCATAACAGTAATCAGCTATGAAAAAATCAGAACACTTTATTGAAACATATATTATAACTGAAACATCTGAGATCTAACTGAACCTGTAGAAAACTGAATATTTCATTTCCACAATATAAAGCTGGTGTAAACTCAAAGGTAACAAATGCCCACTGAAGTGGTATTCAAATTACAGACCTCAAGGTCCTATTACAATAAAAAATTTCCAGTCTACCTAGGCATCATGTGTAATGAAGTGGCTAACCAAAACCCTGAAGAGTTATACATATTACACTATTTACACATTTCCATTTGAGGTATAGCTGTGAATCCCTCTGGTATATATAATTATCTTCTTAAAAGATGTCAAATATTCCAACTTGTATGCCAACAGAAAAAGCAGAGAACTGCAACTTTAAATGGTACAAGACTAACCTGTAAACTGTTTTAGCCCATTATCGTCTAACCTCTTTAGCTCATATCCTCTTCTCCCTCCTCCTCCATCTCACCCTCCTCCTCTGCTGTAGCATCCTGGTACTGCTGGTACTCAGACACCAGGTCGTTCATGTTGCTCTCCGCCTCAGTGAACTCCATCTCGTCCATGCCCTCTCCCGTGTACCAGTGGAGGAAGGCCTTACGTCTGAACATGGCTGTGAACTGCTCAGAGATCCGCTTGAACAGCTCCTGGATGGCTGTGCTGTTTCCAATAAAAGTGGCTGCCATCTTCAGCCCCCGAGGAGGAATGTCACAGACGGCCGTCTTGACGTTGTTGGGGATCCATTCTACGAAGTAGCTGCTGTTCTTGTTCTGCACGTTCAGCATCTGCTCGTCCACCTCCTTCATGGACATGCGCCCGCGGAAGACGGCCGCCACCGTCAGGTAGCGTCCGTGCCGCGGGTCGCAGGCTGCCATCATGTTCTTTGCGTCAAACATCTGCTGCGTAAGCTCAGGCACCGTGAGGGCACGGTACTGCTGGCTGCCGCGGCTCGTGAGAGGGGCGAACCCTGGCATGAAAAAATGTAGCCTGGGGAAAGGAACCATGTTGACGGCCAGCTTGCGCAAGTCTGCATTAAGCTGCCCCGGAAATCGTAAACAGGTCGTAACTCCGCTCATAGTAGCAGACACCAAGTGATTTAGATCACCGTAAGTTGGGGTTGTGAGCTTCAACGTACGGAAACAAATGTCATACAGAGCCTCGTTGTCTATACAGTACGTCTCATCTGTGTTCTCAACAAGCTGGTGCACGGACAGGGTGGCATTGTAAGGCTCTACTACAGTGTCTGACACTTTTGGGGAAGGAACTACACTAAAGGTGTTCATAATTCTGTCGGGATACTCTTCACGGATTTTGCTGATCAGCAGAGTTCCCATACCTGATCCAGTGCCCCCTCCCAGAGAGTGAGTGAGCTGAAACCCTTGTAAACAGTCACAGCATTCTGCTTCTTTCCTCACCACGTCTAACACTGAGTCTACCAGCTCTGCTCCTTCAGTGTAGTGGCCTTTTGCCCAGTTGTTTCCCGCACCACTCTGCCCTGTGTAGAAAAATCAAACGCAAGTGATAACAGAACTCGTTATTAGAAAAGTGCACCCCGTCATTCACTGTATCAACACTATTAAGGAGTGATGATGATAGTCATAATATTTTTGTGAGGAGTGTGATCTGCACACATTCCTTTGTGTGCTAACAAACCATCTAATACATGCTTATAGAAATGTATTATTACACGTTACAGTAACTTATTTAAATATAAGTAATTCATACCAAAGACAAAATTGTCTGGTCGAAAGATCTGGCCAAACGGTCCGGAGCGTACTGAATCCATTGTCCCTGGCTCCAGATCCACTAAAATGGCTCGAGGGACATATTTTCCTCCTGGTGTAATAAAAAAGGCAGCTAGCTAGACACTCTAATGTAGGTAGTTATGTTGATGGAACTATGTTGTATTCCGGCATAGATCTTCATTAATTTAAACAATTTGAAAGCTCTGAACACAAAACTTTCTCACCCGTTGCTTCATTGTAATACACATTTATTCTCTCGAGCTGAAGGTCACTGTCTCCATGGTATGTTCCAGTTGGATCTATGCCATGCTCATCACTTATTACCTCCCAGAACTGCAACATCAGACTGACCGTTAGTAAAATTAGCTAAAGTAGCGCTAAAAGTAAGCTATTTAGACATTTAATGTTTTTAAAGATGTTTTTGTTTCAAAAACTTACGTTAGACGAAAATAGTGCCCTAACTGAAAAACGTTTACTAATTTACCGCAAATGCATCTGCATTTAGGGCTGATTTTAAACCTAACTAGCTAACCTAGCTAGCTAACTTTTCCCCACGTGCACAAGAAGGGCTAATGTAGCTAACGTTACCTCTGCTTCGTTATATGTAGCTAACGTTAGCGAACGTTATCCTAGTGAGGTTAGTTAATTTTATCTAAACTATAGGTTATGTCAGTTAGATACTAATTGATAACGAGCTCTAACCTTTGCGCCGATCTGATTTCCACATTGACCTGCTTGCAGATGGACTATCTCCCTCATGTTTACTTCGAAAAAGGACACGATCTTAGAGCGACCTTAACAAGAACCTCTTAATTGGCGTTGGCTTCCAAAGTTACAGAAACTGCACACTGCGGACAATAGTTAAACTTACCTAGCAACTATTTATTTAACCGTCTCAAAATTCAAAATTACGTCTTCTGATTGGCTATCCCAAATCACATTTTATCGAGAGTATGAGGGATAGGCTGATTTAAATAATGCGGTGGCATAATTGGTCGTTTTTTCTGACACACACACACACACACACACATATATATATATATATATATATATATATATATATATATATATATATATATATATAGAGAGAGAGAGAGAGAGAGAGAGAGAGGATATGTAGAGTATTTCCCAAGTGGCCCACCATGTAATGATGCATTGTTTTTTATGTATGGAGTTTAACCTGATGCAGTACTCAAAATGTCTTAGAACACAAAAAAATCAGGAGCTTAATGGGGAAAGATTTAAACTTTAAGGCATCTCTCTGTAATCTTAAGACGTACTGAATTGATTTTGATTCCATTCAAATTTGGTGAGCAGGCCTACCTTTAGGATAAAATGTTCAGTTCCAATTCATTTGAATTCATATTCTGCACGAAGTCTTGGGTTTCTATGTGGTTTGCACTTATACGAAAAGAGACTATAAGATACAATGTTCAGCCCATCAGGTGCTCTGATCTTCTTGTTTACCAGGAGTATATTTGTTCACCTACCAGTTTTTTACATCCTGGTCACACTCAGCAAACAGTGTTCCTAGCTTATGCAGCCTACAACATTTGTATCTGAACATAGTTATAGTGATTATTTGTATCAATGTCAACAGATGCAGTCATCAAGCAAATATGGAGTTATTTGTACTTATGGTTAAATATTATTTCTTAATTTTTGTTAACTGGTCATGTGCAATGGTAACCTATTTAATTTTGTAATGTAATGTAACTTTAATATGGGCCATTTTCTTTGTAGACATCAGTAATAAATGCCATAAGACTAGTGTCAACAGCACAGTCACACGCTTCAGTGCCATATGCTGCTTTTATGGTCTTAAAATAGGCCTTTAATTTTAGGCACACCTTAGTGAAAAGTCTTATAAACGATCAGCCAAGAAGAAGAATGTTAATATGCGTCATGTTATTCCACCAAAATACGTATAATTCAAAGAAGCCAAATAGAGGAACAATGATCTAAGGTTGTCTGTAAACGGCTATAAGGTTGTAAACATTGCTGCTATTGCCACAACTCATATTTCCGTTGTTGATTCTTGATGGCTTAAACTGTACATATATATTTTTAAATAACATAAACTGGGATTTCGTCTAATGGTAACAGTATTACTGTATCCACTGCTAGATCATATCATACATAGTTTACTTAAGTGTACATGAACACTCGTACCACTAAATGCCGCCCCTGTTTATTCATTTGCCACAGAAAATCAAACAGACGTTAAAGGGAGGGAGTATTGGTTCGTTTGAGGTAGGTGTTAGTGAACAGCTGCAATGAAATCTTTTGTAGTGTCAACACACAGGCATTTCTTTTATTTTCCATGACCTGATAGTCTGTCAGAAATATTTTCTATTGCGTTAATCATATTTTGCTGTGAAGAGAGAAGATGGATGAAGACAAAGATGACTCTGCACATGGGTGAGCACTGAACAGAACTGTTGGCATTCTATGCTATCTGTGTCCATTTATGTATATGAGAGAGAAAAATATAAATATTTTAATATTAGATATAACAATATTATTTCATATTTTTCCAGTAAAAATGTATTTGGAATAAAAGTGAAGAAGAAGAAGAAGAAAGCCACTAAGGCTCTGGTCTTTGCCAACAAAGGCACTCAGGGTATGACAAAACAAACCAAAAACAGATGCAGAGCTACAGTGTTTCATTCACAGTTGCACTGAAACATGTACCTTTTTAAAACCCTTAGATGAATCTGAGATTGAAGCCTATCCTGAAGATCCACCAGTTGTAAACACTGAAAATCCTGAAACTGTCAGTGAGCCTGACATATCTGGTTTCTTGGCCTTCAGAAATCCTAGCAATACCAAGAGGTATCGAATTCTCAACTATTTGCCCACGTCAAAACGTGTTTTGTGTACATAGCATTTGTTCGTAATGTTGCAAAGTGTTTTACACAAATAGCCACTTATTTGGTTGTTGAACTTTTCATTGGATTAATAGATCCAGTCCTGTGGCCAAGATTTTGGAAAGTGATAGCAAGCCACAGACTTTCCAGGTAGAAACAGTTTACTTTGACCTAGAATGGAGAATATATAAGCGTTTTACTGTGTACATTCACTACCTAATGGGCAACCATTAAAGACATTTTACATTTTGTGATCAATCTCCTAAGATATCCATCAGTATCACAGAGGCTAGACAGCTGGTGGGTGAGAACATTGACCCCAGTGTGGTGATTGAAATTGGAGATGAAAAGAAACAAACGTCAGTAAAAGAAGGAACCAACGCGCCCTTTTACAATGAGGTGACTTGGTCTTGTTTTACCATTGTGTGTATACAGATGTAAACCTCAGAAGAATTTTTTCTGTGAACATTTCCAAAAAACAATACTCTTTGTTCCCCAACAGTATTTTGTGTTTGACTTCTTTGCCCATCGAGACATGTTTTTTGACAAAGTCATTAAACTATCTGTAAGTATATAAGATCATCAGGAATGTTTTTTTATGCCTAAGTTGTCAAGATTTGATTTAGTAATGCTTTGAACATTTCCCCACAAAAGGTGCTACATTCAAAAATCATGAAAAGCTATTGTGTGGGGACCTTCAAGATTGATGTTGGAACTGTCTACAACCAGCCTGGTGAGCACTCCCTTATTAAAAACAGACAGTTTTGTCTTAAGAGATTAAGTTCTCATAATTCCTCTCTTCTTTTCCAGGTCATCAGTTCATCAACAAGTGGGCAGCTCTTATTGATCCCACAGATATCGCCACAGGGGTCAAAGGTCATTTAAAGTGCGACATCTGTGTATCTGGCAAAGGAGATATGTTGCCCCGTTCTCAGAAGTTTAGTGATGCCGAGGAGCAAATAGAAAAGTAATTGTGAATTATTTCATTTGCTTGTTTGTTTTAGAAAGAAAGAAATAGGAGGTTACATGGTAAGAAAGATTTATTAGAAACAAAATTGTTAATTTCTAAATATAATTAAATTATTCATTTCAAAATATAATTATTATGTTATTATCTTTCACATGCTTACTCAGCAAGTACTTGAAAGTGTTCACCCACTTTGACTCTCCAGTGAGCAATGTGTTTTTGATCCAGGAACCCACTGCTCCCTGAAGGGTTCCCTTCCATGCGGCCCTGGGCACGTTATTACGTGAAAGTATACAGCGCTGAGGGTCTCCCTAGAATGAACTCGGGCCTCATGGCCAACGTGACCAAGGCATTTGTTAGTGACAACACAGCGCTTATAGATCCGTATGTCGTGGTATCATTCTTTGGCCAAGTGGTAAGTCAATTGACAGCTTAATGGACTATTAATAGAATATTCTGGAGAGTCTGAATTTGTGCAGAGGGCTCATATTACTTTTGTGTTTTATTGACTTTCCATCTTGGTCAAATGACTTCCAACAGGCACGAACATCCACACAGAAGAGTACAGCAGACCCCGCATGGAATGAACAGGTGGTGTTTAAGGAGATGTTTCCACCATTGTGCCAAAGATTGAAGATCCAGGTGCTGGATGAGGGTAGCATGAACGATGTAGCCATTGGGACTCACTACATTGATTTGCGCAGAATCTCCAATGACCAGGATGGAGACAAGGGTATCTATTAGTGTTAACCAGAGATTATTTCTGTTGTTTTTAAAAAGACGAAAATGGTATTTTCATCCAATATATCTACTGTCGAGTATTCTTTATGTTACTTGCATTTGCTTGTTCATGTCATGCATAATTTTATAAATATGTTTTCAGAAACACCATAAATGTGATTGTATCTAAGTCAGTTTAATTGTTCGTTTTTTACCTAGGTTTCCTCCCCACGTTTGGCCCAGCCTGGATCAACCTTTATGGTTCTCCCCGTAGCTCCACAATGGATGATAATCAGGAGATGAATGAAGGATTAGGGGAAGGGGTGGCCTTCCGCGGGAGGATTTACATCGAGCTGGCTGTGGAAATCCTAAGTGGAGGATCTGAGTCCAAGTCTCCGTTCTCCTTAAAGATGCCCTTTAAAGATGCCAAGGGAGGGAAATCACAGACCAAAGATCCCAAAGCTGGTACTGGCGGCCCCGGCGGAGGAGAGGAGGAGAAAGCCAAGGCCGTGGGGGCCATGGTGCTGCCTGTGGACCCCCCACAAATGGTGAACTCATAAAACCCCCTGTTTTTGTTACCCTTGTCTCGTTCTTGTAACCAGAATATGAGACGGCAGTCATTTGCATTGCCTGTTTTTGGGTAATTTGTCTAGGTGAGTGAAGAAGACTTGGACAGCTTCCTGCTCTTCGCTGCCCTTTTTGAGGCAACCATGATTGACAGGAAGATTGGTGACAAACTCATCAGCTTTGAGTTCTCTATTGGTACATTATTTCACACCTGATTTCATTTGCTGCCACACTGCTACACAAGTCTGAATCGTTTTAGCCTTGATTGTGTGCTAAGATGTTTTTCTGCATGCTGAAATGTTACTTCGCGTATCCAGGGAACCATGGCAACTTGATAGATGGTGCTGCTCCACCAGCTCCCAAGAAAAAAGTGGGCTTTGATCCTGTAAGCCAAGAAGCTAGCCCCACTGCCCCGCTTCTGGAAACTCAGCCAGCAATGCCTTGCAAGTCCACCACTCGAGCAGAGAAGCCCTTTCTTGGAGATGGGATCAGGTAGATCTACTGTGCCATATACTCACGTTACAGAATCAAGGTTGCATTTGAATGATTTCAACGCTGTTATTTTCTTGTCCTTGCAGGAATTACTTTTACTTACCCATTTCAAATCAAAAGCCTTGTGTTCATGTGTGGAGCAGCTGGGAGGACCGCACATATCGCCTTCACCATTCTAACATGCTGGATAAAATCGCTCTCATGTTTGTAAGTCAACACCCAGTTGCTTGGAGTTATATCATATGACCAAGTGATGAGTTGTATGATAACCATGTCCTCTCTGATCCAGGAAAAGGGTCTGGCTAAGGTGGCGGAGCTTGACAAGTTGATGGACACAGTAGCAGAGCGTGTTATGCGCGCCGTCTTGCAAGAGTTCTGCAAAGACATGAGGTGCGGTGGGAGCTGCACGTGACTGCGAGTGGTTCAGGACTGTAAAGCCGTAGCCTTGACATTTGTCTGATCGATTCTTTACTGTACACACACCTCTAGGGAGTTTGTCGTTTTTGCGGAACAGAGGATCAAAGGAAACCACCTCACCATGCTGGACAAGAAGAGACTGACTCTGTGCAGACAGGAGCTGGTGAGTGGGAAAACCGCGCCGTGGAGGTCCTCTGTGTGAGATGCTCTGTTAGTGGGCGTGATGCAGAGGCAGGCCGCCTTATACGTTATCCTGTCGCTCTCTCTTCTTCAGGAGAGTATGATAGAGGTGGCGGGGACCATCACTAAGCCCAAGAGAAAAGCCCAGACAGTCAAAGAGATGTTGGAGGAGGCACTGCGGCTCAGTCAAAGAATGCGGTTCCTGGTTGAAGAGGTCATTTCACAGCTTTTCTTAGCTTTCTTCTCACTTGTCTGCGTACATGGTTGCGCGAGAGATCTTCACTGTCTCTAAAAAACGTTCTCCCCTGTCTCGTCTTGGCTTCAGCCCCAGCACACGTTGGCCGACGTATTCGTTTGGATGCTCAGTAATAACAAGCGTGTGGCGTATGCCCGCATCCCTTCCCGGAACCTGCTCTACTCTCAGGACCCTGTGGAGAGAGGGAGCAACTGTGGCAAGATCAGCACCCTGTTCCTAAAGGTACCAATCATACATACAAAACTCCATCATATATATATATATATATAGCCTGATTGGCTCACACCTGGTTGCCTCGCAAGTGCACTGCAACATTGCGGCTGCAGGTTAGCATTAAATAGTTTAAAAGCATTAGCACACTGAAGTTTTGATTCCCATGCAAAGTGTAACTTCAGGTGATTTCTTGCTCAGCTTCCCGGGAAGCGCGGAGGTGGCTGGACAGTGCAAGCCAAAGTGGACGTCTACCTCTGGCTCGGCCACTCCAGAGAAACCCAGCGTATGCTGGAGAATCTCCCAGCAGGCTTTGAGCCTCAGCGGGCGTTGTCAGAAGAGAGTGGCGTCTCTCTACCAGAGAGCTTACTGTACCAAGGTGAGGGCCTGCTTTTCAGCAGGTTTACCACTTAGAAACGTTTTCACTGAATTCAAATGGATCTGAAGAAGGTTTGGTAACTGGAGCCCCCTGGTGGCTCTGACATGCTAATGCGGCTCAGTAGTGATGGCGTCACTTTATTCCTCCAGACAAGCATGAGTTCCAGCTGAGGGCTCATATGTACCAGGCACGAGGTCTCATTGCAGCAGACAGCACAGGCCTCTCAGACCCCTTTGCCAGGGTGACATTCCTCTCCAACACCCAGGCTACTGCAGTAAGCATATCTGCATTCTGAGACTGATGTCCTACAGGCTCTTAGACACTACAGAATAACCCTGCTGTCAGGATGTATATTGTAATGGATATTTAGTTTATCAAAGAGTAATTCAATAATAATAATAATAATAATAATAATAAAACTGAAAACGGGCCATTCTATCCACATTTCTCTTACCCTTTTTGTATGAATTGTGCAGAGGGATTCAAGATCATGAATGCAATGAATCCGTTTCTCTCCATTAGATCATTAACCAGACCCTCACCCCAACCTGGAACCAGATGTTGATGGTGAATAAGGTACTTCTGTACGGAGTGCTCAGTGACCTGCAGAGTGAGCCCCCTCGCGTCATTATCGAGGTCTACGATGATGATGCTCTGGTGAGGAAGGTGGCATCAATTCACTGGGCCTGTTCGTAGCTTTTCACGCGGATTTTGAAATTTACGGTTTTATGGAGCAAGATGACATCATGAGAAGAACGTCATTCATGATGGTCCATCTAAAATTCGAATATCATCTACTGCTTTTCCTTGAATTCTGGCAGATGAAAGGGGACTACAGTACGCCTCGTGTGCCCTGTGACAGAACTGAATTGTTGCACATTAGTATCATAAGCCATGTGACCCTTTGATCTTTTAACTTTACATTTAAATAGTTGCTTCTTCGTAGTGAACACCCTGAAATGCCTTTCCCCCCCATCCACAGGGTAAGCCTGAGTACCTGGGCTCCACCATGGCCGTCCCAGTCGTCCGGCTGTCTGAGGAGCAGTACACGCCCCCGCAGTTGCAGTACAGTCCGCTCTTTTGTGGTGGTCTCTCTGGTGGGGACATTCTTGGAGCTTTCGAGCTCATCCAGGTGAGGGCCTGACGGAACAACCTGCAGCCACACAGTCATCTGTCCAAAGACATTTCTCCACACTGAATGTAAATAATGCCATGTGCTAAAATAAATGCCCTCGAGGTACGAAAAGATCTGTACATTTATGTTGATGGTACTGATGTTCCTTTATCATTTGGCATCGTGCCTATGTAGCATTATGTCACATTGCTACTGACTCCATGATGTACATTTGGTTTCAAAGGCAGGAAAACAACCTCTACCTGCTATAGATAAACCAGAGGGCCTGATATACCCTGTGCCTTCATACATCCGACCTGTGCTTTGCAAGTACAGAATCGAGGTGAGTTTAATATTAACATCTAGGTTTACCATTCGCAGCATTCACAGATTTGTGTTTCGTCAGTGTTCAGGGATGCTTGGAGTCGAAGCACCAGACGTGGTGTGTGCTGCATAACGGCGTGTGGCTTGTGATTGTGTGTTAGGTTCTGTTCTGGGGTTTGAGAGAGCTGAAACGGGTTCAGCTGCTCACTGTGGATCGACCTCAGGTCTTCATCGAGTGTGCAGGAAAAGGGGTCAACTCCTCAGTCATCCAAAGCTACAAGAGCAACCCGAACTTCACCGTGCTTGTGGACTCCTTTGATGTGGTAATGCTAGCTGGTGCAGGAGTGACGTTCTCCTCATCTGCTGCACCCGTGCCCGCATGGCTTTGCCCTGTGCTGACAGGTAGCTGACGCGTTTTGCGATGTTCTCGGTGTCTCTCCAGCTCCTTCTGCTCCTGTGTGCAGGAACTGCCTGAGAATGAGTACCTCCACCCACCTCTCAGCATCACCGTGGTAGACTGGAGAGCCTTTGGAAGGAGCACGTTGGTGGGAACCCATGTCATCAACAACCTAAGCCTGTTCAAGTACACCCCTTCATTACTGCCCCCTCCCAGACCACAGACCCCGGAGCAACTCAAAATAGAGCGTAACAGGACTTGATAATAACTTATCAGCACTTTCAAACCTTAACTTCTCATGATGATGGTTGTAGCACGTTTCTGAATTTCCGTCGTCTCGTTTGTTTTGAATGTGTGATGATTTCTAGCCGCACCCCCTCCGGAGCAGTTCCCACACACACAAGCACAGTCCAGTGAGGACATTTACATTGACATTGAAAAGGAGGAGCTATGCCAACCCGCTCCGGTGACTAAGCCATTGCCGCAGGACAAGGTGGTGAGTTAAAGAGCAAACACGCACACAAGCATGCACGTGCACACACACACACACACACACACACACACGTACACACACACGTTCTTAGTTTTGACCCTTCCACAGGACAAAGAGTCTAAAAAGAGCATGAGAAGGTCTACTAAGAGGAAGAAGCGCACAGCTGCTGATGAGTCTGCTGACAGCGTGATAGACTGGTGGTCTAAGTACTACGCTTCAGTAGAGAAGATACAAATGGTCAGATGAAACCCTTCTAACCAATACATTAATAAATTCAAAACTTTGGTCCTTTTTTTCTGCATGTAGCCTGAAGGTTAATGTGTGACATTTTCATTTGTAGGCCAAACAAAGAGAAATCAATCCTTTTGAAAACCTGTATGAAGCTGGTAAGACACAGAATTTGAGTTCATCAGTTCTTCACTCAAATGATCAGTCTCTAAAGAACGTGGAAGTGATGATAATGCGAATTTCACAAATTTTGGGCATGGATAAAAAGGTGTTGTAATGTATTGCAGCATCTCCACTACACCACTTGGTTTCAGATGGAATAAACAGTATGGGTAAGGCAAGCTGGAGAACACACACGCCTCTGCATGCCTCCCTCTCGTGTGTAGTCAGGCACTAAGATTTCAGCTTGTACTGTACAGCTCAATGTACTTCACTAGTTTAAAATGTGAAGAAAGGATACAGAACAGAGCATTCTACTGAACTGTCATAACTCTGTGCTCAGCTAACTCTTTCAGTGGATCTCATTTTAACTTAAGTTGAAAGGTTAACCATAACTTGACTACCTGTGGTGCTGCTTTCTTACCTTTAAGCTTCGGGACTGAAAGACAAGAAAAAACTGATCGGCTCCAAGAAGCTGACTGATCAGCCCAAGGTTGCGACATTAACGGTAAACTTTTGAAGTATTTTCATTATCATTAGTCTTTGGGTCTGAGGTTTTAGCACTTGCTTGATGTAAAATGACATACGCCATTACATCTATCCCCTGGAGATATATGACAAAGAGCTGGAAGCAGAGTTTGGACCTTTTGATGACTGGGTTAAAACCTTTGAACTGTACCGTGGCAAGGCCAATGAGGAAGAGGCCTCTAATGTTGAGAGGTTCATTGGGAAATTCAAGGTGAGCCAATGTTGCGTGATAGGACTGACATGTGCATAGACCAAGACTGAATACATTTTCTGTTCAAACATGAATGTTTCTTCTCCAGGGCGGATTCTGTTTGTATAAGGTTCCAGACAGTGATGATATAGGATGCCTGGAATCAGGAGAGTATAAGATAAACCAAGGAGTTCCACCCAATACTGCTGTGGATGTCATTATTCGAGTATATGTTGTTTCAGTAAGTGCCCACCAAACTTGTTCAGGAACATAAACACTTATATCAACAGAAATAGTTAGCTAGTCTACTAAAATAATAGGTATAAGTGATTTTCTTCTAAAGTATGTTTAGGTACTAAATGGATACTAGATGGTATCTAACAGTTTACTCACTATGCACTGTGCTAGCTTACCTGGCTGAGCTGAATTCAACTCTGATTAACCTTACTGTAATCACAGCTTAGCAGACACAGGAAATTGTGGTTTCTATAAACTCCACAAATTAATAGTAATTTCTTTACTTAAGTATTTCCATTTTTGTAACTTTTTACTTTATCTCCACTACATTTCAAAGTCAAATCTTTTACTTTTTACTCCACTACATCTGTCACTCAGGCTTCATGTGTTCATTAAAAAAGTAACGTCAAAACAAATGCAGGAAGCACGCGCACCAATCAGGGTTCGGTTCAACGTCACTGCAAGCGCACCAATCAGGGTTCGGTTCAACGTTACTGCAAGCGCACCAATCAGGGTTCGGTTCAACGTCACTGCAAACGCACCAATCAGGATTCGGTTCAGTGTCACTGCAAGTGCACCAATCAGTGTTCAGTTCAACAGCAATGCTGCAGCATAAAATTTAGGGAGAACATTCATTCATTATCTGTACCGCTTATTCCCGCTAGTCGGGGTCACGGGGGGGCTGGAGCCAATCCCAGCATCTCCGGGCGAAGGCAGGGTACATCATGGGCAGTTCGCCAGTCCACCACATGGCCAACACGCACACACACACTCACACCTACGGGCAATCTAGAGTGACCAATCAACCTAGGATGCATGTCTTTGGACTGTGGGAGGAAACCGAGTACCCGGAGAAAACCCACGCAGGCACAGGGAGAACATGCAAACTCCACACAGAGCAGCCCAGACCGAGAATCGAACCCAGACCGCCTTGCTGTGAGGCGACAGTGCTAACCACCACACCACCATGCCGCCCCTAGGGAGAACATATCACTACAAAAAAAATGGCAAAAAAACAGTAACTTGTCACAATTCTTTGAAGTAGGTTTTACATGCATAGCATGATGCTAAATATTAGAGCCTTAACCTTTACTTTCAGTGCTTAAGTACATTTGAAGGCCAATACTTTTGTACTTTTACTCAAGTAGAGGACTAAAGGGAGAACTACTTCTTGTACTGGAGTAACGTTTTACCATTGGTATCTGTACTTTAACTCAAGTACATGGTTTGTTTACTTCGTCCACCACTGTGAAAAACACTGCTTCAAACATCCTGTTAGGCATTCAACCTCCACCCAGCTGATCCTGATGGGAAGGCAGATCCTTACATTGTGCTAAAACTTGGGAAAACAGAAATCAAGGACAGAGACAACTACATCCCAAAACAACTGAATCCAGTATTTGGAAGGTAGGAATCCCACTACCTAATCAAGAGTTAAGGATGTTGTATGAATGAACATGTGACTTTTCTCCAGTATGAGACTTGTGATGCATTTCTCTTTATCAGGTCCTTTGAAATTCAGGCTTCCTTCCCCAAGGAATCTTTACTGAGTATCCTGATCTATGACTTTGATCTTGTTGGTGGTGATGATCTGATTGGCGAAACGCGAATAGACCTGGAGAACCGGTTTTACAGCAGACACCGTGCCACCTGTGGTATCTCCACTGAATACACCGTGTGAGTATCAGATTTAATCATTTTCAAACTTGTCTAAAAATGCCTCTTCTTTCTTTTCCACTCCCCACAACGTCTGTATATTCTGACATTCATCTGAGACGCTTATTTGTTCTAGTGACGGCTACAACGCCTGGAGAGACTCCATTAAACCTACTGAACTGCTACTCAAGCTTTGCAAGGAAAACAGACTTGCTGTACCTCGATTCACTCCTGGAAGAATCACCATTGGCGAAAAAGTCTACACTGGCAAAACTGTCTTTGTAGATGAAGGTGACTATAATCCCAGATTCAGGTTCCTGAGGACGTCAATGTCCTTACTGTAGCGACGGCTGAGCGCTGTGTGGACAGTTTGCTTTCATTCATTTCAGATCAGACAGTGGAGTCCTATGAGCATTTGGCTCTGAAGGTGCTGCACAGGTGGGAGGAAATGCCCGGTGTCGGCTGCAAGCTGGTTCCCGAACACATTGAGACCCGAGCTCTCTACATAAAGGAAAAACCTGGCATAGACCAGGTGATTCTTATCTGCATTAACCCAGTTCATGGGTCTCCTTTGAAATTTCATACGACGATGTGCCTAATCCCCTTTCTTACTACTAACTGCCACGTTGTATTCAAATCCATCATTATCTGTTTAGAAATCAAAGCACCACTGTATATAGGTTATCATAAATGCTCCTCGTGGGTGAACACATAGTCACAGTGCATTCTGTTCTGTTACCACCCTGAGCCGTGATATGTACATGTATCTACACACCTTACATACTCCTTTAAACAGATAGGTGTATATATCAGAGGGATACATGATGACCAGGTCCTACAGATTTTCCACCCTCCCTTTATCTAGGAGTCAGGTGTGATGACAAGGTGGCCAATCAGTTCTATTTATTATTTAATGAACTACAAGGGAATACAGGTCCAGATGTGAATACCACTGGTATATATGATTATTGGATATGGTTCTTTTTCAGCCAGGGACAGAGGGTCGAGTAAAGTTTAAATCAATAGTGGTCTTACAAATGATTTTAATATGCATTATAGCTTGCACTCTCCTGGAGATGGTTGAGGTATTTATGGTCTCAGTCATTTGGTAGCATAAGCTAAGCTAACTGAGCTATTAGAGTTTGATTAGTCATACGATTTGAATTGAATTAGGCAGGAATGATTTTCTTTTATTGTAATGTCGATCATCTGATGATGCCTGAACCATGTAAATAATTCAGAGCTGAAGATGTGTGTGTTCACTCTAGGGTCAGCTGATGATGTGGGTAGATATGTTTCCCATGGACATGCCTCACCCTGGACCTCCTGTGGATATTTCCCCTCGCAAGCCCAAAGGGTAATGTTGCTCATTTACTAACAAATAAGCCACATCTTTAACAATATCTCTGAGCTCTGGAATCACCAGTGCACTTTATTTTTGATTTACCAAGATTTGAGCTTAGGATCATAATCTGGAACACGGAAGATGTCATTTTGGAAGACACCAATTTCATAACAGGGCAACAGTCAAGTGACATCTATGTTAAAGGGTAAATATGCTCCTTGTGCACCTGTCCGTATACTGTCACACCACTGAGGATCAACATGTGCAGAGATGTGGTCTGCATCTTACTGTTCTCTCTCTGTGCACCCAGGTGGCTAAAGGGTCTGGAAGATGATGGCCAGGAGACAGACGTCCATTACAATTCCCTGACAGGCGAGGGCAACTTCAACTGGCGCTTCGTGTTCCCCTTCTTCTACCTTCCAGCTGAGAAGGTGGTGGTGGTTAGCAAACGGGACAGCATCTTCTCCTTGGACAAGACCGAGCAGAAGCTGCCTGCTGTCTTAGTGCTCCAGGTGTGGGACTTTGAGAGGCTGTCTTCTGACGACTTCCTGGGTGAGATTTATAGTACGCTACACCACACAACAAGAGGGGAGTTGGGTTCCTGCCATCAGAAAGAGTTTACCAGTTTCATTTTTTTTAACAAAAGTTGTTTTGAGGTTTTGTAAACAACAAGATGCCTGTAGAAAACATGAGCTAATATGATGAAGGTCATCTGTGTATTTCGGTTCCTCCAGGCTCAATAGAGCTGGACCTGCACGGGTTCCCCCGTGGCGCCAAAACGGCGAAAGACTGCAAGATGGAGATGTTGAGAGACACTGAGACCATCTCCATCTTCCAGCAGAAACGCTCCAAAGGCTGGTGGCCCTTTGCGAAAGCTGAGGAACTCACGGTATGTGAACGCTTGTCAGAGCGAGTAATGCTGCCGTTACAAAATCGAGGCTTTAAGGTTTAACGTTATTACCACTGTAGGGGAAAGTGGAGGCCGAGTTCCACCTGGTGACAGCTGAGGAAGCGGAGAAGAACCCAGTAGGTCGAGCACGCAAGGAGCCAGAGCCTCTAGAAAAACCCAAGTAAGGTCAACACCACTAACTAACACGCTAATATTTTTCTTCGTATTGTGATGTTGCAGTTACATTTTTACACTTTACAGAGCTTGGAGGTTTTTTTTTTTTACAGTTCTGTAAGAAAATAATCTTTTTTTTTTTCATTCTAGTCGACCAGATACCACCTTTTCGTGGTTTGTGAACCCCTTTAAGTGTTTCTTCCATCTGATCTGGAATAACTATAAGAAGTACATTATTTGTGGCTTGGTGCTGCTGATCGTGACTGTGTTCCTGGTCTTGCTCTTCTACACCCTGCCTGGAGCCATCAGCAACAAGATCGTCAGTGGCTGATTCATCGCTTTAGGTAAAGTCCGGTAAACAGTCGGGTTACGAACATAAAAGGTTATAGCAGTTAAGTCATTAATTTACTCACTAATCAAGTCGCTCAAGTTTATTAAAACACTAATGAATTAGCTCAAATGACCTTGTTCAAGCTCCAGATGTTAGCCTATGATAAACATAGGAAACTAACGCCAAGCTGTTATATATCATTATATAAAAATATAATCACATTTATACAGTTTAACTGTGTATTACCATATCACTGAATGCATGCATTAACATTTCCATTGGATACATTAACTGGAAAATAGGGTGTTTTATTAATAATTTATTGACATAATTAGTGAAGGTTTTTTTTATAGAAGTATAACAACTTACAATTGTTTTTGGTTGTTTTTTTTTTTAAAAGACATTGATAGTGTTTCCAATAAAAACTGAATTGAACTTAACCTAGAAATAATCTCATAATGAATCACTTCTGAATCTCTGTCTAAATGTAAGCATTCAGATGTCTATCACTCATCTGCTACTGACACAAAAACGCCAGTGTTATAAGAACACAAAACCACTCAACTACAAAAAAAAAGTGATTAGTTTTTCAGTTATTCACTTTAACTGTTCTCCAGTTCAGATCCCTGTCATCTTCAGCTTAGTCCCCTGGCTGTCCTAGGAGACTGAGTGGGCCGCAGAAGCTTCATTCAGTGCCTGTGTATGGTACGTCCCTGTAGCCGTGCAGCAGCACCGAGCACCCGAGAACACCTGGAGGACAGTGATAACGTCCCCTTTAACTGTTGCGACCGCCGTGCGTGTAGTTCTCCTAACGGTGCTACCACGGTCGCTCCATGAACAGCAGTGATCCCAGCCACTTTAACCTTCCCAGCAGGAACAGGGCTCACTGCATTTCCAACAGCTTCCCTCACAGCAACGCGTGTTGCATGCAGGGTTTTCAGTATTCAGGGTTTTCAGCAGTATTAGCTTACTAATACATAAGACGTCTTTTGAAAAATCCTTATTTTCACACACTTCAAAGTACATATGTACGTCATAAATACATTTTCACTGTCACAAACTCACGTACGCGTCGTGCCCCATCACTGGCACGGCTGGGAGCCAGTGGTGGGAGTTCTCTGCTACGGGAACGTACTGGAGGCTCCAGGCTGCATTTGCCCCTCCGCCATGCCGAGTCTCTGCGCCACCAGCAGAGGCCCGGGCCCCATCTGCAGGGCCAAGGAGGATGGGCCGGTGTCCCCCCGCACCCCGCCTGGTCCGAAGCCCCCCGGCTGGACGGCCACGCCCCCTCCGCGCCTCCGACCGTTGCGCTGGGCGCAGAGCACCTGCGCTGACGGCCCGCTCAGCTGCGCCGCCTGGGACATGAGGCAGGCCTGGAGCTTGCGCTTGGCCCTCCAGCGCGCCACCCGCAGGCGGGTCTTCTCCCTGCGCTCCTTCACCAGGTCGGCCAGCAGGGCCTGGGGCAGTGTCTGCTCCAGCGCGCGCCTCCGCGTCTCGCTGCGCCGCCGCACCTCCGTCCTCTTGCGCTTGTACTCCTCATACAGGTTCAGGTCCTTGGCCCACACACATCCCTGCCTCTGGCTGCCGGCCATGGCCAGCTGGGACTCACCATCTGAAAATCAGAGAGAGAGAAAGAGAGAGAGAGGGAGGGAGAGAGAGAGAGGATCCCTGGTTAATTAGCTCCTGTGCACAGGGTGTACTACCTTTCATCCAGAAAGACACTTGCCTCGTCAGAAACATGCAGTACTACTGTGAATCCTTCTGTGCGCCATCACTAACGGTCTGTGCTCATACAGACTTGCAGTTAACACTGGACAAATGATCTGTTTATGTAAATAACTATAAATATACATAAAATCAGACACAGTGAACATCTGTCCTGATATAATAGATTTAATTGAAGAAAAAAAATATTATTTTGCACACAACAAAATATGTTATATTCCGGACATGTGACATTTTAATTCAAACAAAAACATGGACACCTACAACAACTGGGGAAAAAAAAAACATTTAAGTTGCTTAAAATCGACCGACTGTCTGCACAAAACAAGGTCTTAAAATGTTAATCCACTTCCAGATAGCAGCGGTGAAATCTAAGTACTGACAGGTGACGCAAGAGAAACTCGAACTGCGTCTTAAGAATGGCTAAACATTCATCATCTGTTCCCTTCTCCTCTGACGCCGTTTGGCTGCCAGCCAAGTCTGCCGCAGTCTTAACCTCTTTTCCATGGGGAGAAAGATACTGGACTTTACCCTATCTTGTGCCTTTCTTTCCCGATACCTGAAGGGGAATAAAACAACACGAGTTAAATTTTTATCTAGTTTTTAATATTGTATATTTATTGGCTTTCAAAGATGAACAATTACAAGACAAGTTTGCTCGCCTCTGTAGGGGTTAAACATTTAAGAGCTATGAGTTAACAGTAAAAAAATTAATTAAATAGCACAGTTCAGAATCTTCCACTCAAAGCAGACGAAATGGTTAACCTTCGCCTCCTCTCCTCCAACATGGCTGCCCGTCTCACAGGATCTGCGTTGATTCTCTCTCTGTATCGCCTGGTTTTCTCTGCGTTGGTCATTGGATTCTCTAAAAAATAAGTGCAATGTAATCGTATTTATTTAGAACAATTACAACTATTTTACTACAACTGAATTATAAAAAGAGTCACAGTATCCTAGAAGAAAATGATTCAAAATACTCCGTCACTGATGCACCACTACATGAACTTCTGCAAATTCTAATTATTGTTCATATTAAATGCAAAACAGTGTATATGTTATTCAGGTTATTTGACAAGGTCTTAATTCTACCATGGCACTGGGAAAATGAGATTTACTGCAAAGAGAGAAACACTCACCTCTGTTTCTTCTTCTGGTCCTGAACTCCTTAAACTTCCTGGTTGCATGGAGACCTCAAACCAGCAAGAGTCTTCATGTCAGTGCCCGTTTATAAACGAAGGTTTCACATCGCATCATACAAAATTTTTATGAAGGAAAGAGGCGATCGCCTGGATAATAAGTGGCCTTACTGCATCGTAGTTTAGGGACTGGATTATAAATGTATTTCAAAATAGAAACAATTCAAACTATTAGCTAAAATCGTTTAATTTCAAGTAATCAAGTAATTTTAAAAAGTTCCCCTAACTTGAAAAATGCATTTATTTATGTATTACTTAATACATTTTGATTTTCTTTTAAGCTTCACAATATTTTTCAATATTATGTGTAATGTGTGAGATTTGGAGAAATATTTAGCTTGGTATGTATATGTAATTTTTGAAAAGTTTTGATATGTAATCGACGATAATAAATAGTGCCATTCAGATTTAGTTGAAATTATGTTCTAGCTCCGAAAAAGATCCCGTTTGCTTTTAATATTGCCTGTGTAAAACATCAGACTCCTTTTCTTCCCCACCCCAAAATTTATTTTTGTATTCATTTTGTATTTTTGTAATTTTAAAATGCTAAAATTCTGATTTTAAAAACCAAGTGAGGCAATGTTTTTGGTAACCACTTCATGTAACAACATTTTAATTGGTGAATGGTTTTAGAGATTTGAAACTTGAATTGCAACAGACCCCTGGATTGCATCACTGCCCTTTTGAAAAACTGTGACTTTGTTAAGCTTCTCTTGGATTATCCATTTCTCTTTAGAACAATATCACCTTAGGACAATATTACCTTACTTCTCAAAGTACAAGTCGTGCAGAGACTTTGAATAATTGGGGGCATTCCCCTTTAACTGCTCAGTTAGTTTGTTTCACCTAATAAATGCCCTCGGTTGGCTGACCAGAGGCACAAATGAAAATCAAATGTTTACATATGAGTAAACTGGTCCACAGTGGTCTCACAGACTCCTGTAATAAGCGAAATAAAAACATTATGAGAGGGTGAGAGAATGCTGAGGTCCTACTCACATGCGATTGGGTCCACACTCATGTAGGTTGGCTCAGTGATGGAAGGGCATGAAATCTGGTGACACTGTTGGGACATCGGCAGTTCCAGGGAGATGCTGGGCCCTCCTTCTGCCGCATGCTGAGGGAGCTCCAGCCTGGGACAGTCCGAGGTGGATGAATTGATGACTTCTGCTGGCTCCTCCTTCACCTGGACAATTTCCACTTCAGCTTCCTCCTGTTTGACCTTGAAAGGAGACCCTTCGCAGTCTGCTGTCGGCATGCTGAATGCCTCCCTCGGATTGGATGCAGGGAGGAGACTGGGGTCTAGTGTGTCGGTGTGCTCCACCTCTGAAGAAGACGGAGGAGTCTGACCCCACAAAGGATCGTTGCTCTCTGCTACCAAGCCTCTGCTTCCCATCACGTTGGCATTTGCAGTTTCTGGTACAAATCACATATGTGTGTGCATGCAAACACACACACACACACGCACGCACATGCACAAACACACACAAATCTTTAATTCACAATGTGCAAACCACACAAATCACATACATGTGTATATATATATATATATACATACATATATAATTTCATACCTTTCACTGATCCCAAATGCATTTTTGATCCTTGAATCTCTTCGTTGCAAATCTCAGGATTTGTGTAGCCCTCGTTTGGGATGGGATCTTGGATTACATTATGAGACTTGGGCACGTTTAGCTGTTTTTCCCATATTGGTTCTTCAATAAGACAGGGTTCGGGGTTACGTGGTTTCGGCACAGTGTTCTGAACTTCACAAGTTGACACAATATTTGTTGAGCCCCTTCTCGGCTGCATCCCTTGAGTAGTTGCGATGTCTCTTATGTGGTTCGAACCGATATTGTGCGTTGTCGAAGTGTCAAACTGAGTGAGCATATGTCTGTGATTTGTGAAAGTCTGTCTGTCGTTTTTAGCTTTTGCGGTCATCGCGTTAACATATTTCCTCATGGATTTCATTTGACATCGCGACATCTCTAACATATTTCTGATGTTCTCGTTCTCTCTATCTTTGGCTGTCATTTCTCTCCTGAATTCCTCAAACTTGACACTAACCACCCGGATCATCTCTCCTAACACAGTCTCCACGGCCGCGTTCACTGCCTTTTCAATGACAACACCCATCTGGCCTCTCATAAGAGAAATTGTTAAATTTACATCCATTGTAAATATATGAAATTATATGTAAAACTGCTGTCGTAAAACTAAAAAATAGCGCCAGCAGAAATGTGTTCACAGAATGCTTTTAGCTAGCTCGCTGAAGCTTTAGATTTGCTAGGTAACGTACTAAGCGGTTTTCTTTTGCCTGTCTAGCTAACGTTAACTAGCTAGCTAGCTAGCTAGTTTGCTTGTTAGCAACCTTCTTTAACGTATTGTTAAAAGATACTTTCTTTGCTTTCAGTGTTACATTTATCACAGACATAAACACAACATACGTTTTGAAGGAATGAAACTGCAACTGTCAGACTAAGGCCAAATACCTGTCTGAAAAAGTAGCTACCAAGTCCTTGTTGTCTAGGTGCCACAAGCCAAGAAAACAAAACAATAAAGACCGGACGTAATCAACTTCCGTTTTCTTTTTTGCTCTTGCTCAAGAGCATGGTAGGTTTAACACAGAAAAGCATTCCAGTGCCATCTACTGGACATAAATAGCAACGGTCGGAGCTTCTTTAACATGAACAACGTTTTTTTTCACCGCCTTTGATACTTTGACACTTGATATTCCAAAACAGCGTTGTGTGAATCTTATTCTTATCTTTCTTTAGATTTATTGCTATCCAATTATGTGATACAAACAATTATAACGTCTCAGTCCCTGATGGGAAATTTAGCTAACTTAATCAAGATTAAACATTTTGAGATATGTTTTCAGATCTAAGACCTGTCATTTCCTGTCTTAACTGAAAAGTAACTTAGCTATTTAACAACACGTGGTGGACCAGAAATTATAGGCCACTGGTTACTAGATGGATTATCTGTTGTTCCATTCCAGCTAAAACTCATATTTCATCTGTATACTGAAACAAAAAATTGGTAGAAATGATTCCCTTTATGTTTCAGGGGTTGTACAAGAAATACAACGTCAGTAAATAAATAATTTTCACAGTATTGGCCTTAGCAACATCGAGATTGCAATATTTTACATGATCAAAATAAAACAGATCAGTATTTTGTTTTTAATATTCTGCCATATACATCGCATACATTTAATGCTCAGGTTTGGGGATTATTAACATGCAGAACACTTAACCTGTATAATGAACATAAAGTGCAGACTTTCAGTTTTTTGATGTCCTTTGATTCAGTTCTTTCAGTTCTTCAGTTCTCTGCCTCTCTGAACCTTGTATTTAGATAAAACAATACTCTCAATGACCACAAGGTGGCTCGTGTCCAATGACAATGTGTCACAGGGACCATCAGCCTTGTTTATTTTATTTATTTATTTATTTAGTGCTTAAACATTTAATTTGCTTAATTGTGTGAATAAGAAATAATTGCTTTGAGTAGCCTAGTGAAAGCATGGTGTTTCTGCTGAGATGGAGGTAAAGAGGCATTATTAAAGAGGAAGGATGTGGTTTGGGGTTGAATGATGTTTGTATTTTCAGCACAATCTACTCAGGTATTGTATTGTTTAAAAAAAAAACTCAAAACCTGTCTGATGAGTTACAGGAATGCTGACATCTGCCATTTGGAAAATCCTAAATTAAACATCAAAACTTTTCTCTACATTTAGTTGTAACATAACTAATACAATGTGTGTTTTATTATTTTTACTCTCTAAAAATTATTCTTGAGTCCAGTATTTATTGTTTATTGAAATGAAAAGATTTTACTTACAATTAAAACCTTTTGAGCTTCACTTAATCAAAATAATATTTTGTGTGTTTTTTATATTCAGTATTTTGCAAAAACATTGCATACAAATTTGAGGAATGTCAGCGTGTATAGAATTGAGTACACTAAATATTTTAAGACTTTGGGGCACCACGTGACTAAGGACGTCGGCGGCGCGAAAAAGAAATATTTTGGTCCAAATCTCAAGGAAGGACTGCATAGGTAAGAGCACAATGACTGATTATATTTATGTTTAAGTGTTTACAGTTACCTGTTACTTGTTTTTGAGTTTGAGCATTTGATATGTAGTTCTCACGTATGGAGCTGCGTCTTTAAAAACTGTTCAAAAACAGTCCAAAAGCTCAAACTCCGTTAACGGTCATCCAATATATGTGCATAAACGCTGCTAAAGTTTAACCTCCTGGCTAAAACATTTAAAAAATATCCTAACTAAACGCATTTTTCTTATCCAAAAGCGGCGTGAACGGTATTTTTGAGGCTTCTTTCCCTCTTCTCCGTGAAGTGCACTTTCTAAGTCGTGAAACATCCAAAGAGTGCATGTCTGAACTAAATCAGTATAACCTACAGCCCATATGTCACTTTCAATATGTTTCATAATAAAGTACAGCATTGTTAATAATTATTCAGTCTTGCTTTTTAAGGTGAAAGAGGAATTCAAGAGGTTGACAGCCATTGATCTGGAATCGCAGTTCTGTTCTAATCTGGACAAATACACGGATAGGCTCCTCAGGTTCTTCCGCTCCAAAGGAGGAAATGCTGCCCCAAATTGGAATGAAGTACTGATGTTGCTCGACCAGGTAATTCAGATGTGTTCATGAGTTCATTGTCAGACACCTTATCTCAACAGTAAAAATTCAGTAAATGTTGTGTTTGTATGCTACTAAGGATGCTGGTGTGGATAACCATAGAGAGGTTGAGATTCGTGGCTTGATGGTGTACCTCTCTGAAAATGCTGAGCACCTTATTACACATTATCAGGTTGGTGTGGTAATATCCATACAGTCATGTTTTTAACATATTTAATGTTTAATGTTTTAACATACTTAAACATATGGACTTTTGATCTTCATTTTAACATAATATAAGTAAACATATAAGTATATAAGGATGTTTATTTCTGCACACCAATGGCAATCTCAACCCTGATGCCCTGACACACCACACACTGAAGGTTGTCACTATAGGGGGCTCTGCAGATGGCAGTCCTTTAGAGGCAGGGAGGGTTTTGGAGGGGGTACAAGTAATTGCGGGACTACAGTGTCCTGAATGTATGCGTCATCCTCATTGGCCTGATGTGTGCAGTGAATCTCAGTTATCCCAAGCCAGTGAGGTACACATTTGAATTTTTCCCCAAAAATGCTACTGGAACTAAACAGTCCCCTAAGATTCTGTCATTGAAGAACAAGTTGTTGACATAAATGTATGGAGAACATGTTGTATTATGTTATGGCTGATTGGTGTAGGTCATTTGATTAGCTGTTTGCATTATTGACATTATTTAGAGATCCTGGAACTTAAAGCACTGCATAATTTAGACAATCCAGTTATCCCAGTGCTTGCTTGGTGTCCTAATTTCACTTCTTTAGCAATTTATTTCTTGAAGAAAAATGATGTTGGTTTGAAGTTCAATAAAAAAAAACTTGTTTGTGTATTTCTTATTTGATGTAGTACAACCTGCCATAGATTTTCATTGCGTCATTAGTAGTAGTAGTAGTGAATCTCTGTACTTGGCTGCATTCATCTTTCCTTCAGTTGAAACCAGTTGTCCTGTCCCTGCAGCTGAAAAACACCCCCATAGCATGATGCTGTCACCACCATGTTTCACTGTTGGGATTGTATTAGGCAGGTGATGAGCAGTGCCTGGTTTTCTCCACACATGCCGCTTAGAATTAACGCCAAAAAATTCAATCTTCATCTCATCAGACCAAGAGAATCTTATTTCTCATAGTCTGGGAGTCCATGTGTTTTTGGCAAACTCTATGTGGGCTTTCATATGTCTGCCCTAACGCCCCGACTGGTGGAGGGCTGCAGTGATAGTTGACTTTGTGGAACTTCCTCCCATCTCCCTACTTCATCTCTGGAGCTCAGCCACAATGATCTTTGGGTTCCTCACCAAGGCTCTTCTGCCACGATTGCTCGGTTTGGCTGGACGGCCAGGTCTAGGAAGAGTTCTGGTCGCCCCAAACTTCTTCCATTTAAGGATTATGGAGGCTGCTGTGCTCTTAGGAACCTTGAGTGCTGCAGAAATCTGTCTTGCCACCATTCTGTCTCTGAGCTCCTTGGGTAGTTCCTTCAACCTCATGATTCTCATTTGCTCTGACATGCACTGTGAGCTGTGAGGTCTTATATAGACAGGTGTGTGCCTCTCTTAATCAAGTCCAATCAGTTTAATTAAACACAGCTGGACTCCAGTGAAGGAGTAGAACCATCTCATGGAGGATCAGAAGAAACGGACAGCATGTGAGTTAAATATGAGTGTCACAGCAAAGGGTCTGAATACTTATGATCATGTGATATTTCAGTTTTTCTTTTTTAATAAATTTGCAAAAATTTGTACATTTCTGTTTTTTTCTGTCAAGATGGAGTGCTGAGTGAACATCAATGAGAAATGAAATAAACCTTCTTGATATTAGCAAATGGCTGCAATGAAACACAGTGAAGAACTTAAAGGGGTCTGAATACGTTCTGTACCCACTGTACGCACACACACACACACACACTTAATACATATGTACATTTATGTATAACAGCAGAGTAGCAGAGCAAAAATATAAGGAGAGTAGGAACGATAGAGAGGTGATATAGCCCTATAATACCTTTACAGAGGTCTCTTTTTGTGCAAACGTAGCCAATATTAAAACTGATGCTCACTTGTGCAAATGAGTTACGCAGTAAAGCCGACGGGAACGTGGTGACGCGAGTTGTGGTTCACGTCACGGATGGGGCCTGACTGGTGGTGCACCTCACGCATGTCCACGTACTCGCTGTTCTTGTCTGGAACACGGCCTCTCACGTTTCTCTGAAAATGACCAGTAGGTCAGGCTCAGGTCAACTGTATTAGTGTCCAGTCCAGTCGTGAATAGAACAACAGTCTCCAACGCACTCGCACGCCGAGCAGCTGCTCACGACTGTTAGGACAGTGTAATGTCTGCAGTTGTGTTTTCTTACCTGCATTGGAACATACGTCGGTGTGTCATACAAATCTTCAGACACTTTGATCTGGAGTGAAAGACAAAAAAGGAAAGTAAAGGATTTGAAATTACATCAAGGCTTTGCGTTAATAACCTCTTGATGGACTAGTTTAATTTTGTCAGTTAAAAACAACATTTGGATGACAGCATTGAGCACTCATAGGAGTAACGCAGTCAGAAGAACTAACAAGATGACTGAGTTACCCTTGTCTGATATAGTATAAGTTACCATTAGTCTGATATAGTATGAGTTACCCTTAGTCTGATATAGTATAAGTTACCATTAGTCTGATATAGTTTGAGTTACCCTTAGTCTGATATAGTTTGAGTTACCCTTAGTCTGATATAGTATAAATTACCGTTAATCTGATATAGTATAAATTACCCTTAGTCTGATATAGTATGAGTTACCCTTAGTCTGATATAGTATAAATTACCGTTAATCTGATATAGTATAAGTTACCCTTAGTCTGATATACTATGAGTTACCCTTAGTCTGATATAGTATAAATTACCGTTAATCTGATATAGTATAAGTTACCCTTAGTCTGATATAGTATGAGTTACCCTTAGTCTGATATACTATAAGTTACCCTTAGTCTGATATAGTATGAGTTACCCTTAGTCTGATATAGTATGAGTTATTAGTCTGATATAGTATGAGTTACCCTTAGTCTGATATACTATAAGTTACCCTTAGTCTGATATAGTATGAGTTACCCGTAGTCTGATATACTATAAGTTACCCTTAGTCTGATATAGTATGAGTTACCCTTAGTCTGATATAGTATGAGTTACCCTTAGTCTGATATAGTATGAGTTACCCTTAGTCTGATATACTATAAGTTACCCTTAGTCTGATATAGTATGAGTTACCCTTAGTCTGATATAGTATGAGTTACCCTTAGTCTGATATACTATAAGTTACCCTTAGTCTGATATAGTATGAGTTACCCGTAGTCTGATATACTATAAGTTACCCTTAGTCTGATATAGTATGAGTTACCCTTAGTCTGATATAGTATGAGTTACCCTTAGTCTGATATAGTATGAGTTACCCTTAGTCTGTTATAGTATGAGTTACCCTTAGTCTGATATAGAGAATCGTGAGAGTCAGACTATAGAGACACAGCAGAATCGCTAGTCCAGCCAGAGCCCAGGTGATGTGGTCAGGAAGGCAGAAGTGCTGTGATTGGCAGGCGTCTCTATGCTGCGTGACCTGGTCCGGAGCCCTCCACCCCAACTCTGTTTACATCAAAATAACCACACAGTAATCATTTTAACAACCGGAAGATTCAAGTTTCTGTAAATGCGTACAGATATGTTCTCCTTTAATTTGTTTACTAAGCTACACAAGTATAAAGTTTCATTATAAAAAGGAGATGGACCTGCACAATTAATTTTATATTGTTCAAAACTGCTTTGATTTGAGAGATGTCATGCGGTGTCATGAGTCAGCTCACTTACTTGGTTCTATTCTAAATTCTTCACTTTCTCTAATAATGACTGGAACTGGACTGCTTCTGTAAACCTCACACTTGTACACTGAGTTATTTTGCATGGACGTTGTATTTTTCAGCTTGAAATTGAACCTGTTCCCATGTTGAGACAGCTCACACATTTCGCCCATGTCCCTGTCACAAATGATTGTCTTCTGGGTCAGCCTGGCCCGGACTGTCCATTCTGGCTTCCCATCATGTTGACATACAACAGTGGGCCAGAGATTATAATCCACGTTGTCCTGCTCCGTTTTCACTGAGAGTTCACTGCATACTGCATACAAGAAGTACACCACAAACAATGATTTAGATGAAAAGTAGCAGTAAAATAACATTGCTTAAGTAATACTAGCTTACTTGTACTTTGTACTCTCTGGATTGTTAAAATACCGTTATAGGCCTACACAATGCATATTTAGTAAAGGTTCCAGTTCTGGCACAAGAACAGCTCATTTGTAGCTGATACTAGCACTACATAAGGACTGCTGGTTATGTTATGTCGTTATGTCGTGCTACGTAAAGCAAGCTCCCTAGATTGATGCTTTGTCCTTCCAAAACTGGACTATATTGGCAACAACTGCTGGAGAATAGAGTTGTACCAGTGCTGAGTGTCAGTCACTGCTAGATGGAACATTCAAATCAAGATGCAATTGGATAATGACATGCAGACATGGATATATAGCAGCGCTGTGAAGCCCAGCCGCACAGCAGTTGGCGTCTTCCCAATGGACGGCTGTGTTATTAAAATGATACTATATACAGTTCACAGTGTTATTAAGATGATGCTATATACAGTTTAGTGTTATTAAGATGATTTTGTAGTGTGATTCTGTATAGTATTTTCATATACACATACCATAACGTTCCTCAGTCTGGATATAAATTGATACAGTAGAGTAAACTAATGGTCACACCATAATAATTCATGGCCACAAAATACAAGACATTTACATTCACATTTAGGGCATTTAGCAGACGTTCTTATCCAGATCGACTTACAAAGTGCTTTGCATCTGTTAACAGAATGCATCCTAGATAGTAAAATAGGTCAGAAGTCAAGATACCCTACTACTAAACTACAGGAATCAATGCCATTACTTATTTAAAATAAACATAGGCTCAAACTTAAAGAACAGGAATTAAAACTGACACCTAGAAGCACAAATAACCATAGACATGAACATACAATTTAAGAACAAGGATAACAAGTGCTATCTGTGGTGCTAGTGGTCATTTAAGAACTCAAACAGGTGAGTCTTCAGTCTATGTTTGAAGAGACGTTAAAACACTTCAAAATCACAGTTAACTGGGTAGGTACAGAATATGAATATAAAGTAGACACATTTATAAACACCACACTTGCAAACCTGTTCTTCTCTGAGTCTACTTCACTCCTGTCTGAACTGTCATTATATACAATGAAATGTTTATTCTGCCAGTTCATAAGTTTTACACACATAAAAACAGATACAAAAAGTATTTCAATTTGCTTTGTCATCACTTACCATCTTGAAGTGTCAGTGAAAAGCTTAAAACAAGGATAAAGAGCTTGTAAGACATCTCGCTGTTACTGATGATATCCTGTGTATGAGTTTGTCAGTGTGCTTGTGTGTGTGTGTGTCTGTCAATCTCCCATGTATTATGACTGAAGTAAAAAAAACAACACAACAGGAAACTGGTATGCTGGTGTCAGCGATAGATACGCTGTTCTTGGATGTACTACACGTTAGTGCATATTAAATATAACAAAATGTGTTTTACTGTGGTCAACAAGCAACACTGATCATTTTGTCAGTGAATTTATCTTAATAGTTATTTAAATACATTTGCATATTTTCTGACTGGAGATCGGTAAAGACACGTGGGAGGCTTTTTTGAAATAGATGTTGTGTGGAGGGAAATTACTGAACTTCTGAAACCTACACCTACTCATACATATCCTCATAAACAGTGATGTAGTTTCACATTTTATATCCTTATAGTTAAAGTATAGTGCAAAACCAGTGGGGCTTTAAAGTCATTTGTTGCCAAAGGTAAAAAAAAACAAGCAAACAAAAGAAAGTTACCTTTGTTAGCTGATCCCTAGATTCATCTGTATATTATTTAATTAACATGGCAAATTGCCAGATGGTTCAAAGGTACAACAGTACAGTTCCATTTGTATTTCCAGAGTGGGTGACCAAACATAATACACTGAAATGTTTGGCAAACAACCTGACTTCACTGCCAGTGCTTATGAATGGTATCATACAGAAGACTTTGTCCCAACTAGCATCCCCAAAGCTCTGTGCATTGTAAACATGGCCTTTCCTGCCTGATCAGTTCATTCAGATTCTATTTATCCCAATGACTATAATGTTCCACTAATTTGCTCATATTTTTACATGGATGTCTGAAACACTGGGTTTAGCTACCTTCACGTTTCCTCGTACATGTCCCAGTTGTGGTCAGGATGTTGGAGATGACGGAATTAAAGTGTCCACCTCACATCCTGTTCAAAATGAGTAGCTTTTATCAGAGACGCACAGTACGTCCTGTTTTTAGAAGACTGTGAGAAATAGAAGACTCAAAATTGTATTTTTTTCCTCTATAGATTTGCGGTCCGATTATCTCAAAGATATTGTTCAAATGCTGACAACCTCAGTCTGGTTTGCCACTGTGTTGTGCAGATTGTGAATGCTGTATAAATTCAGGATATAGATGCATTGAAATGTACTGATTACTCTAATCATTAATCACTCTAATTTCCTTTGTTTCACTTCTTGACTGTGGAATATGCACACTGAGTGAGTTTTTTGTTGGGTACATTTAGTCTATAACATGCTGCTATACATTTTACAATCAGCTGTAAGGAACCCAGTACCTTTCCTAGTACCTCTATTTTCCACTGATGTTAATTCACACAGTATACCAGAGTCCTGCACCCTTCAAATGCTTTAAAAACTATGATTGGCCTCTTTCGTGAAAAACCTTGTTTTGAACAAAGGGCAGGAGTGGATTCTTTTAACATGTATTTACTATAAGTCATGAACTTGAGAATGATTATGCAAGCACTTCTGAATACATCCAAACTGATAAATAGGTGTATAAATAAACAAAGCAATCAAATTGTTGTTGAAGTGTAGAGGTTCTGCTTTAATCAAGAGTTTGAGCAAATACTGCAGTGATCTAGGAATTACATCTAGTTGTTTACATAGTCCCTCCTTTTTCACAGGCTCAAAGGTAATTGGACAAACTAACAAAATTAGAAATATAAGGATGATTTCTAATTCTTGGGTGCAAATTCTTTGTAGTTAATGAAGTCTGGAACCCATGGACATCACCGAATGCTGACTTCCTGTCCATGGGAGGCTTTGCCAGGTCTTTACACGCTGCTTGTCTGTGGATCATTCTGCCTTCGGCTGTATCTTCAGTAGGTGAAAGACATACTCACCTGGGCTGAGCTCACATGACTGACTTGGCCACTTGAGAGCATTGCAATTCTTTAAGAAGCTCTTGTGTTGCTTTTGCTGCATGCTTTTGCATCTGCATCATACACGTTTTACAGCCTCACTCAGAATCTGAGCAGAATGTATAGATTCACTTCAGAATTCATCTTGTTACTTCTATCACACCATTAAAAAAAACAAGTGAACCATTTTCACGTGTCCATGCCATAACACACACCTCCACCATGTTGGACAGATGATGTATGTTTTAAGATCATGTGTAAGATCTTTCCTGCTCTTCTCTTCACATCATTCTGGTACAAATTAATTGTATTAATTCTTCTACCCCCACAAAAATCTTGATCCAGAATTGTGGAGGCTTTTTTAGATTTAAAGTAAACTTTTATTGTGCCTTTCTGTTCTTGTTACAGGAACGTTTTCATCTTGAGGCAAACTCCAAATTTACATTTGTTTTTTGATTGCAGAATTTAACAGTGTTATGCCAAGCTCCTCGAGAGCGTTCTTGACTTGATTTGAAATTGTGAACGGGTTTTTCTTCTCCAAGAAAAGAATCCTGCAGTTCTCCACTTTAGTGGTTTTCATGCTCTTTCGGGTCTTGGGTGTTGCTGCGCTTGTGAGAGTGTTTCTTCTTTATACGAATGTACCAAATTGTTGTCTTGGTCGCTCCTGAAGTTTCTGCTGTCTCTCTCATAGACCTTTCAGCTTCTTAATTTCTTATAAAAAATAACCAGAAAACAGGTTTAGCTGTTAGTAGTCAATTACCCAATTTCTTCACAATGGAGGGACTGATGCTGCAGTTGGTGCAAATGCAGCAATTCACTGGTGATTGAGAGAGGTGGCGTGGCTGTGTGTGATTGGGAGTAGGCACGCCCCCTAGTGGTCAGGACCGACACACCGTTGCACAAATACTATGGATCTAATACATGGGATTAAGCAAAAAGTTAAAAATTAATCGTGAGTAAAACATTATTTCTACCTTCATCAGATAGATTAGGCAGGCTATATTTTCTCAAAGAGCTTGACTAAAACATGTTTCTTTATCCTAAAATGCATCATAAAATGGAATTTATCTGTATATTAATTATATTAAAAGCCAAAGAAATGACACCAGCTCTAATTACCCAAAAACACAGAGAAATCAACTTTTATTCTAAAAGGTATTCAAAACTTTAGTTCTGCTAGAGTTGCCATAGCTGCATGGCACTGTGATGATTGTGACTGTCGGTGGGTTGTTTTCTTGTCGAGCTACCTAACAGTGATCAGTATAACAACATCTCAGATATGACTTTGAACATGATGTCATGACAATACAAAACTGAAAATGTTTTTGGTGTCACAGGAAGCCAGTGCTGATGGAACATGACAGTCCTAGTGAGTTATGAAATAGATAAGTGTTTGGAGTGGACTACACTGACTGGTAATCTTCCTGGTAATCTGAAATTAATCTGATTTATCTGACATTTCATATTACTATAACTGTAACTTAAAGTTCACTTTGACCTTTTATAAATTGGAGTCCACAAATGATTCTGAATACATTCTTTAGTCAAATAATCAATTTAATATTTAAAAAAAAACAAGACACTGTTGCAGATTCTGAGCATAAAAATGAATTTAGCTACATTTCATGACAAAGTTCTCACACACTTACCAAACACGTTTCATGAGTTACTGCTATATTTCATGTGCGGGTTCATCCTGATACTGAGATGGGCATACACCAGTCAAACATGGCAGCCTTGTTCTGACATTTCAGATCATCACTATTCAGATCATTCATTTCGGAGTCAGTGTTGTCCTTAATCAAATACCCACAGACTGTGATGACAGAACTTACAACTCTGAGTCACTGTTTTTCGAATCTCAGTTTGAGACGTCTTGATGGAAGGAATTGACTAATCTTACAGATTAGTTCTTCCAAAAAAACAAAAATAAAAAAACAACACATAATTACATTCACAGAGTTTACATGATTCAAAGGACAGTTCCTGCCAAGATTCAACATTTCATACACTTCCATAGGAAACAGCATGCTATGTAATGAAAATTTCCCACTGAAAATTAGAAATACATTTCAAAAGAAAGTACATAAGCATCATTCTAATGTTGAAGGACATACATAATAGCAACACTCCATTTAAACACAACAGTAAGTAGAGAGATGTAGTTCAGTGCATGGATTATTCAGTTTAAATCTCTGTAATGTGTATATTTTTTAACTGAAAATGTATGGTACTGTTTATATAACTAAAGTGGTGAATATTTTTGTAATTTGAGATTATTTTACGGAACCTTTATGGATGATGATTTAATTATCTTTTATCTTTTATATGACAATACCATAATCAGCAAAGCCCAGCAGGACCTGAGGCTTCAGCATAAGCATGTATCTTGAAAACAAAATGATAGATAAACAGGTTATGTGTCTTATATGAACATCATTTTTTTGTAAGTTTAAAAATCAGTAAATCTGAGGTAATGCCAGAAAAAGTTGAACATCACTGATGAATATTGAACATTTCACCAGAAGTTTCTGTAATCGCTTTTCTGTGAAACTATTTGTGCCATTCGGTTGGGTTTCTGCTGCATCAGGACCATCTTCATTACCTATAGGTACAAAAATACAGCGTCTGGTCAATGTTAAATGGTCATAAGTAATACACAATAAACTCATCAACATATTACATGGCATTGTCCTTCCATTAAGCTGCTGTATATTATTACACATGTACATAATGATACAGAACTGACAAAGAGGAGTCCACACCAGATGTACCAAAATGTGGATGTGGAACTGTCGTCAGTAGCAACAAATTCGGGAATAGTGACAGAAGCATGTCGAATGGTGTCATATTGGGATGGCAATAAGTACAGAATATGAAATATGCACGTGTGTATTCAAGCAGTCTAGAGTTTCAAAACACCATCGGCGGTATGTTGTTACCTGTAGAGTGAGTGTGATAGTTGTGGTTATGAGGATAGCAGAGAGTAGAATAATGTGTAATGAAGGCGACTGGGTGGGTGTGGTCTCGGGGGTTTCCTGGATCCTAGCTTGGGAGTGCTCAGTACGGCAGTCTGGACTCTCTAAAGAGAAAAGACGTAATGGTATCTTTATGACGGCAAATGCACAAGAATTCAGGCGAGCCATTCAATGTTCTGGCGTTGCTAGACCTTTTCAAATGGAAAACTTCAAAACACTTCAGAGACCAAAAATATGATCAAAGAATCCACAGAGCTGTTGACGTCAAACCCAAGCTTCACGTTTCTAGTGGTCTGAGTCTGCTGTGGGGTTGGGGATGCCCCGTTTCCACACTGTCAGCTTCAAAGATTAGATTGCACACTTGCGTCGTCATAATGTTCACTTTGGCGCCCTCTAGAGTTTACAATTAAGCGAAGACTGAAGACACATCTGTTTCAAGAGCACTTAAATTAAATTTTACTACACTAGCATTTATTAAATATTTTTGACTGTAATGACTTTTCTTGCTTTTATCTTTTAAGTAGGGTTTTTTCAGTATATATTTGAGTATATCTAGGCGTCCTGACTGTATCTAATAATGACTGACTGTATCTAATAATATCTTTGCTTAAAGTTTCTTCCTGATTTTAGCCTAAACTAACTAGCTAGAGATTTTGTTCTGAGTAAAACAATGAAGCACTTTTTGTAAGTCGCTCTGGATAAGGGCGTCTGCTAAATGCCGTAAATGTAAATGTAGAGTCATGACAAGGTACTTGTTTGTGTGATAAATTTGACATTCTCAGTGGTCACTCTAAAATGGTCACTAAGCAAGGAGATCGGAATGCGTGGAAGATGTTCACTAGAGCATGCTAGAAGACATGCACTTCAACAACTATAAATCAAAGATCTCCAGCGTTCCTCCCACTTGAAAGAGGTTGCCACATTTAAGTATTTAAGTGCATTTATACAATAAAAAAGTAGTGATGTATGTTGGCTTTAGTGAAGTATGAGCAAGACCCCACTCTACTGTTCATGTGAACCTTCATCAAGGTTTTTGGTTCAGTTGCTTACATTTGTTGCTTTAAAGGGTATTTTTAATCAAAACAAATTCAGTAAGCCTTATCTCTAATTTAATATATTTTCTTTGTTTAAATTCTGTTTTAAAATTGTTCATGTTAAATTAACACATTGCTTCTATAATTTGGTAATCACAATTGACTGATACAGACAAATCTATATATACAACATATATTATCTTTTTGGCTCATGTACATACATGTAACAGATATATACATCCCTCACCTCGTATGTGCACCAACGTCCCATTCCCAACGATGCTGAGGTATGGCGGTGGGAATAAGAACTCCACTTGACATCGATAGAGGTCTGTGTCCTCCCCCGTCAGGCCAAAGATGGTCAGGTCCACCGTGTCTTGGCTTACATTACCTTTGCAGTGCACCCCACCTTCTGTCTCAAAGCGGGGGTCTGAGAGGGTGACCAGAGCCCTGCAAATCCTTTCTTTCCCATACATTCCCTTATACACGGACACATGTAGCTCTTGTACATTCCTCCTTGTGTAGGTGCACTGCAAGGATACTTTCCCATCTGTGCCCACTGCATAGTATGGTTGAGAAACTATCAAACCTAGAGGGACAATGAATGAGAGAACTATTAGCTAGTGCCAGTATGTTTCTAATAGAATGCCGTAATTAATTGTATTACAGGTACTCACCATTCCCCAGTGGGATGCCCACGATCACTGTAAAAAGGATGGCAATCATTGTGTAGCTCTGGTGCTATTTCCCATTTGTCTTTTATGCTTGAAAATCATCAAACTATTGTGGAAAGCTTTGTGACATCATGACTGTGGCAGGAAACCTCAAGCTGACGGTAACTGCCCGTATTGAGTTCGAATTTGTGTATTTGCATGATATACGCAATCCACATTTGCTGCAAACCGATGGGAAAATGTTGAACGTGCAAGTGTAAAAAAAAGCAAGGTATCAGCGAAATGAATAAACCTGAACGGAGGCCAGCTTAACTCAGAGTGAAACTTTGATAACGAAGAATGGAAACAAATATTCGTATTTCTGCGAAACAGTTATGCTAAGTCATGAACTGTATTATTCTAATGTATACCCCAGGCATGCTGAAGTTGTTTTGAATGCCAGTTATGTAGCGTTGCATGTTCTGTGGCATGCACTACCTCAGAAAACTGTTTTACTGGAAAATAAACGTGAGCGGATGAGAAATAAGTGGGTGGAACACATCAGTTTTAATTCTGTTTTTGATATTGATATTGATGATCAATAATAGTTATACTGAGATAAAATTAATGAATTCATTTGATAGAAATATACAAAGCAAAACATTTTTTTTCTCAACAGTTGTCTTAAAGAACAAATTCTCATGCTGCACAGATGGCATACATTACAGCATTATTGGGGAATCTCACTTACAGCATTAGAGCATGGAGTGACATGGCACAGTTATACGACTGCAAATAAGAATCCAGAACAATACAGCGGTTACTAAGTCAGATAAGTTCATTGAACTGAACATTGTGCCAGTTGTTTATTAACCCCAGAGTTCTGGATTACTGCTCATTTATGGATAGACTACTGGTGGCAGCTCGGTCAGTTCTGGTCTGGTGTGGCTGTGGACGGCTGTGGATGTCTGTGGACGGCTGTGGACGGCTGTGGATGGCTGTTGAACTCATTTCGCTCTTCTGAATTCTCCCAGCTTTGTGTTGATGTAATCATTTTGATCAAGCGTCTCCGCACATTTGAGTTTCCACTAGTTCAAAAACACAGACACCATTTTTTTTAACAGTTGTAGAGCTGCCTACCCCATATATTATATTTCGAAATGTTGAAATTAACAGTTTTGTCATATTTATTTAGGTGTGTATGCAGGTCTGGGCCTAAACAAAGCAATAAAACACATCAGTACTAGTGCCAAGCTTGTGTATGTGTGTAGGGTGTGCATGGCAACTCACAGCAAAAGAACCGGTGACCATGGTGACAATAAGACTGTACAAAGCCAGCAGTCCACAACCTGCAGACAACGCCAGCTCAGCCACTGGCCAAGCTTCATGGGGATCTGGATCTAGGGAGCAACAGCCAAGCGACAGTGTTACCAAGGGCCACCTATGGAAATACAACCTCACCGTCTTCCTTCTGTCCACTGACTATAAGTTACAACACAATACCTTTAACAAACAGAAAAGTCTTGCTGGTTCTTCTATTTGGGCCAGTGAAGACAATGCAGCAGTAGAGGCCCGTGTCATCGGCGCTAGGCCTGTCTATCAAGTAACGGACTGTGGTATAATTAACAAACAGATGAAACCTCTCCTGTTTGGAGGATCTGTTCAGTTGTTGCACCCTGTTGAAGACGGTGGAGTGCAGCCCGGTCTGTTTGCTCAGGGAAATGGTGACGTTCTCATCGTTCTGCAGATCTGGGCAGAGCACTGACACAGAGTCTGTGTTTGCAGACACTTTTTGTATAACGATGTTCCAATCTGAAAACACAACAGACACGGTTTGTTCATAAGGGCTGGGGTAAGAGGAGGAGTGTTTTTAGAGTGTCAGGATGTGGTCTGCTGCTTCACATTGACGCTTTGCTTATATTTCAAATTTGCTTTTTCCTTTCACAATAGGTCAAATCTTTTGTTCTGAAACCATTTACTTGTATGAAAGCTAAAGCGTTTTATTGACATTGATGATGAACAAATACAGATGTGTTAGTTTTAAAGTGACATAAAGATGATGAAGTATAGTTTCTGGAGATTAGGGCAGAATGCTCGCTCAGATGCATCACAAAGCAAACCACATCGCAGTGTTTCTGTTGCCTTTTGTCACATCGGAACATTAGCCTATCAGCCGCCACGAGTTAAGAAAATGTCTTAAAACCAAATAAAACACAATCACAAACCTTTGGGTGTCAAATTGCAGGTTTCATCATCGAAACAGCATATAGAGGACTCCGAAAATCTTGGATGAGAGAGGGAGAGAACCACAATGATGCCGACGACTGAGTAGTGGAGCATGGCTGTATCTCTGCCTCTCAGAAATGAGAGCAGAAGACACCTGGTTCCTGTTCTCGAGGGCACATGGGAAGACGTTCAGGTTTAGGTCAGAGGAGTCAAAAGAGGTAAATACGAACCAGAGAGGTAGATAAACATGTTTAACTGTATGATTTACCACTAATGCATAAACAGACAACATTTCTCTTTAAATCCTAACTCATACTAAATTATAATATTCAGTGATGAGTTATTTTCTATGAAGTAAAAATGATATTAAACTGTTAACCACTTTTCTTCAGGTCCTGTCTCAAAGAAATGATACAGGACAAGGTGGAAAAGTGTCTATTTTACATGTTTTCCATATAATTAATTCTAGTTTCTTAGAGCAACACACCCTGCCCTTTATATGCTCTTTTACACAGTTCCTGTAGAAATATTTCCTGTCACTAGAAGGGTTGTATGCGGGTCTCCAGACCTCACAGGTGTGAGGCATCACTTCCTTTTAGCTGTTTATATCTTAAAATATAACTCTCTGCGGTTATTTTTAATTAAGTCTTTTTAAAACAACTCCGTGCCATTTTTAAACCAGTTACAGCCATGTTAGACTTTTATTCTGTGTTTTTGCTATGATAGCTACAGATAGAGGACTAACACTTTTGCACTATTGTTTTACATAAATGTGTTACTGTCATTAACCAGTCTCAGCTCAGTGTAATTAGTTATAGTTGAATGGCTCAGCGTAATTAGGTACGGTTGAATTGCTAAGTAACCATAACTTTTAGGCAGACCTGGCACACCCTATATGCTCACAACGCAAAAAATGGTCATGGAGTTCAGGTAGGAGGGCCTCTTATCAAATTTGTGCTTAGGGCCCCAGGACAGTCTGAACCGGTTCTGCTTTTAGGTCCCTAAAAGTATTTAACACAATAGACATTCAATTATTCTCAGCCTAGATTCCAATTAAATTTAAATCAATTTAAATTCAAAGGTAAGGGAGCTGTACTATTATGTAACACAGCTCACTTGCTTATACCCATACGCGTATACATTTACACTCCCTTGATTATACCTATTTGATGAAACCGTTTCATACCATGCTTTGTACTGCAATGACAAATGTAAACCACTTGGTGGCAGGCTTCTCATAGAACAAGCGAAGGCGGGGGGTTCTTATTTAAAAACTGTTTATTAATTTTCAATTATATATCACACCAATACAAAGAAAACTGAACGGTCGGCCTTTATGTGAAAACGAGGTACGTTACCTTTAAAAACAGCAGTAAATAAATGCTGCATGTTATAAAACGGAAGACGTAGCCGGCGCGCACACTGAAAGCAGCAGTGGGCTGCAGTGGTCTCAGTTTCGTTTTGAACAGCACTGATTCATCAGCTCTGGTCTCTTTGATGCGGTTAGTCTATAGCATCTGAATACAATATCTGCTGTGTTTCCAGTCTTCCCCCACAGCACAGCACAGGCTGCCCTTATTTGAGGCTTGATGCCTCCCCTCACCCACCAGTGGTCGTGTGTATCAAAACCTGCAGTATAAGAGGCAACAGTATAATATGCTGGTATATGTAGGACCATAGGAATATGGGGTATGAGGTCAGATTTATGGAGAATTGCTAAATCTAGAGGACCGAATATAAATCTGGCCATAGAATTGGCACGCCGACGCGTATTCCATGCATTTCGTGACGTAAAATGGGTAGGGCCGGTCCGTGCCCGGATCCGTTTGACTGGATTTTCGGGGCTGGACAGGAAACGGAGACGCCTAGAACGCGCATCAGTCCAGCAGCTCCCGTCAGAATAGAAATGGGAGCGGGAGCATAAATGAAACGTCCCTCAGATTAAAAAAGAGAGGCTTTCGAGTGTGCAGCGATCGGCATTGGTGGAGGAGAATACCGTAGAAAGTAGAGTCCACTGCCTTAATCCAGCCCTTGGTAGAGCCGTTGCATTTGAGCAGCACGTCGGCTTTTACCCCAAAACCATTGTTGCTGATTTCCCATGAAAAGACAACGCTGTGCACCCAGTCTGGATTCATAACGGTGAGTGGCTGAATTTGTCTTTTTGTTTTCGTTGCCTATTTTTTGACTGGCTAAAAACGTCAAATTGCATAAGAAGAATAGAAGGCAGAGGTGAGATTGAACACGCGTTAATCTGTCGTGTTTTATTTATGGACTGCATTAACGTTAGCTTATTAGCTAGCAGTGCGCTCCTGAAAGGCACAACCCTCCAAAGCCTAAATGGATAGGGCAAACGATTTTTTGCCACCGACAAAATATGAAAAAGACATTTCAAACGAGCAGTGTTCAGATTCTCTCCGCTGTCCGCCTTAGTCCGTGGTGTTTTAAAGCGCTGTCAACGTTCTGGGATTAGATTAGGAATTGCATTGATGGGTGCCGGATCATTTGGGTGGTGCATGCATCTCAAGGCTGGGTTTTTAGGATAGACTAGCTAGCTACGATATGCAGGGACGACACTTGGACAAAGTTGGACCGTATTCAGGCCTGTGGACGTAAATGTGAAATGTTAAACCCCGCTGTGTTGCAATTTCAACACAGCTGGCAACCCTAACTACCCTAGATTGGCAGGCAAGATGGCTAGGTTACATCGGCTTAATTTCTCGCACACTCTAAATCTAAATTTCGCAAGCTGGGGTGTGTTTCCACCGTCTATACGCTCCTTTTGGCGTTTTAACCATGTAACAGCATATTTTTAAGCCAACGTTCATATCCTCTGTAAGGGATGCTATTATCGGACGTGTAGGGCCATAGCTATGATTTACATTGTATTGACCACGACATCTCCGCCCATAGCGCTGACAGCTGTGGCGGCATTGGAAGCTGCTGGTTTGCAGTAAACATCAGGAGGCCCGGTGCGCCCTTAACGCCGATCCTTTGTATTTTTTGCTGTTCAAGCGATGTTTATGTACATTTGTCGTGAGGTTTACGTGTTATACCCCTGGGGCGATGAGTCCAGGGCTTGTCTTGACGCTCGTTAACATTTTTGCATCTTATACTTCTAGTCCGATTGTTTTTCAGCTGTCCGGGGGAGTTGAGTTTTACCAAAGCAAGAATGTGCCGTTGGGCCGAATGAATGTGATCTAGACAGTGCGTTCAGGCACACGCCATAATACACATTATAAAGCTACTGCTTTAAAAGTCGCACTAAATTGAGCTAAGCGATCAGAATGGATTTGGACGGTCCGTTTAAATACATAGTCACTGTAACTTTGACTGTGTAACGTTATAGTCATCACTTCATATTATAGCCCTCTTTAGCATATGAAACCTCGTCTAGGTGTAACCATTAGACGAGACCCCTGATCAGCCCGCAGGCTGGCTAAGGTCACCTGTAGAATGATCCTCCCTGTCTAGGGGCTTCCCCCGTGTCTCCCAGTGTGGGAATATTTCGAGAGTTGAAAGATGATACATAAGTATGTTTTTGAACAGTTAAACCTCATCGCTTGCACTATGTTTTTTTTTAAAAGGTTATTTTTGACTGTGTAATTTTTCTTGTATGAAATTGAAATGAAACGTATTTTGCTCTTTATGGAAGCATGTAGTTTAATCTCAAAAACAGAGAGGCAGTCCAAACCTTTGACTGGTTAGATGCTTTCTGTTCGAATGAAGGCGCTTGTTCTGGAACATGTTTGAGCATACATGCGCTAGCTACTTCACACCCAGCTGCTCTTACCCAAAGGGGCACAGCCTTGCCCTGCGATTGGCATATCACCGTGACTACAGGGCAAATGGCTGGAAGAAGAGAGATACCCCATTCCTTGCCAACCCAGTGATCTGCACACCTCAGTGGCATCTAACAGTAGTCTCCAAACAAACATAAGGACTAAATGTTGGCGTAGAAGAGGCCAAATCCAGACCATTTGTTTTGCGAACACAGCTCTCTGTCTCTCTGAAACATCTGCCTTTGTCTTTTGCCTTTAGTATATACTCGGTGTTCCTGTTCTAGCTGGCTTTGGTTAGTACATACTCTGTGTTCCTGTTCTAGCTGGCTTTGGTTAGTACATACTCTGTGTTCCTGTTCTAGCTGGCTTTGGTTAGTACATACTCAGTGTTCCTGTTCTAGCTGGCTTTGGTTAGTACATACTCTGTGTTCCTGTTCTAGCTGGCTTTGGTTAGTACATACTCAGTGTTCCTGTTCTAGCTGGCTTTGGTTAGTACATACTCGGTGTTCCTGTTCTAGCTGGCTTTGGTTAGTACATACTCGGTGTTCCTGTTCTAGCTGGCTTTGGTTAGTACATACTCGGTGTTCCTGTTCTAGCTGGCTTTGGTTAGTACATACGTGTTCTAGCTGACTTTGGTTGTTCCGGTGTTCCTGTTCTAGCTGACTTTGGTTAGTACATACTGGCTTTGGTTAGTACATACTCAGTGTTCCTGTTCTAGCTGGCTTTGGTTAGTACATACTCGGTGTTCATGTTCTATCTGGCTTTGGTTAGTACATACTCGTGTTCCTGTGGCTTTGGTTCCGGTGTTCCTGTTCTAGCTGGCTTTGGTTAGTACATACCGGTGTTCCTGTTCTAGCTGGCTTTGGTTAGTACATACTCGGTGTTCCTGTTCTAGCTGGCTTTGGTTAGTACATACTCGGTGTTCCTGTTCTAGCTGGCTTTGGTTAGTACATACTCAGTGTTCCTGTTCTAGCTGGCTTTGGTTAGTACATACTCAGTGTTCCTGTTCTAGCTGGCTTTGGTTAGTACATACTCGGTGTTCCTGTTCTAGCTGGCTTTGGTTAGTACATACTCGGTGTTCCTGTTCTAGCTGGCTTTGGTTAGTACATACTCGGTGTTCCTGTTCTAGCTGACTTTGGTTAGTACATACTCAGTGTTCCTGTTCCAGCTGGCTTTGTTTATTATTGTACTTAATTTACTAATGCCCAGAAAGTGCACTTTTGCTTATTATAGTCCTCCATATAAAGGGCCCCCAAGTACAATGGAACTGTCATACCTTAGGTTTTAAAACCCTAACGGATTTCTCCACATACCAGCAACAGTGCAAATATAGACCCAGCGAGTGCAACCCTTTTTAAGTATTCACTGTCAGCGTTTCTCATATTGGCTAACTACATGCACCAGATGTGCAGCAGTAAACGAGCCTCCACCACAGTCACTGCTCGAGAGCTACCCACGTTTGTTCAGATGGCATCATGTGGTTGTGAAACTCGGGTTTGCAGGGCCTAAGCACGCGGTGCAGAGAACTCCTGCTCAGAACAAGCCCCGCCCCCCTACCCCCTGCACCAGTGCTCTCAGGATCCTGATCTAGAACCTGGTGGTGATGGTTTTGTGTGTTTGTGGTTTGTGCTAGCAGCAGTATGCAGGTCAGAGAAACCAGATTATTGCTTTATATGGCTTAAAATATGTTAAAACGCTGCATATGGCATGAATGATGATTGATTTACATGATTTTGATCAAAGAGGTTTACATTTGGTTCACATGAGTGCATCAAACACCTGCAGTACACTTATCTGAGACATGGGGTCAGGATGCTAACAGCACACTACTAAAACTGTAACCAATCAGGACTCCTGAGCGGTGTAGTTATCTAGGGGTTCGGCCTGTGGTTCAGAGTTCAGATCCCCACAGCCAGCCGTGGCCAAGATGGATGACCTAGTTCCTCTCTCCTTGTTGTTCAGAGGTGTGTAAGGGGTGTCTGTTAGGTCATGTGTACAGAGTTGGTCAGGTGGCGTACTTCCTCCAAGTACGTTTAGCTGTCCTATGAATTTTGAGTGTCCTTGTGTCATGTGATGTCATAGATGTAGAAAGCAGGGACTTGGTAAATTTGTTTATTTAAAAACATGTGTTTACACTTGAAGACGAGAGCTGCCTTTCAGTTAGACATAATTTGTGGCTGTGGTACACGGAGTGCCCGCATTGAAACCGCCAGCTCATTTCGTCCGCCGTCACCGTGGTGCCCACACACCTGGCACACCGCAGCTCATAACCGTCACCTGTAAACTCCAGTCATGACTGACCGTGTTGTCCCAGCCGTAGAAGATGCTGGCTGTTGTCTGTGTAGACCAGTGACTTCAGTAATGGCTTTAACCCAATATGTGTTGACACTTGAACCAAAGTGGTGTTGTCGCGTATAACTCTCCACAAAGATGACGGTGTCGGTGAAAGCCAGCCTCAAGCGAAGCGTACATGTCCGCAGGGAACAAGGAGATTTATGGACGATTGCTGTTTTCTGTAAGCTGGATAGTTTTATTACACCATTGTCACCATGTTCAAATAAAGTACTGGGTGCACTCAACGTTCTGTTTTCATGTAGCAGGTGTTGTGTTAGTCACTGTGGCTAATTTCATGGTGAAGGTACCTGTGTCATGTCTTCTCTGTTTTCGCTGGGACTAGTCTGTGTTGGGTAAGAGATGAAAACTGCTTATGCCCTCTAACCTGAGAAACACTGGTTACTGGGTTCATCTGAGTCAGCTAACCGTGTGTGTGTGTGTGGGCCATGTGTACATGTGCATGTTTTCATGTGGTATAAATTGAATGAATGTATGTCACTTGTCGTGTTTGTGTTGGTGGTGTTTGCGTTGTTGCTGGTGGTGTTTGTGTTGGTGGTGTTTTAGCATCTTGGCTTATTAGCGTGTAGGCTTATTATGCTGCCCTCATGTGGTCTGAGAGAGCTGGGAAAACCTCCGGTATCATTGGTACCACAGAAAACAAGAACCATAACATTTTCAGCATTTTGCCACCTTATCAGCTCTTGTGACATGTCTAGTCAGAGGTCAGACTGTCATCAGGCACAGAGAAATGACACACATCCACTCCGGCCTGAGGAACAGCTGTCTGAGGCCTGTTTACATTGTGTCTTCTGACGACTGGTCACAAAAGCAGGTGATTCGCACCTTTAACGTGGTGATGAGTGTGGTCAAATACAACAGCGTGAATTCAGTATCAGCTTGCATAACAGTCTCCGTCCTGGGGTTGTGATTCAGTATCATGGATCAGCCGTGTAATTCACTGAACAGCTCGTACGCTCTATGAGAAATGGAGTGGACTATACTCAGTACAGTGTTTATACCTGCTTTTGTTTTACAAAGAGACTTGGCACACCTGGATCTAACACAGGCATACAAAAGTGTCTGAGGCATTGCATCCTAACTGCTGGATCAGAACTCGGCCCGTTTGGCCCGTGGACTGTTCTGTGCCAAGACTGTGTGGGGTGTATTTACTCACGTTGCTTCCTGTCGGAGCTCAAGTGTAAAAAATGTGAAGACTGCAGCTCGAGAAAGGAATGCGTGGGACGGTTTTTATCTCATGTCCAGTTTGACCCCAAATGTTTCTGTGCCTTAATCAGCTGTCCAGGAAAGACACCCGCAGGAAGGGCGTCTGATCGGGGGACGCCGTGCCTGTCTCCAGCTCGTTAGGAGTTTGGCTTTGCTGAGTTCCGTGTAAGCGAGCAGGTGAGCAGGATGAGGTCCCAGGGTTAATGCGTTCTGTGCATCTACCTCGTTCTGTTACTGAGAGAATGACTGGACACTTGTTGCACAGCTGAGTCGTCCACTCCCATTGGTTACTTGTACGATATTCAAATAACCTATAGGGAACAGATAAAGACAAACGCCATAAAGCCAGGCTCTCCCATTTGTCCACAGTCTGGAATTTAGGCAGCCTATGAGAGAGCAAGGAGCAGTACATCACAGAAGGAGAGACAGAGGACACCATCATCAGAAGGAAAAAAAAAAAAAAACAACTTACATTCTGCTCTGACTAGTAAGCAGGTGCTTGGCAGGCCTGTGCCAGATTTTGAGGCGGAGAGTGTGTTGGGGAAGGACGAGCCTCACCTGTCCAGACAGGAGGTAAGCAGTTTGTGGGCCTCTGTGTGCGTGTTTTTATCTTTGTGCAGAATAGAAAGCATAAGACCAGAGCAGAAACTTGCCAGGATCAAGAGTGTGTGTGTGTGTGTGTACAGCTATGTGGCGAGAGAGAGGCAAGCACAGAGGATGAGTGTACAGGAGATGGTAGAATGGATAGAGGGAGAGAGTAATAGTCAAAATGGAAGGGGGGGGTGAGACAGACAGTAGCCCGTGGTGTCCAGGCACACCTCTCTGTCAGCTGGCGTAACCGCAGCCGTGTCGGTGAAGGCGAGTGGTTATCTGTGCTCTCCCGTCTCCGCTCCCTGCTCACCTCCCTCCTTGGCCTTGCCAGAGGAATCAGAGCGTCTAGTGCTGCTCTGTCCTGGCCTGTTTGTTTTGAGCAGAACTCTGAGGCCTCTCTGCTGGGCTTTTAGAGCCGTTCGAGTTCGCGCTCCGACTTTTCTCCCCGCATTCACACACTCGCATCTATTAGAACGTTTAAGAGTTCAGGTCTCGGACTTTTAAGGTGAAACTTGAAGAGGAATACGCTTGATGTAATGTTACTGTTTGGAAAATCTAAGCTCATAGCTTCTCTCTCTCTCTCTCTCTTTTTCTTTCTTCCATTCTATTTATTTTTTTTTTGCTCTCTTGCTCATTCTGCCGCGGTTCGGTTCGAGCGGCTAGATATCAGCCTCAAACTCTCACCTCTCCTAAATTCCTCCTCACAACATTGGCCTTGTGTCACAGGCCATCAAAAGACCTGGTGTGCTGGTTAATCCCGACTTCAGAGCACGGAGAGTGAACATGGGCAGCTGCTACCATCTTTCTATAGAGCGACTTGCCTGTGGGCAAGGTAAGTGTTATAACACGAGTGTGTGCGTTGATCCAGTAACCCGTAGTGTATAGCTGCTGATAAAATAGCCCAGAGAGGTGTTCTTTTTACCCCCATGTGGATTGCGAGGCCAATGGAGTACGTGGCGTGCGCACGCAGTCATCTGATCATCACAGGCTTCAGTGACTCTCCCCTGTTTTGACATGCCCTGAGGTGCTGTCGCAACCATCCCCAGACCAAGCTAATCTCTCTAACCCACGATCACCACAAAGCCCTGGGACTCCATGCAGTGCATTAGCCTAAATCTGATTTAGCATCCCCGTAGCTTGTCTTTTGACACTTTAATTGTTTTTGCAATAATTATTATATTTGATGGAATGTTGGCGTCTTCTGCCAGCCGGCGTTTCGTTGAGCTCTACAGACTGCTGAGTTGAGTCATCAGAGTTGAGTGTAAGGGAACTCCCTTCATCTTAGTCAGCAGAAAATTACGTTCCAGTTTCTGACTGAGATAGGGGTTGGATGCTAAGATGCTTCTTAGCATTTTTTAATCATGCTGCATTGCTGGAATATATGAGGTTTTCCATACGAGTATGACTCTGGTGTGCCTGCGTCATTTTCATACCTCGAAGGACGCGTATCGTTTCATTCTAAGGCTGGTGTGCCAGATGCAAATTAAGACTTCGGTTTCCTTGCCATTGGACACTGGCTACTGGTGTCTTTTCCAAAGTCCTTGGCTAGGTGTGGCCTCCATGGCTGAAAAACTGATTCTGAAAGAGACAAAATATACCCTTCATATTGTTCATATTGTGTTAGGTGTTTGTATGCAAACACCTAAGGTAGTACCTTATTTTTCTACCATATCTACCATAGCCTCTCTATGGACCACATTGCTTCTGTGATCTTAAATGTGTTCATTGTAACTTTTAGCTGGCTGACTTCTCTAGTAGTCTTAATGTGTTCAGACCTCAGACCTTATGTTTCTTTTCCAAATGAGGACATTGGATGAGAATTCACCAAACTATTGTTTGCACATGTTTTGAAGGCTCCTGACCATTGATATGTCTGCACATGTGTGTGTTCACACGTTTAAGCCTGTGTATTCAGCCAAGGCAATGGCTAATCACTGTTATTTAAATGACTAAACCTCTTACCCAATCCCAGTTTCCAGTATACCCAGCATGACACAGAAAGAAAACAAAATCTGCTTGCTCTCCTGATTTTGATCATTAGCTAAGCAACAAGTTCTTTGTATGTTTAAAGTAGACACGTTACATTATATTGGAACACAGTAATAATCCATGTAATCCCGGAGTGGGATTGGGAAGGACTGGATGAAAGTTATTGGATGCGGACAACCACCATGTTTTTGTGTGAGCGCTTCATGTGTTTTGGCCCTTGGCAGTTAACAGCATCCAGATGGGCCCCCGATCTCTGCAGCTGTAGCCCAACGCTGCTTCCTTCCTCCTCTGGTCCTTCTCCTTTCTGTTTTCCTGATCACGAAAAACGCGGTTCTTGTTTTGCACCCTTGGACCTTTTTCCCCTAGTGGTTCAGTTCCTCTCTAGCCATATTTTTAGGAGAGGGTTTACGGTTAAGAAGTCAACGATTACGTAGTAGGATGGGGCCAGTGTCTCTGTGTACTCTCTTTGGCTTGAAATTGGTTTCTTAGTCCGACCGACACCCTGGAAGAGTAGACGTTATACAGGTGGTGTCCCGAAGCAGGCCCATCTCCCTGCGCCCGCTCGGCTGCTGGATAAATGATGTTTTGTTGTTCTTTTTTTAACCAGATCCCTCCTTTCTGTAGATGTTCCTTTAAGTGCTCCTCACCGCACGTTCAGCGCTCGCCGCGAGGCTTTACGCCCTCCTCTTGGTGTGGCTCTTTTATTTTAAGGCTTGTTCAATTTCATTCACGTCATAAACCCAAGCAAACAAAAAAAAAAAAAATTGTAGTATGAGGCTAAAAGTATGTTGGACACCCAGTGCTTTGAAATATCTGTAGTCTGATATTTGTTGCAAAATGAATTATGCCTAGCAATTTGGGCTGCCCAGCCCAGCAACAGAAATGCTGACATGTGTGATCTCCACAAGTGTCTGGCCTGGCTGTAATGTTCATAATTGCTCAGTGAACAGGTGGATTCTGGTGACAGCAGTGGCTTCCTAGCCCAGCGTGTTCATCTAAACAGTGTGCTGATAAGCTGGCACTGACATCCGTATGACAGCTCGTATTTCAGTGCTGTCTCCTTGGAAACCACATGTTAGCCAGAATTCAGGTAGCCTCCTCGGTGGTCTTTTCGAATGGGCGCAGTAAGTCTGCTCTGTATGGGGTGTAAGGACGGAGGTGTAAGGATGGAGTAAACCTGCTCTCCATTTCACCAGCACATGGCTCAGTTCCCACAACAGAGGTCTGGAGTACAGCGGGTGGTGCGGGAGGAGTGTGAAGGGCCTGGGAGATGTGGACGTGCCGCGTGTCTGACGCGGCGTGAAGAGCGTTTCGCCTGCACAGAGGGGCAGCCTAAGTGGACAAGCGATTTCGGTGTTCGTGCGTGTGCGAGTTGTGATTAAAGTGCAATGGAGAAGTAGGCGGGACTTGCTTGGGGAGCATGTCCGTCCCCCCCCTCCCACCCCCACGGCAGGCAGTGCTGGTGTGTGTGTGGTGTGGTGTGTGGACTTTCCAGCATGCAGATGTGTGGGCTGCAATGGCACATCTCCTACAGGCGTCTTTCCCCAGCTGCATCGCTCCCTGTCCCAACACATTAACGCCACTGGCCTTAGCCTGTGTACACTCACATGTTGAGGAATACATGTAGAATTATGATTGGGCTAGAACAATCTTGTAGTTCATTTTGCTTTTGAATAGAAGACTAGGCATCACTGTATCGCTTGGGCCAAGTGCTATTGCCACAGTGCTCAGGTGCTATTCGGATCACATCTGGGCCCGGATGTCGAGCTCCGATGTCTCCAGCGCTGAGGGCCAGTAACGTGCGGTACATCACTGTCACTCTCGTGAGTTTACATACCTGTAATGCATTTGGACCGAGCGGTTCACCTCAGTGGTGATCATATAGCAGTTGGGTTCAGCCCATGGGAACGGGTCGGTTTTTATGAGAATCCTCTAGTCTTTGCATCAACGCGTACATGCTCCAACAGACCCCACTGGTTTCATGGGGTGAGAAATGAGTCACTGACGTTGTATCCTGTTGGAGAAGTTGCCTCTGGGTGATGCTGGTCCTCACCTCCACCTGTCTGGCTGACATAGTTTTACCTCCCCCATTTCTCTTCTAATTGTGCTGTCTATGAAGATGGGGGAGGGGGGGGGGCTGGGGTAGGAGGTTGAATGTCGTTACTGTGTTTGAGCATAACAGGCAGATGGTTCTTCACTTACATTAGTGAGTGTAATGAAGGCGAGGATCTAACTGGATCCTAGTGGCAGCTCACGGAATGGTGGGATCCTTTAGGATCTAGTCCTCCCTGACCCTGCCTCCACTCTCACTCTGCTGCTGATGCCACTTTTGCGGCCATCCTACTGGCTGCGTTGTTGCTTAAATATTTATATTCTGAGCTGTAGTATCTACACAGACTGGTGACGTGGTGTGGACCTTGGCAGCGGAGCAGACTGCGAGCATGTGAGCGCCCCAGACATCTGAGAGTGTGGAGCAGTTGCATAAAGCAGGCAGGGAGCAGGGCTTGTAATCGGAACTTCTGAGTCTCTCTCCTTCGGATAAACACACACACACTCTCTCTTTTCTCTTGCAGATGTAAACCAGCAGCAGGTGTGTTTGTGTGTGTGTGTGTGTGTGTGTGTGTGTGTGTGAGCGATCCCTTTGCATTCATCAGCTGCACACTATCTGTACTGTGTGACTGAAAGCTTTTTGTGAGCGATGAGCAGGACCCTGGTGACAGTGCAGTCGTGCACTGGTTAAGCTGCACACTGAGACCCAGTTCAGGGTCAGTAGTCATGGGCGATCAGTGCTGCCTGGTTGGCTGTGACACGCTGGGTCCCACCTCTGCCTACTGCAGTAGGATAGCACCACTGACCTGTATGTATGAACTATAATACATACTGCTGTATCTCAACATGCTCCCTGGATCCCTCCCGCTGGATCCCTCCCGCTGGATCCCTCCCACTGGATCCCTCCCGCTGAATGCGACGCCTTCATTTCGAATAATGGGCGCCTGGTTGGAGGTGGCTGGAGGTGACGCGTCTGAGTAGCTGGGTTGGTGAGTTGGGCATGCTGGGGTAATGGAACGACGCACTTCGTTTTAGTTGAGCAAACGGACACGAGCCACCCTGGAACAGCACTTAACAAAATGCTCAGTAATGATACAGCGGGCACTGATGAATGAGCAGGAGCACTGTAGCTGTCTGGAGTAGCGCTCCCCAGAGCACATGGGTGCTGGAACCACCTGATCAACTGTCTGGATTACTCACTTCGCAACTACATATGGTATTGCAGTTGAATCTGTTTATAACTCGGACTTACTGGCCGTTTTTTTGCAAAAAGATCTTTGTGGCTTGTATCAGACACTTTATCATAACACAGACTAGTTGACTATTCGAGTTGGGAACGTCCTTTTTGCGCTTTTAAATACAATCACTTTTTTAGAGTTTTGCAGACACTCTTACCCAGAGAGACGTGCGTAGCTTATCAGTACGGTGGTATGTGGAATGAACTCCGTGACTTTGCTAGCACTGTGCTCGTCCTACTGCAGGCACACACGTGCACTAAAATGAGGGCGGGGCTTAAAGACAGCCCCTCCTACGGATGACCTGCGCTGATTTCAGGCAGACCGCTGCTTGGCCGACGTAGAGAGGAAGTGACTTTGATGGTTAGGCTCGTTATACTTTTATAGAACTAAGACACTGAGTCTCACGTGAGTCACACGTGCCCTTCTTGCCGTTGCCAGGGTAAACACTGCAGTAAGCGTCCCTCTCTGCGGCTCAGTGACTGCAGTGGCGGTGAAGGCCCTTTAGCACTCACACCCTGCTGCCAGCTACTTCAGATGTTTCCTGTGGAAGTTAATGCAGTATGATGCACTGTATGATGGCCGGCGAAAGACTTGCATCGGCCACGTGTCCGGCTCCAGCATCAAACGTGTCCGCTCCAGCATCAAAACGTCGCGCCGCCACGTGTCCGCCAGCATCAAAACGTGCGTCGGCCACGTGTCCGGCTCCAGCATCAAACGTGCGTCGGCCACGTGTCCGGCTCCAGCATCAAAACGCGGCGTCGGCCACGTGTCGGCACCAGCATCAAAACGTGCGTCGGCCACGTGTCCGGCTCCAGCATCAAAACGTGCGTCGGCCACGTGTCCGGCTCCAGCATCAAACGTGCGTCGGCCACGTGTCCGGCTCCAGCATCAAAACGTGCGTCGGCCACGTGTCCGGCACCAGCATCAAACGTGCGTCGGCCACGTGTCCGGCTCCAGCATCAAACGTGCGTCGGCCACGTGTCCGGCTCCAGCATCAAACGTGCGTCGGCCACGTGTCCGGCACCAGCATCAAACGTGCAGTGTTAGAACTGGCGGCAGGTTGTCTGCTGACTCACAGGTGTGTTGTTCCAACTAGCTTCTGTTAGGCAGTACAGAAATTACTTAGACATTTGTTGAATGTCTTTAAATAATGTCTGCATCTGAGTTTGATCCTTTTTTTTTCTTTCAAACATCATATGTTCTCGTGATTCAAATGTTGGAACTGGGAGGGATTCCCATCGACCAGCCTGTTGAGGTGAAGTGTGTCTGTTTTTTTTGCTGAAGTAGCAATAGGCTGATTGCTGGACCAAACATCTGGCACCACCTGCCCCAAGACTCCAGGCCAGCGGCTGCTCGCGCGTGTGACCTGACGTCGGCATTCGAAGAAAAAAAAAAACAATTGCAAAGTCAAAAATTGTTGGTGAAAATGCTGTTTACATGGAACATTCCAGCAAATTTGGGTTCACGGCTTCATGTTCGGTGCAGGCAAAGCCCGGTACTGCTGCGTCGTTAGCTCACACTACCCCGTCCTGCCCCGAGCACTTCCTCCTGCATGCTGTGCGCTGGAGAATTTACAGCTGTTTGCTTTATGCTTACCTTGCAGAACCTCAGCCACAGAGCGCATTAAAGACTTGAGTTATTGCACACTGAATTAATTGACGTCTTTTGTAATTTTTTTTTTTTTTTTTTTGACAGAGTGATTGAGGCCACATCTTCATCCCAAAGTCGTGTTCAGCTTGGAGCAGTAGCAGAACCCAACCAAAGGTGAGCACATCACAGACTCTGCAGATCCTGGCTCACAGTTTTTCTTTCTTTTCTTTTTTTTTTTTTTTTTTTTATTGCTTGAGAATTTTATTGTCGTTTCTTGGCTCTTGAGTGACTTAAAAGAAGGTGTACGTATATCCTGGTAGGCCCTGTGAAGCTCTCCCTCAGATGTCTGTGGTTTTACCTGCCATAAACAATTCACTATAGCTTTTTTTCACTATTTCCATACAGAGTAATGACAGTTTTGAGAAGAAAATAACGTGTGGGGGCAGAGCAGATCATTTTAAAATCAGCTTCCATTGGGCAGGCTGAACAAAAATATCAAATAACCCTGGCTGAAGGCAGCGAGACAACAGCATGCTGCTGAGATTGGTGGATGGGTCCATGTGAAATGAAGCCATGTGGGGTTTTGTCCAGGGCGTTCTGCACACTTTCCCTCCAGGATCCTCTGATCTGGCTAAATTACAGCCCCATGTGTCTGCTGGCCTGTTATCGCAGCGTAGGGACTGTTGTTTCCATCAGGCCGGCTAGTGGCCCCCGCCGTTATTAACCCCCTCCTACCCTGCTGAGGGGGGGAAACCTCAGCACCCCACCCCCCACTGAGTGGGATGAAGCTGCTTGCTTCAGCTCGGTGGTAATGAGAGGGGACGTGGCGGAGGCGGACGTCGGGCCTGCCTGAGTGCCTCACTAGCACGAGCCCGACGGCAGGATCACCGCTTTCCTGGAACAGTAATTAGGAGGTCGTCTCTCTGCACTCGTTTGGAAAGAAGAAGAATGCGTCGCTCTTCGGGCACCACTGCTTGGCGCGGCCTCCTCGCACACGTTCGGCTGGCGTCTGAGTCCGACGTGACCCATCCACCGCGCAGGCCCTGGCTCTCTGGGGCCCACTGAAGTCGACTTGCTTTCAGGATCCGCCACGCTCGTCGAGGCCTTAGCATAACAGAGAGCTGGCAGGTTCTCCGAGTTGTGTGGCTTTGTGGATCTCCGAATAGCCTGGGCCAGTTGGCATGGAGTCTGAAGACTTGGGTCTGTCGGCAGAGTGGTTTGGTGCAGAGGGTGTTATGACTACATAGCTTCTATAGATATATCTACTACGCAAATACTCATTCTTTCCCACCTGTGAACTTATGGTAAAGAAGACCGTTCGTCTCGATACTTTATGATCTCTTCCATTTTGTAGCCCCTAAAGAGCCATTTCCTGTTTTGTGTGGACACATGTGAGTTCTTGCTCATTTAAGAACCAAAACGGCAGCTACTGCAACTTGGAATTCTCCGAGATAAGGCATGTGTGAGAAGCTACAGGAAGTGATTTAGCCTCTGGTGCCTTTCGTTCTTTCTCCTTTATCCTCCATAAGTCACCTTGTCTCCACTTGGTCGTTCCCCTACCTCTCACGCCCCCTCTCTCCCTACCTCCCTCGCCCCCTCTCTCCCTACCTCCCTCGCCCCCTCTCTCCTTACCTCTCTCACCCCTCTCTCCTTACCTCTCTCACCCTCTCTCCCTACCTCCCTCACCCCCTCTCTCCCTTTCCCTCCTGTTCCTGTGTCCTGTGATTTACAGGTCTTTACATCACTCATAATATTACTTTGCCTTTCCTCAGCGCTCATCTCATCGCTCCGTATAAAGCAGCTACCGCACGAGAGTGGGCGGGGAATGCTTTCTGAGCACTGCAGCGCCGATCAAACGCGCCTAAGGCCGCACGCTTGTTCACACGCTCCGGTCCGACTCCTTTTCGCACCATGTTATGACGCTGTGTTCAAGGCTGGTATTGAGAGGAGAGGGAATAACCAATTCTCTTCATTTATAGTGTGATGCATTATGTCAGTTTGCACGTGTGCAGTGCAGATACAGCCCTCCTACTGTGTGTGTGGAGAAAGAGCATCAGATGTACTGGTCTGTGCCAAATCTCCACATTCTAATGGAGGCCACTGCCCATCATGGACACTCCGTTTCATGGTGGGGCATCGTAGTCCTATGAAATATTCGTGCATCTGCAAAGACCTGTCTGGGAAGAGCCTTACCTCATTTTCCCCAGGGCCTTATACCAGACAGCATCCCCTCCTCCACCCTCCAGCTGAGGTGCAGCCATTAGAGGATTAGCATGGTTTTATATTTCAAGACCATCAATTTTGATGTGAAGGCCACTGGCTGCTCTGCGGCGGAGCGCCGTGAACAGCAGCAGGGTGCTCCACATGATACGAAGCCAATAAACCGAGTCCATGCGCCTCATTCAGGAACTGTGTTGTTGTGGTGGTTCTCATATTAATTAGTGATTATGGCATTAACGGTGCTTGGCTTAAACTTTCCCTTCGGTCATCCTGGGATGTGAAGCCCATGGAAGCACATGGTGTTTGAAAGATTTAATGAATAAAATATTAAAGGGTGTTTTTGAGTTAATTTTTTTTCAATTTCGGAAGCCTGAAACTGGGAGAAATATGCAGTTGCTAGGACGATTTAGCCTGTTTAGACACTGTTTCGGTTATGAAGTGTCTTGCCGTGTGTTTAACTTGGACCGTCTGCTGTGGACCAAAACCTCAGCTGAAACTGGAAAACTGTACTCCGCTTCTCCTGGTGCATCGCCAGGTGGAACCCAATAGATTTTCAGCAGCGAAGGGGGAATCCGGAGTGTTGGTCTTGCCTGGCTGGAGATGCTGCATCTGCTGGCCAGCACAGCCGACTGTGATCTTCAGGGTGAGAACCTGTGATCTTCAGGGTGAGAACCTGTGATCTTCAGGGTGAGAACCTGTGATCTTCAGGGTGAGAACCAGGCTTTAGTATGAACGAGTGCTGCGCTGGAGGCGTTTGGTGGCACGGCCAACACGTGGATCATGTGATGGCGCCACACAGCATGGACAAAAACCTCTTCACACTGGCGACACACTGGAAAACCGTCGGTATGACCGTTTGTTTTATATTGCCCTGTGATATTTAGATCAAACGAATGCACTGAGCCACCAGAAGCCATCAGAACGTCTGGGGTACGAGCGACAACATGTTTTGCCATTTGAGAGCTCATGTTGTTTCCGGACAAGCTGCCGTATCGGTATCACTACAGCCAGTATCGGCTGATATCCATCAACGACATATTGTGCAGCCCTTTCATTTAGTCTTAGAAGTGCTCATAGTGTCCACTGCACCTTCTTTATACAGAGAACGATTTGCAGGTGCATTTTATAATTTATATCGGTTCTCATCCTCACCTAATTTGAGACCCACGTGATGTGCTGCTAGAGTAGATTAGAGGATGGAGCATCTCTACCCTCCCCGTGCTTGGATCGTGGGCTCATTTGGCAGCCTGGTCGCATGCTTCCGCCATGTTGCCTCCTTCCCTCGGCCGCTTTGATTGGCAGAGCTGCATGTGAATCCTCTCTCCCATTGGAGGGGGTCAGTGGCATGCACGCAGCTTATTCACAACGCTTAGTTGTGCGTGAACGCTGACATTAGTCTTGCCGTCTTCCATCTGCTTGCCGATGGCAGGCACCCTCGAGCTCTCTCATTCTCTCACATTCCCTCTCTCTCTCTCTCTCTCTCTCTCTCTCTCTCTCTCTCTCTCTCTCCCTCTCTCTCTCTCCCTCTCTCCTTCCTTTCCACAACCTCTGTTTTCTCCCCATAATGTCTCTCTTATTCTTGCATATGATGGGATTGTGCTGCCTGTATGTGTGATGGACACCCGATGCCTGATTAAGAAGTGCATTTCCCCTTTTGGAAAAATCGTTTTTTGGTCCCGCCCTCCTCCGTGCTCCGCTGATACCCGGAGCCGACTGCGTGACGGACAGGAGGCAACTGGCTGGAATGCTCGGAGGAGCTTCTGCTCTGCTGTTATACTGGGTAGCTGAGAAGCAGTTGCCTATTGGGCCAAAGTGCGTCCTAAAACCAGGACTTCAAGCAAAATATCCAGGCTCTGTAGATTTCCATGGTGATTATCCATCGCCTTTGGGGGGAAGGCACTGTGGAGAAGGGCCCTGTTGTGTCGGGAGGGCTGGCCACAGCTGGGCCGGTTCCCTTAGCCTGGACCATATATCAGTTTATGGCAGTTTTAATGGTATCTGTGCCCTCTTCATGCTTTACACTATTCTGTTTAGTGCTTTTGAAAACATGTAGGTGTAATATCATAGCAGTGCCTGCATATTATTGCCTTGCATTGATTTTTAGTTGCCTTGTGTGGTGTACTGAGGAACCAAATCTTTTTCAATACATGTCTGTTCTAATTTGTGTGACACTAGTATTGAAGTTAGACCTTTTTTTATTATTTCATTTTGGCAGAAAGGTGTAAACATTCATTTGGCCTCTGTATTGCTCACATGTGTAAATGTGCTACCTGCTCTAAATAATCAGTTTTTCTCATTTGTGTGCCATCCAGTTCTTTCAGAAGTCTTATACAGTGAAACGTCTCCAGATTTCAGTGGGAATGTCAGTATGGTCCAGTCATAGGCTAATCTCTGGAGCACTTAACATGGCTCCTGGGTCTTCATTTCACATAGCCTGGAAGGTCAGCAAGCTCACACGATGTAAAGGGGAAAGAATTCCTACCAGTTGTGAGGCTGTGCGTCCAGTAAACTGAGACCAGCATGTAGCTTATCCTCACAGTATCGTTCTTCCACCATCTTGGCGCCCAAATCAAACATTGTAGATGGGCTCCGGCCGACAGACATCACATTTCCGTAGTGTGAATTGCTGTGAAGAGGTCTTTTATTAGTTCTGTGTGTAAGAGCCAGACTGCAGTCCTGTCCATCAACCACATGCCTTAGACCACGGAGCCGTACTGAATGGGTCTTTGTTTATGGAGGGAGGTGATGTATAAATAGAAGGCAAAATGGCAAGTCTTCCTGAATAAATACACACTGTACTATTAACACCCAGGGCTTATTTTAGCACAGGATGCAGTGTTGTGACGCGTCTGGAAAACTGCAGTGACATCAGGTGTGGGGAGAGTGTAGACGAACACAGGCACCCATAAGGAGAGGCACGTGGGGTTGTTTCTGAGCTCCTGCCATCCTTCAAGCTGAGGAACTGGGCAAAGGCTTCGATTTGCAAAGTCAAAGTCCGGACTGGAAAGTTTGCATGCAATTTCCTTTATTCAAGACAACGCGTCAGGCCTGAGACTCGTGGGTCAGAGCTGCGTTCGAGCGTTTCTGAGCTCCACCCTTTGCCCGCGTGGCCTGAACGTCGGCGGTACAGGACGGAACCTTGTCTGTAGTCTGAATGTTCTTCCCCCTTATCAAAGGCAGACTCAATAGGCCTTTGTTTTGGCCTGCGTCTGGCTGCCACGGTCACGTTTGAGGACTCCTGTCTGGAGGCGATCGGCAGCACAGCCCAGGGACGAGCTTCCGCCCTGTCACTGCTGAATGCTCGCCCAAGACAATACTTTAGAAACGTACAACCCTCTTTTGCATTCCTTCTAAAAGCTCTCCCTGGATTTAAAGAGAAAGGGCACGTCTCTCCTGGACAGGATTTAACATTTTGATGATGGTGAACGGACTTTAATTTAATAACAACCAAAGGTTCGAGTTCCCTGAGGACAGTTTTTTTAAAAAAAAAAGATCTTCCTCGTTTGTGCAGGATCGGGGTGAGATCTTTAACCGCCCGCGTGTTCTCCTCGTTTCCATGCGGTTTCTGCTTTTGGGCCAGAGCCGTACCGAAGTGCATCCTGGAGACCAGGCACAGCTCTGGCTGCAGGGAGAATGAATAGCAAGTCTTGACCTGGAGGGCTTTAGGAAGTGATCCTCCTGGCCTCCTCGCCTTCAGCCTTGGGGTGTCGCCAGCATCCAAAATGAGGTGGCATTATGTGTACCGTGTGTGTGTGTGTGTGTGTGTGTGAGTGATTAAAAAAAGTTTTATTGTATATTTTTATTTCCTGTTGCTTAAGTTGGAGGTAGAACAGCTGCTGCCATCATCAGTCTTGCTGTTTAGATCAAATATGAGACATTGTATAATCGTAAGGGGCTGCTTTACGAAAAGGAGCCCTCTCAACAAAAACGGCCCCTCATGTGCTTGGTGTGTGTGTGTGTGTGTGTGTGTGTGCGCACCAGTCTGTGCGTTCCGTAAAGCTCTTGACCCGTCTCTGGCATTTTGGAGGAGTATTGTGGTGACTATGATGAATCACGACTTTCACATGATCGAACAAATGTAAATAACATTGTGAAAACAATGTTGGCAAGTCTCAGTCCTGTCACACGATTATTATATTGTCACATGATTGTTATATTACAGTATTTTCCATACCACAATTGCAGGTTGTAGCTATATTCTTTCCATAGTCTAAATGCACTAGTGTAAATGTTCTCTGTTGGAGTTACTCCATTGGGGAATGTTTTGTTTTTTTTTCTTCCAAAGTTTTAGCTGCTTTCTCTGTTTTTAGTTCCATTTTTTGGGATCACAATGTCACACACATCCCCCCTCAGCTCTGTTCTATACAGTTGCATCACTACACTGTGTACTGCCAGTACTGTAACCAAACCCTGTGCGGACTCTTCCACGACTCCCATGTCCTCAAAAGCCACGAAAGATTTTTTCATTGTCTTAAAGACATCTGTACTCGAGAGTTTTGGGGTAAAACTCGGCACATTAGCGCTGTGCAGCAGGGCACTGCTGTCTGTGCAAGTCGCTCACGCTGGGACGGATATTCCGTGCAGCTTTGCATGCTGGGTGGAGAGGCGGTACACGGGGGAATCCGTGTAACCGCTGCGGGTCCCAAAGAAGCGTGCGAACAGAAACCGACAGGAGGGAAACGAGACCTTCAACCGCAGTCAGCTGTTGCCACGGTACCCACGCTCGTCCCTGGGGCTGACGGGTCAACTGCTGGAATGCGGTGCGGGACCTCTGGAACGAGGCGGGAACGTGCGGTCACGTCGAGCGCGCATTTAGGGGAGGGCCGGAGGGCCGGCCATGCTCCGTGGGCACGGCAGCTGGGAAGGGCGTTTCGAGGCAGAGGAGACGGGACGGCCTGCTGGTCTGGCACCTTTTGATGGTGTGTGCGGCTTTGCTGCCGGAGATGGATCGAGCTCTTCCAGCGCAGATGTTCAGATGTTCGGGTCAACCCGAGCTAGACTCTGTCTAATCTGTCTTCGCATTTCACGGTTTGAAGCGCTTCATCTTTCAATTTGCCACCCAGTCACAAGCGAACCCTCCATTTAAAAACCCTTTTCCAGTCAAAAGAACCACTTGGTACTACACTGACACTGCTGACTATGGTAATGAAGAGCTGTGTGTTATGCTGGGGGCAGAAGCCGTGGCAACAGGCCCTGCGGTTGCTTCTGTGTGCCAGTGTGCGGTGGGATCCGGCAGTGATGGGCCTGTCTTGGCTCCCACGGTCTTCGCTTAAACCAGGTTTTCCTCCTCACGTAGATGTGTGTGTGTGTGTGTGTGTGTGTGTGTGTGTGTGTGTGTGTAGCCTCGCTGGCGGTCCTGGTCCTATGCAACTCCTCAGGCCTGCTGGGATAGAAAACGTGTCCTGAGTGAACACGTCGTACGAGAAGGTGCCCGGTTGCTGTGTGAGTTTCCTGGTGTCCAAAAAGGAGATTGATTGGGGTTCTGGAAGATCTAAACTGTCCCCTCGCTGGACCGTGATTAAGCTCTGTGAGAAAGCGCTTCCCCAGACTACCACAACAACATGCCGCTGTTCACTTAGGATACACAAAGCAAGCACAGACCAACATGGCTGACTGACTGACCAGCACTGCACTGCAGTTGTTGGTGTGATTTCGTTTTTTTCCTCAGTTCTGCTGAGTGAAATGATGGAGGGACTTTAGGTGTGGCTTGAACAGCACACTTAAGTCAGTATTGTGTAGCTTTTTATTAGCGTTTCATTGGTCTAGTTTGTAACTCCCTCGTCCACTCCCTCACTCACTTAACCACTACCTCACTCTTCCACTCCCTAACTCTTCCACTACCTCACTCACTTCTTCATCCACTTCCTCTTTCACTGCTTCACTCATCCACTGTCTCATTCACTCATCCACTGTCTTCAATGCTAAGGAGCGCTACTAGCGCTGCAGTGCAGTGTTAGCGTGCTACTTTGTGACGATGACCTTTTCTTTCAGAGTATAAAATAGTACATGCAAATAGCATAAAAATAAATTGAAACTGTCATTGCTGAGATATGACTAATGTAAAACACTGGATGTAAACAGACAATCGGCCTGTGTTTGTGTTGTGCGTTCACATAGCTTCAATATGGAACGAACACTGCACTGGCCATAAAACCGGATGATTTCAGAAAACATGCAGTTCAGTCTGAACAAAAAGACTGAATAATTGAGAAGATGTGAGACGTCCATCATGTTCGCTCACATCTCTGCAGTGTATCATTTACTGCACACGCTCATTCTTGGAAAAACACAAAACACAAAACAAATGGGCAATACAGCGTGTTTGTGAGCCCCTGCTGTAGTAGAGAGAGCATCCCTGTCTGATGTGGGTGTAATGCACTTGGAGAGTCACATCCTGCCTCCCCTGGGGGGAGAGAGGGGAGACAGAGGGAGATGTATGTTGAGCACACGTGTGCTGAGAGGAAAAAGCTCCCACAGGGTCCCAGAAGCTCGTCCCAGTTCACAAGAACACATTTTCAGACCAGTCCTCTTTCTTGTCTATTTTTGCTCCTCTGTTGTGACCACCATGCAGCATGTGTGCATGAGTGTGTGCGTGCGTGTGTGTGTGTGTGTGCACGCATGTGCATACGTGTGTGTTTTTCTCTGCTCCTGCTCACATCTGGAATACTAGAGCTGTGAGTTGGAGTCTCTTGCTGATTCTTTTTCATTTTTTCCTACGGTGGCTGCGGCCTGCTAGTCACTACTGAGCATCACTACATTGGGTTTTTCTCTTTGAAAAGAAAAGAGGATCTGGATCTCATTTGAAGCTCTCTCTCTCTCTCTCTCTCTCTCTCTCTCTCTCTCTCTGTCTCTCTGTCTCTCTCTCTCTCTCTCTCTCTCTCCTATCATATATGTGTATATATAATATGAACATGGGTGCATGTGTATACATTTGTGTGTGTATGCACTGTGTGTCTACATACACGCATGCGTGCAGGGATGCTTTATGTGTGTGTGTGTTTTTCCACCACAACTCCGCTGGAATGTAATCCGTGTGAGTGTCTTATTGTGGTGTTGTGTAGAATTAGCCACCCATTAGCCTTCACCACAAACAAAATATTTAAGGTCATCCCCCAACATGGCCGCTGTGCTATTTGGAGGAGGGTGAGCGCTCTTTAGGACGCTGGCTTTTTTGACAGGCTCGTCTTTGTGCTGAAGAACAACAGGCTTCAACAACCCCCATAATGTTGGCACACGGGCGCGTTAGCCGCGCCAATGGCGACAGCTTCACCGTCCTACTTCTGCTCAAGTGACTGGGTCAGAGCCAGCTTGACTAGCCCCGCCCCCATAATGTCATTCGTTCATCACTGTACAGAAGGGAAGTGTGTTTAGCCATAGCAGTGCTCTCTACAGTTTATCTTGTGATTTCTGCAGAACCAAAGGCAACTGGAAGACACCATCTGAAAGACCTTGTGTGAAATTCAGGCAGTATTAGGGGGTGCAGTATATAGGCCCTTGTGGATGCTCTGTGTGTACAATTGGCATTCATCAGTAATCTGATTAATCAGTAATTCATTGGTAATCTGATTAATCTGTAATCTTAATCTGAGCAAGTCACCAGAGTTTCAGAATGGGAGCATGTGCCTTTTCTAAGCATCAGCAGATTGACTGGCGTGCAGTACAGGAGGTGTGTGCTGCTGGAGACGTGGAGCTACGGAAGCACCTTCTGGCCACTCTGGAGAAAGGCCTTGCTCCCAGAATGCCTTGTCTGAGGCGCTGGGCTCTGGGATGGATGAGTGTGTTGTTGCGTGCTATGCGTAAACAGCGCCTGCACAGGCCTGTGTTATATGACGGCATCTCGCTGAGAGACATGTTAACGTGTGCGTGCACACACACACACACACACCAACATGTTTTTTGTGTTATGTCTAGGCCTTCGCATGTGCAGTGAGAGGAATGTCTGTGGGTCGTAACCCCACTTCAAAGCTGCCACGTTTCCATTTTTAACGGCCTGCAGGGGAAAACGTGGGACTCTTCTCTCTCCTGAACGCCTGTGGATAGGCTGATGGGCTGCCCACACCCCGCCCACCTGGACCCATTCCTGTAGGGCTGGAGCCTTTCCTGCAGGGCTGCTGTTCCTTATTTCCACTGCACGCTCTCCAGGCTGGTCCCATTTCACTCTCGCCCCGGTGACCCTGCCGAGGTTCGGATAAGTATAACGAGGGGAATGGACGCAAGGTGTAGTCATGTGACCTGAACGGAACTAACACTCTTCCAGAGCCTCACACCCAGCTGAGCCTGACCTCTGACCCCGAGCTCAGAAAAGGTCGTAAAGTCCGGCGCTGGGGCTGTTCTCCACAGAGACGACTGTGTGCCATCGAGCAGCCGAGGTCCGAGGCTACAGAATGGGGAAGCCAGACATTCACACCCTGGGCTCAGTGGTGGCTGCTTAGAACTGGTATTGTGCACACAGTAACAGATAATGCTGTATAGATGGTGTAATAAGTATAATTGACTGCCTTTTAATATGTAGTTTTATGCTATTTCGGAGATATCTTTAATGTATTTGTTTATTCATTTATTTTTACCCTTGTGACATTCCTTAAACACTCTGAACTTTGGCTTTTTAGCTGTGGAGCCCATCAGCAAAGGATGTGTTACGTAATGCAGAAAGCCATGAGGGAGAATGAGGAATCCATTACATCCTGTCCATTTCCTGTTCACATTAGACTGTCCTCCTACACGCAAACGAACGCGCGCACATCCTGCAAGCAGCTCTCATGACAAACTCCAAGTTCTCAGTTCTTCTGCTTTTTCAAGGGCTGCTCCTGCTTTTCTGTGAGAATTTTAAAGTCTTATGTCCCTTTGCTGCATTTCCACAGCATACAGTCATTCATTATATAAACGGCCGATGCCGTGACCCGAAATTCACTCCTTCGACTGTATTTGCTCTGCATCACCTAAACATAAAATTACGTTTGTTTACCCCCAAACTCCTAATGGATCCCGACTGGGGCACCGTGGTAAAACCAAGCTGATGTCAGCTACTTCCAGTCTGGCCCAGAGGAGAATGGGTCTGTGGGGAGGATGTTGACAACAATGTACAGCAGGCCATGCAGAATATCCCACTCCAGCTTTGATTGGACGTGCGGTCTTGCGACACAGCAAACGTTCTCAGCAGGCCTGTCCATCTAGTGCTGCCTGCATGAGTGTGTCTGCAAGCAGCCCTGTAGGTTCATATGGTTCCTCATGAACTGTCCCAACTACCTGCCCATCTCTAATCTGACCCTCATCTCCAAAGTTCTTCATCTCCAAAATTCAATCATGTCCTTGAATTGTTTCAGTCTGCATTTCAGTCCACCACAGCACCGAAACTGCGCTCACTAAAGTAGTTAATGATCTCTTAATATCCTCTGATAAAGGATGTGTTCATACTCTTAGACCGTAGTGCTGTTTTCGACACCATCGACCTCCACATTCTACTGGATGGGCTATAGACAGTCATTTGGCATTAGAGGTCAAGCACTCTCCTGGTTCAAATTCTACCTGACAGATCGATATCAATTTGTACTAGTAAATAATGAATGCTCAGAATGCACAAAGGTAAAATATGGTGTCCCACAAGGATCTGTATTGGGCCCCATATTATTCTCATTATACATGTTACTATTAGGCACAATCATTCGTAGGTATGGTATTAGCTTCCATTGCTATGCAGATGATACTCAGTTGTATATATCTTCTAATCCAGATAATACCAGTACTACCGGTACTCCCAAAACTGAGAACTGAGACATTTGCTTTCCTTTTGCAGAGAGACTGGTCCACGCTTTTGTCTCATCAAGATTGGACTACTCTAGCTGTCTTTTAATTGGATACTTTAAAAAGTCCTTAAAGAAACTCCAACTCGTACAGAATACAGCACAGGGTCCCGGATAAATATTGAATTGATTTTTAAAATTCTTCTGTTTAACCTATAAAGCACTAAATGGTCTTGCCCCACAATATCTGAGGGAATTCGTTGCAGACTACGACCCATCTTACTCTCAACATGTAGGGTTTCTCTTAGTTCCAGACATTAGCAAGACTACAGTCGCAGAACCTTCTCCTTTAGAGCCCCTCAGTTATGGAAGTCTTCCAGCGTCAATCCAAGATTCAGACACACAGTTCCAATCTTTAAATCTAGGTTTAAGATTCGCCTATTTAATCAAGACTTGAGTTAATGTACTGCATATGAAGGTGTGGGGCTCAGGGGGCCCCAGTCATTGAGTCTTCTGGTAATCTGAGATGTTAATGCTGTCAACCAGCCATGTCATGCGTTCACTCTAGTTTGTGGTGATGATTTGGGTGGAAAGCAATGACTCAGTGAGCCCTCATGACTGTGGTCAGCTCCAGACCCCTCCCTTTAGTTATGCTGCTATAGATAATCCTCCTGAAGCCACATGTTAACCACTGGCACGTGTGCTATATATATGGATGTTTAATTTGATGTTTATATATTTAACCAACTCGTTGCAATGGTAGCATATATATATATATATATATATATATATATATATATATATATATATATATATATATATATATATATATATATATATATATCTTCTACAAAGATAATTCCATAAAGCACCAAGAAAATGCTCTGGCTTGCCAGTGGAAGTACTGGTGCTGCCTCCTACCTGAGGCCCACCATCCACATTGGAGGGACTGGGCCTAGATATAGAACTATAAAAATGGACTGGTGCTAGCTGGGCATGCCCAATTGACGATGGGTTCCTTTTGAGTCTTGGTCGTCCTAAGGTTTCTTCCTAACCCCCACCTAGGGAGTTTTTCCTTTCCACTGTCGCCCCTGGCTTGCTCATTAGGAATCTGGACCCATGTGTTTCTAAAGCTGCTTTGAGACAACATGTATTGTAAAAAGTGCTATATAAATAAAGTTGACTTTGCTTCTTCTCCACCTGCCTTGACTCTACCCCAGAGGCAGTTTGAGGTATTTATGTCAATTGTTATCCAGAGTGATTTATATATACAGTATATTTTGTAGTATATATCTCACAGTGCCTTGGGAGTTGAAACCATGATCTCGGGGGTGTTAACACCTTGCTCTGTCATATGAGCTACAGGGAAGGAGTTGTGTCAGCGGCAAGGCAGACACCTACACCAGAACCTCTGATTTTTACATTTATTTTATTTTATTATTATTAATTAATAGCTGATCTGGGGTCAGCCCTCTTCCGCTAGGAGAGGTGCTTGCTGCGGTCCTGGGTCTGGGATTGCTAAGCATGGAAGTGTGTAAGTGCTAATCCACTTTAGAACTGACAGAAAGGCCTAGAGTAGGTCACCCAGGGGAGTCCCCAGCTCACCCATTCTGCTGTCAGTGGCTTCCCAGCCACTAGGGCTCATCCCGTAGGTTTCAGGCACTGTTGGCAAGACAAACCCCGTGGTTAGTAATCAACCGTTGAGAAGTCTGATAAATATGGGCCCAGATCACAGATCTGTGAGAGATTGTCTTACTCTCAAACATATATATACACACACTCACACCCATTCCTGCTGGTCCAGTCTGTGTCAGCAGGGAGTGTTACAAGCAAACTCCTTTTCTGGCCTGTGGATGGGGGTGTGGGTGTGTGTCTATGTGTGTATGGGTATATGGGTGTGAGCATGGGTGTGTGTATGGATGTGTGTGTGTGTCACACAGGGAGCATCCCACGCCCCAAGCTTGCCAATTCGGGCCCAAATAACAGAGCAGCTAACCACAGGGAGCTAATTGTAGCACTGCTGCCTGCAAGGCTTCTCTTTAATTCCCTTCCTGCTCTCTCCCTCCCTCTCTCTCTCTCTCTCTCTCTCTCTCTCTCTCTCTGCCTCACTCTCTCTCCCTCACTGGCAGCATGAGGCAGCCCAGCCGGGACGTTCGGAAGGGTGAACACTGACTCCACTGTTAGCCGTGTAGCGACAAGACTTCAGAACTATAGGATTTGCAGTTTATATTTGGGAATCTGTGTAGTCTTGCCCTTTTGCTTTCGGTGCATCCCGGGCTGCCTGCGGAGCTCCCTGTGTGGGGGTCTCCTTGGGCAGGCGTGGTGAGCAGCGCTGAACCTGTTTAATGACTCCGTATAGGGCTCGATGACGAGGGCTGGACCCTGGGGCCGCAGCTGTGAGCGGCTCCGCCTCCTCCACTGGCTTCCTCTCTGCCGCAGCGAGTGATCCCCGATGCCAAGCTGCGATCCCACGGTCCCTGGGACCTGAACGTGTGACTGGGTGGTCCAAACAGTGACCGCTGTCCAGGCATTGTGTGTGGTGTGAGGTGAGAGTCCACTGTCGACCCCCATGTGATGGAGGGTGCGGTGTACTGTGGCCCAGTCCTGCCTCTTGAGGAACTTCTGCACTGACGTAGTCAGGAGGCACTTTAATATACTTGTATACTCATGTTCAGAGTGTAAACCTGGAGTGCTGTGGGATGTCTTGTCTGTTGGATACTGGGACGTGTGACGTGTCACTTTACGGAGGGGAGTTTGCATGTGGACTTGAGCTGCTGGAGCCAGGAGTGTTATAGCTCTGCTGATTATGACAGAGTCTCCTATGTCAATGACTGGAGGACCTGATGTTCAAGCTCACTGCTCTCTTCCTTGAGTAGAGCTTGTTATAAACACACACACACCGACTCTCTCTCTCTCTCTCTCTCTCTCTCTTTCTCTTTCTCAATGTCTTTTACACATGCATGGCCTACATCTGTTTAACCGAGCTGTTAATACTACAGTCATGTCTATCATCATTAATAAATCAGTCATGCTTTTGCCACAGTCTTCAAAGACTTTTTCGGATGTTAAATAATCAATCTGAAGTGAAGATGGTGTCGAGAGTCGTAGCATGGTGTGGTGAGCAGCGTTAGATCTTCTTCTGAGCTCGTTAGTTCTGACCAAGGGTTTTATTTTGAGATGAACACTAGAGGGCAATGTTTGACTGCCGGTTAGTCAAGCTACAAGCAGTATACATTCATCTGAGTTTAATTAAGGCTAAAATATTACTAGTAAGAGCCCTTGTCTGGATGTACTGCATGATGTGGATGTGTTTCAGATGGAGCAGCTCTCAGATGATGAGCTTGACCATGCCGCTGAGGAGGACAGTGACAAGGAAGACCAGGACCTGGACCAAATGTTTGGAGCATGGCTCGGGGAGCTGGACAAGCTAACGAAGGTGGGATTGTGTGTGTGTGTGTTTTGATGATGCCATTGTTATTCTTGATCATGTGATCCAAAGATCGAACCGTGTTGTTTGAGGCAGTGAGTGAGTGTGTTAACCTATCAGTCACTGGCATTGGCTGAACCTGCTTGTGGGTTTCACACAGGCCTCAATGGGGAACGTGTGTGTGTGCGTGTACGCTCAGCACCTCTGATGTTTATTTCTAAGAAATTATTCTCAGTTCTTCTTTCTGAAATATTCTTTGAATTCATGATCCATCAAAAATTCATCATATGAACATATCAACAGTCTTTTGGTAAATTTAGTGAAGTACTAAAGTGAAGAGACAGTGAGTTTGTGTGTGTGGGTGTGTTAACTTGTTTAATAGACTGTGTGTGTGTGTGTGTGTGTGTTGTTTTGCAGAGTCTGGATGATGGAAAGCCAGAGAAAGTGCAAAAAGCTCCCCTCAGGCAGGAGACGAACATGGCCAACTTCTCCTACCGCTTCTCTATATACAACATCAACGGTCAGCCTATACACACACACACACACACACGCTCGCTCGAAAACACCCGTGTGGCAGTGCAATACTGCTGCATGTTCTATTCTCACATCTGCAGCATTGTGCACTAAGCCCAAACACTGTGGCCCTACAGAGGCTCTGAACCAGGGCGAGGCTGTGGACCTGGAGTCCCTGATGGCGGACCTGTGCTCCATCGAGCAGGAGCTCAGCACCATCGGCAAGCCCAGCGGCGCCTCCGCCCGCCTCGGCCTGCCCGGCGATGCCAAAGTGCGACAGAAGCCCCCGGCCGGCCGCAGCCATAGTACCAAGCACGCGGGCGGAGGGGGCGGAGGGGGCGGAGGTAGCGGAAGCAGCAGCGGGGGCAGCGCCAGCAGCAGCACCCGCGTCTCGCCCGCCTCCACGGTGCGGGTGGGTGGAGGTCACAGCCGCCCGCCGCTGGCCTCCAACTTCTCGTTGGACGACATCACAGCGCAGCTGGAGCGTGCCTCGCAGTCCATGGACGATGCGGCGAGGCAGGGGTCGACCCCGCTCTCCGCGGGGGCCTCCGCCCCTATCTGCTCCTCCTCCACTGTCGCTGTGCGGAGGCCCGCCCACCAGCACCACCGCCGCACGGGGTCAGTGGGGACGGTCATCGAGCACGAGGCGCGCTCTTTCGTCCACTCGTCCCGCTCCAGTGTCAACTCCGCCTCTGCGTCCAGCATGGACTCCCTGGACATGGAGAAGGCGGGCAGGCCGGAGCAGGACGGACAGCAGGAGCCAATCGCAGAGGTAACCCCACCCCCCTTCACCAACTCGATGACTATTACCAACCTAGCGTTCAAATCCACAGCAGTGATTTTTCTTTCAGCAAAAATAAGTCACATATGTAAATTAGGGAGTGTGTGTGTGTATGTGTGTGTGAGCGTGTTCAGACACTCTCAGTTTCATTTCACTGTACACCAAGCACACGTACTGTATCTCTGTGAACTAGGTGAAGGTAGCAAAGAGGAGAATGTTCACGAGGAAGGTAAGAGTGTGTGTGCGTGTGTGATGGAGACAGCGTTGTTCTCCAGACGGGGAAATTAAATGGACACTTCAGGTTGTCACTGAGCTGCAAAACTATGTCCTCCCCTACAGCCTTCATTACCTTAAATCCACCTTAAATACATGAAGGGCTGCAGAGTTGTGGAACTCGTTGTATTTAGGTTGCAATTTGACTTAGGGTGGTTGACGGGAGCACAGCTTAAAGTGGGTTAACAATATGGGTTAGCAGATGTGTACAGAATTCAGATGAACTCTATGAGCTCATGTATTTGACTGCTATGGGTGTAACTTTAAACTGTGTGTGTGCACGACTCTCTGCAGACCCCCTGTGATGCAGAGACTGTGTGCTCAAGGTGTTTGTATGTGACGAGGTACGAGTGTGTGCTCAGAGATTGAGAGAGACGGCAGGCTTGATGTTTAATGACTGAAAAGGATCAATTGTCTCTCTACTGTACCTAAAGATTCCGTTTCTTCATGGCTGAAGAGGAGCGGACGTCTTCTGAAATGATTTTTCATTCTCAGAGCTCCGTACAATGATGTCTGTTGATGTTCCTGTGATCACCTGCTTACGTTTTCTATGCTTTCACAGATTTCCTGTTTCCACTGACAATCAAGGCACTGACGTCTCTTGTCTCTCTCTCCCTCCTGCTCCAAGCACTCATATCTGGACAGGGAGACCTCTCTGATTCTGAAAAACATTGCAGGAAAGCCCTCTCACTTGCTGACCAAGGTGATGCTTTGATTTCACCCCTCTGCCTGCATGTGTTCGCTCCCTGCTGGTGGCCTTTCTAACCTCACCCCCCCCCCCGCCCCGAGAACACCATTACCCACGTATCCCTGTTTCCCTGCTTACTGTTGAGTGGTATAGATGGAAGTAATGCTGGGACTTTGTGCTGCAATGTAATTTCCCGCCCTGCATGCTGGCTTTAACCTTTTCAGTCTGATCTCAGATTGAGCCCTGACTTAGCAAGTGAGCTACCCACCCTTAAGCAGCAAATGTTTGAGAACCTTCGATGTGCATGAGGTTTGTTGAATTGTATGTATTGGGAGAGTTCTGACCATATTTGCTCGAACGTCATCTGTCCTGCTTGTAGACGTCACGTGTTGATGTCGGTGGTCATGGTGCTAGACACAATGACAGTCTTGGTCATAATCGGCTCAAGTTTGCACAAACTACTGTGTTCAGCACGTCCATGTCTGATTGGAAGGGCAGGGCCCACCAGCTGAAAGTATCAGGAGTGCACGGGAGGGGGGGGCCTGCACGGGAGGGGGGCGTGCACGGCCGAGTGTTGTCTAGCACTACGACTGCTTGCTCGGCGGTGATGCGGTAAGCATGTGTGTGCATGCGTCAGCACTCTGAGTGACGGTCCGCTCTCCCTGAGCAGCTAATGCAAAACGCAGCTGATCAAATCCAGGCCTGAATGTCACTCCGTCTGTGTTTTCACTTGAGTGTGTTTTACATAAACAAATGACAATGAGGGATTGTCATCAGGGGAGTTTAAGTGTTTGAACAAGTTTGAATATGTTTATCAAAAGAAGGTGAACAAGATAAGGAGTGGGAGGGGCCACCGAGGCACGGAACTCTGCATTTTACGGTAATGAGTCTGTGAGCAAGCAGGGTCCTGCTCACAGGTCGTCGTGGTGCACACTGCTGGACTTGCTGGTGTCAGTCTTCCTGCATCAAGACATCTAATTTAGGACCAGCCTGGTGTTCACAGGCTGATGCCCTTCAGCGCTCTCAGGCAGGGTGGGTCCACTTCCTGCTTTAGCCCCGCTGAGATTCTCGCTGAGATGCTGCCGACTGCCAGTAACTTTCCCTGAAGTGAACATCTCAGAGCCTCTGGTTTGAGGTGGGGCATGGTGTGTGTTCCCTTGGCGATTGTTGCTTAGCGTTATCTTCAGACTCTCCTTTGAAGTGGCCCAGGTAACGCCTGTGAGAGGAAGTTGCTCTGTGGCTCTGGTGCGGTTAGTGACTGGTTTGGTCTGGCCTGAAGCGGGTTAACCACAGCCACTGGAATGGGTTGGAGGGGGATGTGGTTAGCTGACCGCCTGGGGAGGTGAATCTCCTGCCAGCAGTGAAGACCCCTGGTGGAGAACGGTCACTGCTTGTTACACATGCGCCGAGTGTCCAAAGGGACACATCAGAGTGGAGAAGCCTGCTGTCTGAACATGTCCTTCTGCGGTTGTGCTGCTCCCGTCCGTGGGAGTTGGCATAGGTGCTCACAGCCTGGGGAAGCTCCTCCCCCATGGCCTAGGGAAGCCTCTCCTCCCAGGGAAGCTCCTCCCCCATGCCCCACTATCCAGCACATGCTCTGGGGTGGTTCTGACCCACACGCCCTTGGTCCCGACCGTGTGGATGTGTGCTGTCGCTGAGAGAGGGCAAATCAAAGCCCGTCAGTAATGTTTTAATCAGATAATAGACGTGTGCGTTCCTCTTCTGTACTGCTCTGACGGTTATGACCAGGGCAACTGTTCCGGTTATTGGTGCCTCCCCCTAGTTTTTCTGCCTCTTTATCTTTACTGTGATGCTTGAATTGATTTTTTTTTATTTATGTTTGGCTCATAGAGGATATTTATGTTTGGCTCATAGAGGATATTTATGTTTGGCTCATAGAGGATATCTTCTGTGCTTTTTCGAGAGCATTCGTCAGCACTTTCATCGTTCTCCATGAAGATCATTTTCTTAAGCCTGTCACAGTGATCTTGCACATATCCCTGTGTACACGCTCATAACCTGCTAGCGTCAGGGCCCTGCGCGTGTATCACACAGCACGCGTGATGCAGGACAGACCTGATCTGCCTCAGTTCACTGGCAGTTCCTGGATTTAGTAGCAGTAAAGTACTGTAGGCCACTGCTGATCACAGGCTAGTGAAGCGTTTTCTCAAAATTGGATTTATCTGTAATATGTCTCACACCAGAATGGTTAGTGTGTTTGGTTTTTAAGGTGAGAAACTGGTTTGATTGGCAGGGAGTGAGTTTATTTTTCAGGAGTTAATGTTCCTGAATTAATCATGGGGGGCATGAGCAGTAATGCCTTCATTCACAAATATTTCTATCTATTTATGTCTGTCTGTCTATCTATACATCGATCTATCAATATATGCATCCATCCATCCTTCCATTGGATAAAATGTGGAGTGTCTGGATTAAGGAGAGAGGATGATGTATCTGTTGGTCCAGATTGTGAGCTGATTGAATCCTGAGACTGTCGCCTGTATGGGGTGCATCCCCTGATGAGGTGGGCGGGGCTGGACGGCACAGGGTGCAGAGGATAATGCCTCTTGAGTTGGCATGGAGCCAAGCCTGCTCTGCACCTGACAAAAAGGAAAACACACACACACACACACACACACAGAGGGGAGAGGGGGGTCATTTGGGTCATCCAGAGGAAATGAAATGGGCTCCGCTGGGGAGTGTGTCTGACGGGAAAGGGGACGGCTTTATAAAGAGGGAGGGCCGGACATGCCTGCTATGTCCGTACCCCCTCCCCCCCGCTCACCCGTGCCTGTCGGGACTGCTGCTGCTGCTGTGTGGTGGAAGGATTCCCTGCTCTGCGTGGTCCAGGACTTCCCTCCCTCTGACCGGGAGCCTCGAGGAACATTAGTCGCACAGAGCGGTGGGCTGTGGTGAAGGAGGAGGTGTCGACACCGGCCTACTCTGGACCGGAGCTAACCACATCTGTGCTGCTCATCCCACGCTGAGGACGGCGATACGGTGGACGCCTCGTACTGCCTGGACAGCCGCCACTTCAGGGGGAATTCCTGGCTTTCCGCTTGCGCTAAAACCAGCTTCCTGTAGCCGTTTAAAGTGCATTTGGACTTTCATTTGGACCTCTAGATGTGGAACCCAAAGATTCGGACCGGTTTTAATACGATGAGGGTGTAGAAAAGAAATGTTTCCCAGTTTGCGGCGAGTTCTTTAGCCTTGAGCAGTTGAATGCGGTTCTCTGGGTGCCACACATCTGAGACGCTGCCTGCCTGATTCAGCCTGTAGTCACAATGGCTTCTTGCTGGAGAAGTCAGGTACAGTAATAATGTAAGGGACATGTGAGGACGTGGTGATGCTCTGTGTTCAAAGTATCATATATATGTGTGTGTGTGTGTGTGTGTGTGTGTGTGTGTGTGTGTGTGTAGGAGGAACAGGGTGCCAAACTTAAAGCAGAGAAGATCCGAGTTGCCCTGGAGAAGATTAAGGAGGCACAGGTTAAAAAGGTGAGTTCCTCTGGAGCAGGATTTAGTATTTAATACATGTGTGTACTTATTACTTATACACTATATATATACACACATATAGTGTGTGTGTGCGCGTGTGTGTGCTTTCCAAGTACATGATTTCCAAGAGGCATACACCTCTTACCCAGACTTCTCCTCTTGGACAAATGTTGCATAAGAAAAACAAAAATAGGTCACTACACAACGCACACACAATGTGGTCACTACACAACGCACACACAATGTGGTCACTACACAACGCACACACAATGTGGTCACTACACCACGCACACACAATGTGGTCACTACAATGTGGTCACTACACAACGCACACACAATGTGGTCACTACACAACGCACACACAATGTGGTCACTACACAACGCACACACAATGTGGTCACTACACAACGCACACACAATGCTTTACCGGCGGTGATCCAAGCACACATGCAGAGGTGTGAGGACAAAGACGGGTCATGTGCTGCAGTCTGATGTCTTTGTTTCATGCAGTGTGTTAAACTGTGTTTAGTGTCAGCACAGACTACTGGTGTGTGCCTTACAACAGGACAGTGGATGTGAGCTGCACAGGGTGTGTGTCTGCACACCTTTGCTTGCCTTAACCCTTACGCAGACTTTAATTAGCTCAGGGTGTGTGTGTATGTGTGTGCAGGCTAGTTGTCCATGTGATCTTTTCTGTGTCGGGTCAGTATATTACAAAATGTGCACGCTGATACGGCAGCCGTACGTACAAACGCATCCAGAAATGTCTCTCAGAGGGGAGTCTCTCTAAAGCTGGGAGTGTTGGGAGGGCTGGGAGTGTTGGGAGGGCTGGGATTACTGCCAGCCAGCCTGCAGGTGCCTGGGAGGCTGTTGAGTGGCTTGTGTGCTGCATGACTGCAGACGCTACACGATGACGCTCTGCTGCTAGTCGCCTTGTAACTCATGAGATATGAACATGACTGGTGAGCCATTGAAAGAGTTGAATTAACGGCGTGGTAGAATTTAAAGTGTGGGAAATCTGATCTTACTTAAAAAAAAAATCTTGTCATCTAGTTTTGAAGCCTTTATTGGTTCTGTTATTGCATTCATATTTTAATCATTTAACTCTCTTTTCTAAGTACATCCAGCACATCAGGATTAATAGTCTGAAGATGCAGTATGAGGATCTCTATACCCAACGCTAAATGGGTTTTGTTTAATCCACAATTTCATCATGTTTCCATAGTGAATCTGTTTAAAGAAAAAGTGATTTTGAGAACTGCGTGCATAGTATTGTATTTGTATATGGTTTGTACTAATCCTTCATTATTCTATGCGAGTGCTATTCTGTTTGTGCGCGCGCGTGTGTGTGTGTGAGACAGAAAGAAAGAGAGACTTAATCCTGTGTTTGTGAAGATGTGTGTATATGATTGGAATGTTGGAGAGTCGTGCGTCTGCTGGACTGGCCAGCAAAGCCTTTGACTATCCCTGTGGTGACAAAAGTAGGTCAGTCAGTGCACGCAGACCGAGAAGACAGAGACGTGATGGCGTCCAGTGCTTATGGCCTTAGCTTTCGTTTTTATTTGGGAGTTCAAGACTTGTTGGTTCAAGACTTGTGTTTTGTGTTTTGGTAAAGGGAGTTTGAAAGCTCTGGTCCATGACTAAAGCTTTCTCCATGCTCAGCAGACATGAATACATGTCCTAGGTGTATTTACGGGGCTCGGTCTGCCTGCGGACATATCACAACACACAGGTCAACCTTGGAATGGGGACAACAGGATGAAAGCTTAGTTTTTCCCCCCTCTGGATAATACCACGTAATGTCATACAACAGCAGTAGCAAAGTTCCCATTTGGCTTTAGTCATAACTGCCGTTAAATAATCATTGACCTGTGAAAGCAGGCTGCGTTTTTCAACTTCCTGTTGCTGTCCTGTTCAGCTAGTGATCCGGGTGCACCTTTCCGACGAGAGCTCTAAAACCATGATGGTGGACGAGAGGCAGACGGTGCGTCAGGTGCTGGACAGCCTGCTGGACAAATCCCACTGTGGCTACAGTCTGGACTGGTCTCTGGTGGAGACCATCAGTGAGCTACAAATGGGTGAGTAATCTCTCTCTCTCTCTCTCTCTCACACACACACACACATACACACATACACACACACACAGAATCGCGGTGCCACTCTAGTGTGTTAATCCTAATGAAGAATGACCTCGATGCTGAGTGCATTTCTGAAGGACCTGTGCCATTCCGCACAGTCACAGGTGGCTGGATAAGAGGGACATAAATGATGCTGTTTCATTTCACGGAGTGGTGCTGTATCAGTGGGAGACTGTGGAGGTCGCTTGAGGCCAACGCCATTGTCTAATGACTGCCCACATCCAGACGTGCTGAATACAGGGTGCTAAAGAGTTATGTAAGGCCTGGATGTCAAAGAAAACAAATTAATGGCCTTTATAAAATGGTATTGGATGAGTTGAGGGATTTGGCCAGTGAATGGTTTATCGTTGATTGCAACATTTTTTCTTTGTTTCTCTCTCTCCCTCTCTCTCTCTCTCTCTCTCTCTCTCTCTCTCTGTCTCCCTCTGTCCTGTTCCCTCTCTCTGATGACTGGACTGTTAGTCACAGTGCAGTTTTGTGTGTGTGTGTGTGTGTGTGTCTTTGTGGGCGTGTGTGTGTTGAGCACGTGTATGTATGATCGCTCCACACCCACATGCAGATCAGAGCATGTATGTGCGCCTGTGTGTGCGCATGCGACTGTGTGTGTGTGTGTGTGTGTGTGTGTGTGTGTGTGTGTTTGCCCTAAATGTGGGTCTGGAGCGATCATGCATGCGACCTTAACCCACATCTTCAGGGCTTGTGCTGAACACACCCACTCAGGCCTGTTAGAGCAGGAGGAGAACAGGGAGGGGAGGATACAGTAGTGGAGCTAGTAGTGAGGACATATTTAACTCTGTCTCTTTGAAATTTACACTAGACTGCAAATATTGCTGTTTAGAGTCTAGATCTGCTGTTAGTTTAATATTTAACTTGCACAGGACATTCATAGGAACTGATCTGAGATACATACTCACACACACACACACATGTACGTCAGGGTTTTTTTCCCCTACTCCATGAAGTGATGAAATATTTTAATTCCAGCATTAGGATGTGGAGTGTAGAGGATTGGTAATTCCTCAGATTTTTGAGCACATAATGGATTGATTAACCCCACAGATTGTGGATTTTTACCCATTTCATTCTCTTGTGGTTGTCGGCGTCACTATAGCAACACTACATTTCAAGGTATTGCGTCATTCTCTCCTAGTGGGGATTACTGGGCCGCTGGATTTCTAGTGAATTAGTTCTGTTTGTGACTCAGTAAGGCTTTTTTTTGGAGTAAGTCAAACCGTAGTATGTTGTATAATGTATCTATCTATATAATATCATTATAATGTAAAGCCACAGGGGGGTGGGTGGGGATAGGGGGTTGGGGGTGTGGCTGTATGGGTGGGGATGAGGGTTTGGAGGTGTGGCCTTGTGGGAGGGGAGGGGGGTTTGGGGGTGTGGCCGTGTGGGAGGGAGGGGGGTTTGGGGGGATGTTAACATTTAACATTAATATGAGATGTTAAAGTAAAATTATTTTAAGTAAAATAATAATCTCTTAAAGTGTGTTTTGCATCTAAGTCAAAATTAGGTCTTTGTCTCAACTGTTCTTAAAACTTGGTCTACTAGCCTGTTTCCTGTTTGTGGCCATTTCTGCCTTTGTTGGATCAAAGGGGTCGATACCAGAGCCTTCAAGAGATGTTTGGATGAGGTCCTCTGTTCTGGAGGTGTTCGGTCTGTCATGCGTCATTACTCTTCTGGAGGCAGCTCTGCTTTTAGGGTGAAACGTCCCTAATTTGGTTAATAGTCACTGGGTGGAGATCAGCAGCCAACTGCACTGCTGGGGTATCACAGCAGTCAGCAGAACCAACACACTCGCACTCTAAAGTCCAAATGTACTGCTCATGGACAGCAAACCTTTACAAAGTTATTAGGATTCACCGTTTGAGACTTTACGTCTTGATCAAACCAAGTTTCAAGTTCAAAGGATGATCGCCACCATCCCATACAAAGAGCTGCCTAAAGGAATGAAACCGTATGCAGTTTGCGTTTTGTACCATGAAATTCTTCTACCTTACGTGCTATAGAACTTAATGTAAAGCTGCTTTGTGACAACATGTGTTATAAACATAAATAAATTTGACTTTGACTGTAGAACTTTAGCATGCCATCCCAAGATCTTCACACGACCGCTACCATCTGTCCGGTAGCACGTATTTAGATATGTTATTTGATGTGTGCATTGCCCATGTCATCGAGCAGGGTAATTTTCTCGTCATGTCCTGTCAAAATAGCATCCGATTCTCCCAGTCCCATGCATCACTGAGCACATTTGTATTCCACCCCGTAATGAATACTTGGTAAATACAGTTGACTACACAGGTCAGAATTTCCTGTCGCACAACTGTTCCTAAATTAAAATGATATTTGCACGTTGGAAAAAGGAGTGGAACCCTCATGTGTGTGTGATTGCACGTGTGCGCATGTGTGTGTATCAGCTGTCCAGTGCTGCAGTCACAAGGGAACCGTGCGCGAGTGTGTGTACACGCCTGCGCATAAGATGTCCAGTGCTGCACTTGGAAAGGGGATGTGTGTGTGTGTGTGTGTGAGTGAGTGTGCGCATGCATAAACTGTCAAGAGCAGCAGTTGGCCAGGGGAACTGAGCGCGTGCAGGACTTGCTGTAATTCACATTAATGTCCCTGCACCCTCCCCCTGCTGCCCCGGGGATGTCCTGCGTGTGAATGTCCTGTCAGCAGGCTTTACACCCAGTGCACGCACACACACACACACACACACACACACACACACACACACACGGACAGACAGCCTCACTCTAATCAACATCCTAATGACTTTGAGAGAACATCTGGAATATTGATTCAGATATGCTGGCTTGAAAGTTCGACCAATTTCGAACACAACTGTCCTTTATACACAACTGTGATTTATCCTAAAAACACTTATTTCGCTACACTCTGTCCAGCGAGTTTGCGTTTCTCTGCTCTCTATTCTGCGAGCTTCCTTGTGCTAACGCTACACAGCTGTGGCCCTGGCTCTACACTCCTCCACCTTTGCTCCTCTGTTATTCCAGAGCGGATCTTTGAGGACCACGAGAACCTGGTGGAGAACCTGCTGAACTGGACCAGGGACAGCACCAACAGGCTGATGTTCATCGAACGCCTGGAGAAGTACGCGCTCTTCAAGAACCCGCAGGTAGGGATGGGCCACACAGCACACTGCAGGAGCAAGTGTAGTATAGAAGTGTGTAGCCTGCAGTCACTGTCTGGGTAACCTGGGTAACCTGAGCCTGTCGCTAGCGGTTGTCTGGCCTCTCGGTATAACGCTGCACCTTTAACAATGCAACATGGAGACTGCATCATAACAAAAAGCAGATTATCGGCGCAGAACCTGCTTAGGTTGCAGTAAAGGCCCCGAGTTGTTTTCTCCCCTTTTCTTCAGCAAAGACCTGTGCTGTATTTAACCCTTCGAGCGCTGCAGGGCGGCGCGTGTTTAATGAGCTGAGTATTGCGGAGAGTAAGTAGGTGAGTGTAGTGTCAGTGCTGAGTAGACATGGTGGGGAAACATGTCGCATATAACTGCTACAGCTTCCTCCCATGCTGAGTACGTGTGCGAGAGTGTCTGCTGTCAGAGGCTGGACCAGGCTGGACCAGGCCGGATGTCTGCAGTGCTCTCTACAGCATGGCTTGGATTATCCTTTGCCTTTTGCCATCATGGAGAACAGTTCAGGAGTATTTCTTTTGAGGATGGAACATCTTTTTGTTCCACTCTGACCTTGTCTATCCTTCTGTACGTAATCAGAACTATTTGTTGGGGCGGAAGGAGACATGCGAGATGACTGACAGGAATAAAGAAGCTCTGCTGGAGGTAAGGGATGCAGTGTGAGCTCATACCAGGAACATGTACACACGAACGTGCACGCTCTCACTCAGGCTGAGTACTGCAGACACGTTGACTTATTTAGGTCACCACATCAGAAGTGTTATTTGGAGTTGGGATCATAGACGGTGTGTGTGTGTGTGTGTGTGTGTGTGTGTGTGCGCTTCTGTCTGTCTGCAGGAGTGTTTCTGTGGAAGCTCTATCAGTGTGCCCGAGATGGAGGGTGTTCTCTGGCTCAAAGAGGATGGTAAGAAGTCTTGGAAGAAGCGCTATTTCCTGTTACGAGCCTCTGGAATATACTATGTGCCAAAGGGCAAAGCCAAGGTCAGTTCTCCATCTAACCCTCCACTTCTTCTTTCCTTTATACACATTCTTTCTCAACTGTTCTATTCTCTGGCCCACATCTCTCTCTCTCTCTCTCTCTCTCTCTCCCTCTCTCCCTCTCTCTCTCTCTCTCTCTGTCTCTCACCCATCTGCCCATGTCTACTCCCATGTCTGTGTAGCTTGGCCACATGAATTGTGAATTGTATTAAAATGGCCCTTTAACAGTACCTTTGCAAATAATTGGAAATAAACACGTAATTACAAATTATAATTGCACATTGTTATATTATGTACAATTTGTAATCACAATGTATTATTTCAGTGTAATAACTACACTTTGTGTTTGCACATGCATGTGCAAATGAGTGCATGTGTGTACATGCGTGTGTGTGTGTGTTTGCATGCAAGTGTGCAATGGTGCTAAAATTCAAAGGATGACAATTTCACATGCTTGTCATGTGTATAGCTCCCCCTGGTGGATGAAGCAATGCATTTTGTGTTGTCATACCTACCCAAGTAGCATCAAAGACCATTGAAGTTGAACCTGTTTAACATATCTGGATTGTCCTCTATGTCCCCCCCTTCCCATCATCCCCTACAGACATCCAGAGACCTGGCGTGCTTCCTACAGCTGGACCATGTGAACATCTATCTGGGGCAGGACTACCGCAGCAAGTACAAGGCTCCAACCGACTACTGCATGGTCCTCAAGGTAAAGACCAACTTCCCTGCAGTTACTATAGGTGTGCAGGTGTCTTCTTGGTCACTCCTTTAAGTGCACCCTAATCCCTGGTGCCTATTCTGCTCTGCGTGTTCTCCGTAGCCGCACCTAATAACACTGCCGTATAATTTACAGTAAGTTGCGATCCACATATTTTCAGGCCCATTGTTGGCTGTGGTAACTGACTTATAGTAAATTGCCTCACACTGAGTGCTGTACTTACCGTGGCCTATATCACGTATTACCTGCTGATAACGTCTACTGTTTCTAGATTTTATTTGTACATATTTGTTTCCTAAAAGGCACATTGACATAAAGAATTACAAGACATACTGATACTGTGCTGTAAATGTCAGATCTAAGATCTCCAAAGACTTGAGTGGAAGGAGACGAGTGTTTACGTTCACTCGATGCACGCTTCCCTTGGGACCAAACGCTTTCATACGCGTTTGAAGGACTCAAACTGCTGTGGATCACGCAGAGTCTAGTCCTGCCTTCTTTCACAAGCTGCTCTCACTGAATTTGTGCTGCTGTGCACCAGACAGGAAAATGTTGCAGCCAAGAGAGACTCTTGTTAGAGATGCTGGAGGAGCCAGACACATCATGCGCTCTTTATCTTCCTGTCTGAACCGTGGCTTGTGTTGACACGTGCATGTCACGAAAAGGGCCGAGGGAAACTGGCCAAGATAGCTTTAAGTGTATGTAAGTGTATATGCAAAATGCATATGCTTAATCTATTAAGAGTAATCTGGTTTTGTTGAAATTGCTGCAACGCAGGTAAATGCATTTAGTACTGGAAAGTCATATTTGACTGGATTTGTGCTGCCACCTAGGGGAATACAGAAGAGTGACACGTCTTCAAACTTTGAACTGACATTTAGCTGTGAAATACCAGGCCTACACAGTATAGACAGAATACCATATAGCATATTGCATTTTTGCAATATCCCTGGCAATATATGAAACACACATTGGTGTCCTTGATGCTTCATGGCCTTTGACTGCATGTATTTACATTTGTTGGATCAAGTGCATGTTGAGATTCATCTAAAAATCCCGCCACCCAAACTGCAGTGTCTGTGGTTGCTCAGCAGCAAGTCGTGACGGAAAGTGAAAAGGTCCATTGGCATGTTGCAAACGCCAACCCTGTGAATCTCAAACCGTGCATTCTGCGTCCATCTGAACTTTACGGTTGTAAGCATTCGTTCTGATTTTATTGCATTCATTCTGATTTCATTGTGCAGCACCCTCAGATTCAGAAGAAATCTCAGTACATCAAGTACCTGTGCTGCGACGACGTCAGAACCCTGCACCAGTGGGTCAACGGAATACGCATTGCCAAGGTAACGGCTCCTTTTGCGGCTGATGGCCTCGCGTGTTCCCAGTGTGCCGTGAGCAAGTAACTCACACGACACCCCCCCCCCGTTTGCGTGCAGTATGGGAAGCAGCTATATGTGAACTACCAGGAGGCCATGAAGCGCACTGAAGCTGCCCACGACTGGTCCTCTCTGTCCAGCTCCAGCATCAAGTCTGGCTCCAGCTCCTCCAGTCTTCCAGGTAAGATCCAGGAGCTCCATGGGGAACTTGTGTGATACGGGGGTCGGGGGGTTCGGAGACTAAGCTAGATCAAAGCGCTCATGAAGGACCAGTCCTAAACTGATGATGCCAGTTTTGAAATGCGCAGAATCCCAGTCCAACCACTCCAGCCAGTCGGACAGTGGCGTGTCGGAGACGGCTTCTTCTGGCCACGTGCGCTCTCAGAGTGTGGTCAGCTCCATCTTCTCGGAGGCCTGGAAGAGGGGGAACCAGGCTGAGGACGGCAAGGTACTCTGACACGTCACCGCAAGCTTCTCACCTTCATCCTCCCACTACCGCCCTCCTCTCTCGTCACGCTCATGCTCCGTTTGTCTCATACAGACTCGTTCGTCATGAGTCTCTTCGGAGTTTTGCTCTGGTGTTTGTGTGATGGCTCATTTCAGCTGGTACCCTTCTACTCTAGGAAAACGGTGCAGACAGTTGAATGCGGATATTAAATCAAGAGGAAATTATCTACAGCGGTAATCATCAAACCTCTGCAGGATTCCAGAGATTAGTTCCAGTTCAGTTCTCAGTAACGTTGAATGTCTTTTAAGAGCAACTCGTTGCTGAACTTCTGAAGGAAAGTACATTTGCAGGATTATTGTGGCATGTGTAAGAAACATAAGACTTTTTCAGGATTACATGTATGTAATACTCTGGTATTACAGGTATGATACTCTGCTCAGCCAATGGCTGTCAGTTCTAGCCGTAGAAGGCATTGTTTATCTCTGCTTATCACAGCTCCTGTTCATCATGCGTTGGCTGATCCCAGAGCACATGGACAAACCTGGTCGTTGGGTTCATGACCTGGTGCAGTGTTCAGAGGCAGATGGGTCGCTGAGCCAGTGCTCTCTGGAAGACTGCTGATCCCTCTCCTCTCCTCTCCTCTCTTAGGGTCAAGTCTCACAAGGCCATGCCCTTAAGCACTGGTGGGGATTGAGGTTAGGGGTGTGAAAACCCTCACAATCTAACACTGGAGTTTTTCCCCCTTGTCCCCATGTAACTTTGAGGCAACTAACCACTCAATTCTGTACAGCAGTTCACGTTTTGTTTGTGCTGTTGAATGTAGCCTAATGTGGGGAAGGGATTTAACGGCTTGTGTTAACTTGTAATGGATTCCCACAAACCACTGCTGTGATACTGTAAGATTAACTCAATAAAGTGTAGCTTGAGTGCGTTGTGTTGTATTAACAAGTATTGTGTGTTTGCGAGAATGGGACTGCCTTTCAGAGAGGTAAGAGCATCTCTTGTACCATTATTACTGAACATTGGATCAGATGGAGAGGTGGCCATTTTGTGTGCTGCAGTGTGGAGGTGATGTGTGGTGTTTCTGCCTGCTCGTTTCAGCATGTTCAGCAGACCTGATTAATAGGGTGGCTGACTTCACATTGTGCCATCCATTTTGGACCACTTTATATTTGTGCTCAGCACAATTTTCTGTCTCTTTTTCATGTAAATTCAAATCACTGGCTAAATTTCTGGCTAACTTCCTTTCCTTACACAACTAAGGACCGTCAGACATCTTAAAGTCGTCTCTCTTCTTTCTGTCTTCTGTAGATGAGAATGGAATCAACCCCACCAGCACAGCCTAATAGAGCCTCTTACCCTCTCCAGCTGCCCCAGATGCCCCCCTTGCCCCAAGTTGCCCTGTCCCACGGTAGCTACCCCAGCGTGTCGCCCCAGTCCTCTCCTTCTCCGCCATCGCCGCCGCCTCCACCTCCCCCTCCACCACCCTTGCCTACCCCCACCTACCACTCCACCCCCACCATGTTCACCAAATACAGCACCATTGCCAGGCTACACAACATCTCCCAGACCCCTGGCCTCTACAAGCAGACCCCCCTGCTGGCAGCCGTGCAGCAACAGCAGCTGCCCGGGCTTCCCACCCCTCCCCCACAATCCATGAAACCAGCGATGAACCATATCGCTACGGCGACCAGCGGCGCACCTCCTGCGCCACCTCCCCCGCCCCCTCCGGCAGTACCTGTGCCGGGTTCTGCCATGGCGGTGCTCAGGCTAGGCCCTCCGAGCCCTCAGCCACAGTTAATTCCTCCACCACCTCCTGAGGACGAACACCTGCCTCCACCGGATTACACACAGAGCAACGGCGTCCTGCCTCCCCCACCACCCCTAGAGCAGTTCCAGTACCCCCCGCCCCTCAGTGCCAGTGGCCTCCAGCAGTTCCTTGCTCAAAAGTTTCCCAATATGACCTATGACTTTTCACCCCTCGCCGAAGACCTAGCAGGTCATCCGCCTCCCCCACCCCCAGAATGTTTCTCACCTCCACTTCAACAGGTGTCGGGGCCTCCCCCTGCACCACCTAAAACGTTTACCGGTGGGTTTCTCCCTCTGACGACCCCCAAACCACCTGGACACTCTCTTTCCCCGGTCTCCCCCGTACCCCCTCCTCTGTCTCCAACACCATCCACCTATATGAAGAAGCAAGAAAGCTTCTCTGGTGGCCACAGTCCCAGTCAACCTCCACCCACCTTACCAAAACAGCACAGCTTCTCTTCAAAACCACAACCTTTGTCTACTGCCACCTCCCCAACACCATCACTGGTAAAACAGCTTGCAAACCAGTTCCCTGGATCTCTGGATGTTTCTAAAAGCCCCCTGTCTCCTCCAGTGGTCAAAACCAAGCCCAAATGGCAGCCAGGGGGCCAGGCCCAGCTCCAGTCTCCTGAGTTTCCCCCTCCTCCACCTGAGAGTAGCCTGGACTTCCCTCCACCACCACCTGCACCAAGTCCCCCTCCATCCAAATTGGGGTCGCCAATCAAGAAATCGCCTTCCACCTCTTCCAGCTCTTCGACCAGTTCATCGTCGAAGAGGCCTCCTCCAACCCCGCAGCGTAATTCCAGCATAAAGTCCAACACCTCTATTGAGTACCAAGAATCGAAAAAAGTGGAGGACCTAGTGAGCATGTTCGCTCAGCCCAGCCAGCCCGCACCCAGCTCCTTCTCCACTCCCTCTTCTACAACCGGCTCACCGTCCAGGGACACCTCCGCAAGCTTCAGAGCATCAACTAAACCAGGAAAGATCAACCTGGCCAACCTTCCACTGGCCCTACAGAGCAGACATGGTCGGCAGCCCAACTCGGACTTCCCCTCTCCCCCTCCTGAGTGCGACTTCCCTCCTCCGCCTCCAGACTCCGAGCTTCTACCCCCTCCCCCTCCACCCATGGAGCTGCACGGCGGAGCTCCCAAAGTGGCCGTGGTTAACCCCCAGCCCCAGCTTCCCACCAGCTCGGCATCATGGAAGCAGAGCTCCTCGAGGAAGACGCCCCCTCCCACCATGCAGCGTCGGAGCAGTGGCCCCTCCGAGCCGCTGGTTCTCTCCCCGCCTCCTCAGCAAATCCCGCTCGTCCCCTTCGGGTCTCCGCTGCCTCCCACTTCCCCTAAGGGCAACCTGTCCGTCCAGCCCAACTTCCTGGAGGACCTCAACAGGACTTTAAAGAGGAAGTCCATGTCCCGACACGGCTCCCTCACCACCTCGCGCATCTCCGCTAAACTGGAGCCCGTGGCCACCATGGACGACATGGCCCTCCCTCCACCGCCACCCGAACTGCTGCTGGGCCAGCAGAAGAAGAGTGGCTACACGGGGGCCAACATCTCAGGCTATGCAACGTTACGACGGGGGCCGCCGCCAGCGCCACCCAAGCGGGACCAAAACACCAAACTGACTGGGGAATGGTAGGCAAGGCGCGCTGGAACGTCTGCTTTTCTCCCAACAACCGGCAACTCCCACCACGACACGAGACTGACTGACTGTGTGAAGAACACCGCTCCTCTTTAGATCACTCCCCACTTTAACCCGTTATTATCCCAGTATGAAAAAAAAAAGCAAGCCAAATCACCTAGAGTATAAGCTTCTCTCCGTGTTCGTGCCGCTTTGCAAATACGTGTAAGCAGTTATACAAAACCAGTGACAAAAAGATCGCTGTTATTATTTTAAATAGGTACTGCATGGACTCCAGTGTGAGGAAAGGGATAATGTGTCTGTATAATAAAAGATGTATCTGGAATTCAAGGGTGGGGAGGGTGCTTTTACCTTTTTATATGAAATTATTTAATACCTGAAATATATTCTTATTTTAAAGTTTAGTTTTTAAACCCTTGACTGTATGCGTTAAACGTGAATAGAAATCAGGGGTGATGAAGAGATGTATATGTGTGTTTTGTCTGAGTGGTTTGGTTGATCCACTCTCAGGAGAAGAAGAAGAAGAAAGTGATGGTTTGGTACCTTTGCCTTGCTTAAGTCCTATAAAATCTGCCAATCCAGAATTTCAAGAATGGCACAGACGGATTCCATATGTTCTGAATGACGTAATCTCAAATGCTCCTGTAACACTCCTAAGTGGATGAAAACCTATTAATATGAGTACAGAACTGGACAGAAAAAAGTAAATATCGAGGGGAGAAAACTTGTTTTGGTTAGAACCCTTAGCATCCAGAATTTGAGAGGAACTTGACCCACTCCCTATGGAAGAGGCTGTTTAGCCCGACCGTGTCTGGGATCGGGTGTGTTCTGTTTATGTTGGTTACGTTGCTATCTATCTGTACATACTGCAGCTATTCCTGACTTTAACAGCTACTCTTAGCTCTGTGACTTTGTGACATATGGGGGGACAAATCATGTATTTTTATTCTGGTAATAGATTTGCATTGCCTCATACTACCATTACTCAACACAAAATTAAAGTGCTTCTCGTATCTGGGACAACTCTATTTCTTTTCATTAATCTTGCATGTGCACTGTTTTTGTTGTTTTCGTTTTCTTGTAAGTGTAAGGGTAGGGCTTGTATTTAAGTGAATGTTGTAGGGGTGGGCGTATTTGACCTCGGTTCCCAATCTCTGAAGCACTTGACATGAGGTCATTTTAGGTTCAGACATTTTTGTGCCCATTTCGTTCAAAACTCATTTTGATACAGCATAGCAGGTTCTGTCTCCATTGCGTAAGGTAGCCACAAATGGTTGCCTTGATTATAAAAGCCATTACCTTAGCCTACTCTTCCCCAGTTTTGACTAAGTGGGAAACGGCTCAATTACCATCACTATGAGAGCACGGCGCTAACAATGCCTGTTAAAGTCAGGAGGGTTTTAGATAAAAGGAAGTAAATGTCTGTTGCATTTAAACTGAACAATATAAATGTGTACCTCATGCAGTGAGCTGTCCCAGAGACCCTTTATTCCCCCGGTGTCTGTGTCTGCAATTAAATTGGAATGGAAACCAATAACAGCCATTTTAAACATTGTGGTTCTAATTGTGGAATATGAATTTGTCTATTTGCCTAATCATTTTCTTACCATCTTTAGCATGCATGATGTCCAACATTGTGCAGACCATTTCTACTTTTGTGATGGTCGTGGAACACAACCTGCATTTTCTCAGCAAGGATAAAGATTTCATAATAATTTCACCTCTTTCATCTTAGCAGGTGATGCACAACCATATGTCCTAGTGCAAAATAACACTTAGCCAATACACATATAAAAAAAAAAAGAAATACTGGAATACAATATCTGCATTATTCAAGAGGAAATATTCGTAATAGAGTGTCGAATTCAGCACCTGCTCTTGTTGTAGTTCCTGTGTTAATTTCAGAGGATCCTCCGATTACAGCAGCAGTCTGGAACAGCTACAACTTCCTCGACCCACCATGACCCCAGGACAGAGGAACATCTGTCAGGCCTACAGTTGAACCCCAGCAAAGAAAGGAAACTTCCAGAAACACAGACATAACTTCAACACCTGTCCTCGGTGTACGCAGAGGGGGATGAGATGTGTGAGGTTTATTTGGTATGGTTTACTAGGTTGAAAAGAATAAGGTTACTGGTTAGAAAAAATAACATGGGTGTAATACCTATAACGGGACAGGGGAAGACCAGTGGGTACTGCACAGGCCTTATATTTGACAGTCACCATTTGCAGGACAGTGGTGAAAGTCTTCTGTCTGATTTTTGAGACAACTTGTCTCCATTTTTTGAAAATTTATAATGATATTGTACTTGTCTACTAACTACTAACTGAATCTCTGAATACAAAAAGATTGGAGGATGCAATGATTATGGATGACAACAGCATTTATAAAATGTTTCAGTCATAAAATCTGATTGGCTGATTGTTGGAAGACGTAAAATACTTTATATGCGAACATCTATGACCGCTTTGGCCTCACAATGATTGGATTCTGTATTAATGCAGCATTTTATAAACCAATAAAACTATGTATCCATGACAAAATACGGGTTCCTGTATGAAGTAAGAGCACTGTCAAAAAAACGTGCGCATACTCATCAAAAGACGTACCACAAAAGTATGTATTTGTACATTCTCGTACAGAATAAGCCATGCATAAAAACATGTACCACTGTGTGTTTTGTGAGAATACAACTTATGCATACGACTTGAATTTTTACGGGTAGGAACTCTTAGTTATGAATACGAATCGAAGGGTGAAAAACGACTGTCAGAAATACGTCATTGGGGTCACAGGCAAAATGCATCGAGTACAGAACCAATCGATTCGTCACAATGCGCATGCGTCCTCAATGGCGTCCAGCTTTCCAACTGTTGGCGGGTAGCAAGATGGCTGACGCAGGCAGCGGGAGCTCAACTCAGGTACAGCGTGTTTAAGCTAAATTGTTTGACAATTATTTGTTTCAAATAGTTTACGTTTTAGTTAGGTCTTCGTGGTTTAATATACTGTGTTGCCCTCGCAATCTTTGAGGACAAGCGTTATACGGCGCGGGCAAACCGCAATTGCGAGATTCCAGCTTCTAAATTCCTGCTTTTAGTAAAACGCGTCTGCGAATCTGCATTTTGATCACTTTTTTTTACTGCTTCGTTTTTGGTTTTCCCACCGCTACAACAATGTTGCTTTCTTATTCGTGTATGCTAGCTACAAGATTGTGGTTCACTTTAACTTGGCTTTAACACAGATATTTCAAGTTGGTAGCGAACATTCGCATTCAACCGTATGTTATTTAAACACTGTGGTTGTTTGCTCAGTGACTCACTATTTATCTGAACAGTATCGCTGCAACGAAAAGCTCCTTCAGCAAACTGAATCGCAGTAACAATAGAGCAAGAACTAGACCGAATTTTACGTATATACGTGTATAATATTGTAGATGTATATAATAACATTTTGAAATTAAAGGTTACAAGACTTAGAAATAAAATTGCATTCTATGTAGACAGACTGAGATACCAACAAGAGTTTAATATATTTGTAGAGCTTCAAGGAGATGCTTGGTTTAAGCTAACTTAGTGGGTATTCTCTGTCTATTGGAGGGATTTAATTAATCTGTTCTTGGTATGAAAATGTTTGTTTGTCAGGTCCCTAGCAGACATCATCAGCACTGCTCAAAATCTTGTCACAATGCTGAGCAAAGCTCAGCAGGAAATGTTAGGCCAGCCAGGCATGGTAGGGCAGATCCAGGTTGTGAACAGGGAGTGATGGGAGGGACACTGATGCCCTCTAGTGGTTTTTCCATTTAAATGCAGTCAGAACCAGAGTGTGTGAACGGTGTTAATGTGAAAAGAGCGGAGTTGTGGAGGGACAGGAATATGTAGTAAGAGACCATTTAAAGGTCTGCTGTGTGCCAGAGTGTGTGAACTGCTGTCAACGTGTCATTATTTTGCCAGCACAAGTTCATTTAAAATTGCATTGATTCCGCAGGGCCTATGCTGACTTTTACTTTGCAAAAGTTCAGTCATTATCCTGTAGATTCAATTGGCGAAATTCGTTTGTTCAATCGGCAGTGCATTCTAGTGTTTCCTGTATGTAGTTAATGTGCGTGTAGCTGCTCTGCGTGTGAATTGGTAAACTGCCAGTCACGTTGAGTGTGAGTGTTGAATCGGCATGTGATGTCATGCACGGAAAATGCAAATTTCAGGATGCGTGGCTTGAAATATGGCATTCAGTCTGTTGAATTTGCATTGTATTAATATCGTTTTTTGATCAAATGTTGAGGGGTAGCAGTAGGTAAGTGCTGCCAGGTGCAGTCCTTGAATTTGATGTTACCCAAGGTGTGGGAACCCTGTTTTAGTAGTACATGGCTCAGCGTTTTGATCACTTTTTTACGCCGTTTTTGGTTTTCCCACCGCTACAATTCTGCTTTCTTATTCGTGTAAAGCCCTATGGCTTTAATGTTATGCTAGCTTCAAGATTGTGGTTAAAGGCAATTAGTGGGAAATGTATCATGTACATTGCTTCTTTACAAGAAGAAATTTGAAAAAAATCCTCTCTGAAATGTAGACTACGGGTTACCTTCTTTGGGTAAGCAAGCAAAGAGTTCCTAACAGATTTAGTAGACATTAAAAGTACACATTTTAAACTTTTGTGCCTTTTTCTTTCAAGCTACAACATTCATATTTGGAGGGATACTCTAGAAAGGTGTGTCGACTTAAACAATTGTATTTTACATATAGATCATGTACCTGGCCATAAAATGCTGAATATTGTACTATGTTTTTTACCACATTTTATATAGGCAGGGGTAGCAAATGTTGGAATTTATGTTCACTGTAAAAGGCACAGGAAGCTTTATTGCACGGAAGAGTGTGCATAATCAAAGGTTAACAAAGTATTGTAATAGTAAGATTATTCTAACACTGTTTCAAAAGCCTGCTGTCAGTTACTGGGCCAACACTGCTGTTCCTCTTTCCCTTCTGTTCAGAATCGAACGTGTTTGGCTCGGTGTAACTCAGCTGTACTACGAAGTTCTTCATGGGCTTGAAGATGATGGATCATCCCTTACTTGGTGGTCTTGGACCAAACCAGCTGTGGGTTCTGGGACACACGCAGAATTCTTCTTCTTCTTCTTAACTCAGCCTCTTATCCAGTATATTTTTAATTATAATTTTATACAAGGTAGCATTTTATTTAAAACATTTCTTTTTTTAGTTTCATACTCTGGAACAGACTGGGAGTTCTTCGATTCTGCAAATGAAGAACCTTTTGGTGTTCGGGTGTCAAATTGAGAGCCCACTGCCTTGGCATGATTGGAACAGTTAAATCCATCATCAATCCTCTTGCAGAATCCTATGGTAGAGACATTTACATGTCAATGGTTTAATATGCTGAACACCTTTGGAGAACAGAAAGCAATGACTGACACCCAACAGGCAAATAACAGCTGTTTTGTAAACATGCAATACTAACAAATTTGACAGAAATCCTACTGTGTGAATAAAAAGAAAATTGTGTTGAATTTCATTTTACATCCCATCAAAACATCAACAATATGTCTATTGCTGATACTGCCTTAAAGCTATTGAAGAAAATTCCCAATATGTGAACTTTACCGCAGTTGTTTTAACGACATAAGATCTCATAATAATGACATGCTTGGTAGCAATTCCATAGTTTTGATCCAAGCTGTTAGGACAGTAAAGAGGATTTCTTCCTTTTTTGTCTGCACAAAGCTTCCTCTCAATCTCTGCAAGCATTTCTAGAAAACAGCAAAATTATAAAATTAGAAAACGTGTTGCCACCTGGCCACAATTCCAACATTTGCTACACCTTCATCACCCCTTCCTACATAAAATGTGGTAAAAAACATAGTACAATATTCCGCATTTTATGGCCAGCCATAGTTTAGGAGTGCTTGAGCAGTTGGAATGAATCTACTGGTTCCAGGTACATGATCTATATGTAAAATACAAATGTCTCAGTAAGCAATTACTTTCATTTCACATAGCATGAAAATCTTACCAATCAAATTTTGAGTCTGGCTTGGTTTAAGTCGACACACCTTTCTAGAGTATCCCTCCAAATATGACAATGTTGTACCTTGAAAGAAAAAGGCACATCAGTTTGTCCTTTTATAGAAGTAACATTTTGATAGTATTATAAGTTTATGGTTCGTGGATGCCGTACAAAAGTTTAAAATGTGTACTTCTAAATCTGTTAGGAACTCTTTGCTTGCTTACCCAAAGAAGGTAACCCGTAGTCTACATTTCGGAGAGGTTTTCTTCCAACGTTGCCGCGGCTGAAGACATCAGTTGAAGATACGCAGATGGAAAAAACGTTGGTTTCATCCACCTGGCCACTAATCCAATTAAGTACGTCATCAGAACTGAAAAAGCAAAATGGAGAAAGTTATATTGACATGAAATCAAGGTAATGGTGAGTTTTACCGTATTCCAGTCAGATGCACGTACGTCAATGACATCAACATCAAATACTTCTCTGCACATCGGACACGCGGCAGTCTGGCAAATGAAAAATCTTAATAAACATAAAATAAAAACTTCAGAGATCTACAAAACAGCCAAATTTGAATTCGGTATCAATTATGTGCAATAACCAGCCACCAGAGATATTTGCAAGCTTTGGATATGCTTTCACAAGCAAATCGGTCAACTTGAGTGAAACAGAAGAGAGTTTACACAATTTAGAAATTTGAATACATAACATATGGTTTTAACAGACATGCAATGCAGTTATTAATTATATGTAACACCAGGTTCAGACACCAGTAAGTTGTCGACACCACAGAAGAGCAATAAGCTTGAGGGTTTATTAAAGCAAATAACACGAGACAAATGGGAGGATTGGAGGGGTAGCTGTTCACCTACAGGGGTAACACTGCAAACATACAAACCAACTACAAAACCACCCAATAGTTTGGTGTGAAAAGGGTAATAAGCATTACAAGCTCATCAGGATGAAACCTCTACAAAACCTGGAATAAGCCTGTAGTGAACAGCTAGACTCCTCACCCCAGCCAGTGGCCCCCAATGCACAAGCTTAAAACCCAACTAATTAAAATTACCTTTATTAAATTTAACAAACAGTATCTAAAAGCATAAACCCAACACACATTACCAAATCCAAACTTCTGCCTACACCAGGCCGCTGGCTGGAGTAATTGGTGGCGTACAGTGTCCCAGTACAGGTTGGCCACCCTGTCTGAGACCAACAAAACCAACTTAAGTGAACACACACACATGCACCAAATCACACGTTGAAACTGCACTCACCCATACACTCCCACAAATATCAGCGAAAGCCAACTACAGGAGATCAGGCAAGTCACAGGTAAGTTAAACAGCCTCAACATCTCACACACCTAACACACAGTCCAAAAGAAATCAACCTGCACGCCACCAACCTTACCCCGTGCACAGTGTAAAACACCCTCCCAGCACCTCCAACTTCCTGCGTTTAAAGGGGAGTCATCGTTTCAAACTGGGCACTTCCTGTCACTCAACGCCACAGCTCCCTTATTGTCCCGTCCCAGCCCAGTCATTACACCCACCATGAACACAGTCCATTCCGTTACATATTCCCAATTCTGATTCTGGAGTACCCCTTCCTGCTCAAACAGCATCACTGAACCTGATTAAAAGTATGCTCAGCGTAGTGTTATCATCTTAAGTGGTGGAGAGTTCAGTGTGATGTTCAATACTGGAGCAGTCTTACACCTTTAACATTATTTGCAGAGCATAACAATAAATGTGGTTAATACGTGTATAAAAAATACCACATTATATTTTACATTAAATGTATTTCATTTGACAGCAAACTGAGGAATGTAGCAAATACCAACATACCTCTGAATGAGTGACATCTTCATCTATAGTTAATGACCGTTTCCCAAGTCCAGCCAGCATAAGTTGTAATTCTACTTCTCCTTTGGGAGTTTTCCCACGCTGTTTGTCAAGTAGGAAAAAGTTTTTCTTTTGACGTGTATATGGTGCAAAACGTCTTTTCCCCCTGACCTCCTTGCGGAAAAATCCAGGAAAAGACCTAAAAACATGACTGGTTTAGAATATCGGAGCTGAAAGTAACAAAACAGCCAACTTGCCCGTCACATACCTTGCATTTCTTGTTGTACTGACTGTCTGTGGTGACTGGACTGGGCCCTTTCCGTACGTGTTCCCTGTCCACAACCTGGATCTGCCCTACCCTGTCTGGCTGGCCTGACATTTCCTTCTGAGCTTAGACTGTTGCTCAGCATCGTGACAAGATTTTGAGCAGTGCTGACGATGTCTGCTAAAGGGACCTAGCAAACAAACATTTTCATACCAAGAACAAAGAAATCCATCCAATTGACAGAGAATACCCACTAAGTTAGCTTAAACCAAGCATCTCCTTGCAGCTCTACAAATATATTAAACTCTTGTTGGTATCTTGGTCTGTCTACATAGAATGCAATTTTATTTCCAAGTCTTGTAACCTTTAATTTCAAAAATGTTATTATATATATCCGGTAAAATTCGGTCTAGTTCTTGTTCTATTGTTACTGCGATTCAGTTTGCTGAAGGAGCTTTTCGTTGCAGAAATACTGTTCAAATAGTGAGTCACTGAGCAAACAACTACAGTGTTTAAATAACATACGGTTGAATGCGAATGTTCGCTACCAACTTGAAATATCTGTGTTAAAGCCAAGTTAAAGTGAACCACAATCTTGAAGCTAGCATACACGAATAAGAAAGCAACATTGTTGTAGCGGTGGGAAAACCAAAAACGAAGCAGTAAAAAAGTTATCAAAACGCAGATTCGGGGAGCCACGTTTTACTAAAAGCTGGAATTTAGGAGAATCTCAACTCAAACGATACCACTGCGGCCGTATAACGCTTGTCCTCAAAGTTTGCGAGGGCAACATAGTATATTAAACCACGAAGACCTAACTAAAGCGTAAACTATTTGAAACAAATAATTGTCAAACAATTTCGCTTAAACACGCTGTACCCGAGTTGAGCTCCCGCTGCCTGCGTCAGCCATCTTGCTACCCGCCAACAGTTGAAAGCTGGACGCGGCTGAGGACGCATGCGCATTGTGACGAATCGATTGGTCTTGTACTCGATGCATTTCGCCTGTGACCCCAATGTCGTATTTTTGACAGTCGATTCTCAACTTTCGATTCGTTCGATAGTTCGTACCCGTAAAAATTCAAGTCGTATGCATAGAACGTACAAATACAGACTTTTGTCTACAATAAATGTATTCAGGTACGTTTTTTTGACAGTGCTCTTACTACATATTCATGTCCCTCCACAACTCCGCTCTTTTCACATTAACACCGTTCACACTCTGCTTCTGACTGCATTTAAATGGAAAAACCACTAGAGGGCATCAGTGTCCTGTAGAACAGCCTTGCTTGCATTCTAGAAGCCGTGTTATAAGTAGTTCTGAGCCCACATCTTGTCATAGATATGCCACACTTCAAATTTAAATCCAACGTTAATATAGCACGGTGCTGGTGCTCAAAAGGTGGTGCATTTCCAAGTCTGGAACCCCAGTAAACTGCAGGGAAAAATTCTGGAGCCCCACTGTAGGAGGTATGATGGAGGCCTTTAAGAATGACAGAAGGGGGAAAAGTCTGATTAAAGGGATTTTTCCTGGTACGTACAAATGTTAACAGTGAGGCTCAGGTTAAATGTACACGTTTTTTTTTCAAACAATAGAAAATAGATTAATAGTAATAGTTTACAGAGTAAATGAGCTTGTATGAATAATGAATAAAAAAGAAACTATAATGTGCAATATGCTCTTCTACAACTGTGGCCTTGCTTTCCAACTAAGTGTGGACCCCACTCTTAAACATGCATGTGTTGAGAGAAATTTGTCAATTTTAATGAAAGTAAATTTTCCCCCTGTATTAAATTTGACTACACAAACTGCTGGGATATGAATGGGATATAAAATGGCATAACTATTAAAATAATTAGTATAAAGAAAATGTAATAAACTAAAATAATTCGATAAATTAATAAACAATCGAAGTTCCCTAGCTAAGTTTACTCACATAAAGCTCAGGAATAAATAACAATACCATGTACTTTTGACTTTTGAAGGACCTTATAAATGTTTTTAGAATTTTACCGTAACTGTTTTCCTCCCTGTAGGCTGGCAGGCTTACTGTCCACTGCAGTAATGCATGAAGGCGCAAGAGGGCAGCACGTGTACAGACTATAGTCTGCACACACAGAGCTCGTGATACAACACGTACGTATAAAGGATGACAACATTTAACGCTGATGGGAGAACGTAATTCCACAGTCAAACACAACTTATGTAAAGCCTGGTTAAATTATTTATGCACTTCTGGTATGACACTTCAATCTAAATATTCGGTGACAAATGCTTCTTGATCAAGATTTCTGGAATTGTTTCTTTAATTCAGTTAATAATTACAGAGTGCAGCCACTTCCTCTCGGTTTCTAACGGCAACAGCCTGTAGCCCTCGAGTCTGAAGCGCTCCGGCAGTCATACTTACCGTCTCTGGCCATCTGGAGCTCCAGCTCTGCCAAGTTATGTAAGAGTGAAAAAGCAGATGCGTGTATGCCAAGCAGTCTTGTTCAGTTTAAGCATTTTAGGACAAAGGCTTTCAGGGCAACTTAGCCGTTTCATTTCATAAAGTGAAAAAGTGCACATTTGAAAACAAGTTAAAAGATTAAATATTAAATAGTATACATACATATTTAATAAAGTGGGACATACTATTTCATGTAAAATTACTACGTTATTTTTTACTGTGCTAATGCTAATGATTCCTAGATAAGTCTTGTCTTTGCAATCATCAAATCTGTAAAACATTAATTGCCACTTTCCAAAACACACTGAATGGTTAGAGGTCCCATTTTGTTCAGGGCTGTGCGCTCAGAGCCGGATGGTAATCACACTCTCAGCTGTGCTCATTCATGAACAGCCTGTGCATGTGCCCAAGTGCTGAGTTATGGTCAGTTCCGCTTTGCCTAAACCTAAAGGACTGCAAGTACGAAGGCAGTAGCAATGTGTGTTCCAGAAGAGCACTGCTGCTTGGACGCTTGTAGATTTACACACACACACACACACACACACACACACACAGACTCACACACACACAAACATGCATCATTTTAGAAAAGTATGATAAAGTATAAGGAAGTATGATACCTGTTGAAGTTTATCAAAGGATTTTGCATCTGCAGCCGCATATTAATAACTGGACACACACACTCACACACACACACACACACACACACACTCACACAGCCGCTGCAGAACTACACATACTAGCAATCTGTAAAACCAAGAATGAAGGTCATTCATCCCTGTTGTGATGAATGACCATCACATACATGACCATCATATAAGTCTCCATCACATACAAATACTTTTTGCTGCTTACCATCTGTAAAACAAATGTGTGTGCTTTCAAGTTCTAGATCACCAGGGATTTCTGCAAACCAAGGGATGGAGAACTCTGCAGCCATTTGACTTCTATTGGCACCTGCCATTAGTTTACCTCGATAGAGACACACAGTGAATCATCAGGACCGTTCCATCATCAGGACCGTTCCATCATCAGCTGGACTGTTGTGGAAGGAGAATGCGGTACAAAGGATGGAATAATAGTGAACATAACACTGCAATATGGCTCAATAACAAAATGTGCTCAATAAAGTTAATTACAACTAACTGGATATTCATTCACATTGAGAATAGTAAGAGAGCAAACTGCTAATGAGAAACAATAAAACTCACTTAAATTATTATCTGAAGGACAAAGATGAGAAAAGGATGGAATTAAAATATGAACTTCCATTTTTATTGAGCATGCAATGTTATGTAGCACTACACAACTTATCAAAAATCAACTTGGCCATTTGGTTAGGGTCATTACACAATATAGAATAAAAAAAAAATACAAATAAAATTTAGACAAAGCAAAGCTGAGGTTTACGGGCACACTTTAGTATCTATGATTCGAGGTTGACCAACTTCTTACCTTAGTGTAACGACAGATGGGTTATACTGGCATATCTAAGCAGCCGACACACGTTCAGAGAACTATATTCAGGAATGAATCTGAGGGCTCAGAGTGGAAGGTTTGTGTGCGAGTACTGGGGATGAAGGCCTTACGGAGGATTAACTGAATCAGTCTTCTGCATTTCTGGTCCTCTTCTTATGTCCATTTTGACCTGGGCTCTAATGGCCCGTTACTAGATCGCTACAAATCATTTTCAGACGATTTCCCCCATCTTTCCTACGTACGGTACAAGCAGACACCTCTGTACATAATTCTGATTATGTAGGAACTCTAGTGAAAAGGTGTTAATCTGAGGCAGTACGCCCCCCTTTTTATACTGACCAATTTACTGGCAGCTCCCATGCTGGATTTAATCCTGGAGACCTCTAGTGGCCAACCAGGGAATAAATCCACCACACAAGCCAACATCCAGCCAGATCACTGGGCCTTGTTGAATACACAGATAATATATCTTATTAAGGCAAAATCACTGGATCAAAAGACCAAAACCATCAGTGTACACACACACACACACTTTTCAAGGGACATCCACAAATATGCATCAAATATATATGTATATAAAAACATATCCCTCTTTGTCCTCTATTCACTGCAATCCACTATAGACATGCTCCACCTTGGGTTGGGGTTTGCCTTAGTTAGCTGCGTTCTGTATAAATCTACAGCTGCTGTAGTGTTACAGAGACATAGGCCACGCCCAGTATGAGCCCTAAAGACTCTTCTGTGCTGAAGACAATTAAAGACAAAAAATTATGAGTTATGTCAAAACATAAGGGGGGTGAATTTTGGTCACCTCGTTTTCAAAATATGGAAAATCTCACACCCAGCCAACAAAACTACTTCATATCTCGTTTTCTTATTCAAAACACAAGAAAATAGTGGTTGTGCTGTAAATCCTTCATTCAACAAACCAGAAAATAGTTCTTGGTATTTACTGTTAATCTATTTCGTTGTGTTCTAGTAGTGAACTATCCCCCCCCCACCCATATCAGTCTGTTGTGAAAGGTAGTCGCAGTCCTTAAAGTGTCGTAGTTAAACTTGTCCCTCTCTCACCCTCTCCCGCCCCTTCCACGGGTCCGAAACCGACCCGCCCGCTATTGGGCTGTGCGTACGGACCCTAACGCGCTGGGCCGTGGGGCGCCGGCCCGGGCGTCACTCGGCGTAGTGCATGATGGACTCCACGTAGTTGCCGGGGAAAAGGCCTGTGGTGCCGCACATCACGCCCTCGTACCAGCCGTCGTCGTTCTTCTTGATGACGTAGATGATGTCTCCCTCCTGGAACGTCAGCTCGTCCTCCTTGTCTCGGGTGTAGTCGTAGATCGCTACCACTTGCGTGGTGGACAAATGACGTGTTAAAGACGGTTGGCTTACGTACATTCTACATATTACAGGAGGTCAAACACGCCGTTTTCAGGCCTCTGAATGCTTGTGGTGTTTTCCAAAAGGAGTACACCGTTCAACATGCTAACTACCATTTGTATGCTGTGCATTTTTTAAATGCAATTTCACTGTACTATTAAGCAAAAAAATAAAAATTGTAAATCAAAGCCTTTATCAAAAAGGAACTATTCTGAGAATGAAGCACACACAGACGCAGGTCCACACCTTTCTCCAGGTAGGCCCTTGGGGCCCAGGGGGGGTCCTCCTCTGCGTAAGGGTCGCTGTACTCTACTACAGCAGACTCCTCCTCTTCATAGTCTTCTGACGATGGAGGAGGGAGCTGCACCTCCTCAAACACACTCTCCTCTGTAGGAGGAGGAGGGGGAGGAGCATCTGAAACTGAGGCAAAGAAGAACAGTCAAAAGGAGGTCCTTAAAGAGGGCCGGGAGTCCTACTAATGGAAACGACGTGCAGTTTTATCCATGCAGGATGTACCAGCAAAGCAGAAGCGTGCAAGTCACACACAGACAATAGGACAGCAGTTGAGTCTGGACATACATTACATGGTGTATGAACACACGTCCTCATAGGACCCCCAGAGCAAGACCCAAACATTCATGCACCCAGAAGACCCCAAAAACATGGAGTCAGCACACCACGACTGTACTGAAACATTCTCACAGCCGTGCACCAAAAGCGTCTTTCCTGCGGACGAGAAGGCGCTTTCAGAGGAGCGGCCGGGTGGTGCGGGTGGTGCGGCTGCTGCGGTGCGGCCGGGCGGAGCGCCGGGGCCCAGGGCCACTTACTGGTCTCCTGAACGCGGGCCACGAATCCCATCAGAGGGAGCTGGGGGGTGATCTGCAGGATGGAGGGTGGAGGGGGCGCCGTGGAGGCTGTGGCCCCCCGCCACGCGGGGAGGCGGAGAGGCGGAGAGAGAGAGAGAGAGAGCAGTGCGTAGGGGTGGAGGTGGCAGCAGGGTGCGTGAGGGAGAGGGAGGGCCAGTGCGTGTGGAGAGGTGAACCCAAGCACACGAAGGACAGTTGGAGGAAGAGGGTGGGGGTGGGGGGTAGAGAGGGAGGGCAGTTAGTGTGTGTGTATAAAACGTATACGACAACACAAACTCAACCACAGGAGCAGCTGTGGTCCGGAGACAGCGCCCCCATTAGTGCTGGAGCCTTTGGGAACACACCCACTCCGAGGTCTACAGCTAATATTCTGAACACTACATGCACTACACACATAACTAAAAGTTACTACTAACATACAAGTGGGTTAAAATGTTTGAAATTTAATTGCTGTGTTGTTTAGAGGAGGAGGAAAAAAAAGCTCGGCTGAGAGTGAGCGGTATTAAAAAGGTCCGAGCTGGTCTGGAGAGCTTCCTACCTTGACCCTGGTTGTAGTGGGGGCCTCCGTTCTGCTGGCTGGCGGGCGTAGCAGGAACCCCACTGAGAGAAGGGGGCCGTCGGTAGGGCAGAGACCCCCCCGCAGTGGGGATGACCTGTCTGGACGTAGGCCTGTTCATACTGTAGAACTGTGGCGTGATGCCTGCGTCAGCAACACAGACGTCAGCGGGTCGGACAGACGAACGCATGCACGATATGGGAGAAGGTATGACGGGCTGGGGTTAATGATGTCTGCAGGGCTCTTATTCTGCCTGATGGTAGAAGCATCTAAGAGGTTATAGCCAGCAATTCCCATTCAGCCATTCAGACAGAGAAGCAGCGTAATGAGGTACTACAGAAGCCCGAGAGGAGAATCACGCAGGGTCACGTGGGCGGACTCGTTCCCACCCAGCAGGCGTAACGGCCGAGCGTGCAGCATGCGCTAGTGGCACGCAAGACGACGAGGAGCCTGGGCGACAATCACGCATGGGCGTTTAGCAGAACGTGAGGCAGACATGCGCCTTCACGTCAACCAGCAACACATCTGGAGCGAGTGTGGGACAGCCTGACTTCGGCTGACGTGAGCCGAGCGAGACCCCGAGCGAGACCCCTGAGCGAGACCCCTGAGCTAGCACTACTCCACCGCCTGTTCCCTTCCGCCGTGGCCTGATGGCCCAGAATCAAATCTGGCAGGACGCAGTTTTACAACTCCTACGTTGCCGAGGGAACACGAGGAGGAGGGCAGGGAGGTGGGCAGCTCGGGGTGGAACGGAAACCGAGATCAACACAACATGGGAAGCAGCGGATACTGGACTGTCACACTCGCATGTGATTTGCCGCTCACGTGTGATTTGGGGGATCGTTTACTTGGGTGCATCTCTCAAGCACAAGGTCAACAAAGCCGCCGTCCACACCATCACAAACTGACGTGATAACCAGACCTGCTATACTAAAATTGTGCTGCACTAGTGCCCCAATATATGGAACAGAAGCAAGGCGACAAAATTGCTCTCAAGTTTATTTTTCTCGTGGGTGTCTCCCAGGATTGTGGCTTCACTGGCACAACATGGAACAATGGGATCCAAGCAAAGGAGAATGAGATGAGTGACACGGGTTTGATGGCGATGCGTGTCAGATGATGGAGGGATGCAGCAACCAGAGATCTGTATGCTGATCATGATTGGTGGGGTAGCAATGGCACGGCGTGGGGAGAATGTTGGGGGGTTGGTGGGGGAGGGTAAACTCACCTGGCACCAGGGTGCTGGTGGAGGAGGTGGCAGCAGTGGTGGGTGGAGCAGGGGGTTCAAAGAGGGGAGCGGGGTCGGCTCGGGCCAGTGCGGCCTCGGCGGTGGTGGGGTGAGTGGGGGAGAGCTCGGGGGCCGCAGGGGGGTTGGTTAAGGACTGGGCGGGGGCAGAATCAGCGCAGGTGGAGAAAGGCTGGGCGGAATTAGGCGGGGCAGAAGGGCTGCTGGTGGCACCAGCCACCGAGGCTTTGCGGATGAGGAGAGAAAGAACGATGAAGAACAGAGGTAAGGAGAAAGGGTGAAGCTCAAAAGGTAAAGACGTCATGTCTGTGTGGTGTGGCTACAGGGAGGTGACAGGGCAGAACACTGCGTTATGCTTTAGTCTTATGACAGCACTTGGAGAAGGTAGAGAGGTCTACTGTCACTCTCAGTTCAGCAGAAACACACACACACACACACACACACAGACACACAAATCACACACAAAGACCACTTACATGGAAAAATACCATCAGAAGGCATTTCTGATGGACCACTTTTACAATTAAACGACAAGACCAGAGATTTTACTGAAAAACTGTTAAATAACTTGACTTATTAAAGCTAATTTATTGACCTACAAATATGAACCCCTTCTGAAAAATTACCCAGTTATTCCTGTTATTCAGAATGCAAAAGATGAACCAACTTAAATTACTGTTTGTGGCCACTTTACAGAGGATCTTAGGTTTCTTCTGATAATATCGATAGCACCTACATATCCATAAATGACACTCCTTTAGTCGTGCATGTGTTCTGTACCCCAGATGTGCTAAAACTACACGTCCCCAGTATACCCCAGTTTACCAGGTATGACACAGTTAAGAGTCCATTCAGGCATTTGTTGTACTAAAGGAGATGCGAGGATGAGGAAGGGGATGATGCAGTTACCTGGAAACACACTAGGAGGGGAGGGCGTCGGCACGGCAATAGGCACACCCACGCTGCCGCTGCCGCTGTTCTCTCGACTGCTGCTCCGGCTGCTGGGATGGCTACCGCCGCTGCTGCCACTACGGGAGACAGGCCCGGGATCAGACTGGCCTGGGATCAGACAGGCCCGGGATCAGACTGGCCCAGGATCAGACAGGCCCGGGGATCAGACAGGCCCGGGATCAGACAGGCCGGGGATCAGACAGGCCCGGGGATCAGACAGGCCCGGGGATCAGACAGGCCCGGGGATCAGACAGGCCCGGGATCAGACAGGCCCGGGATCAGACAGGGCCGGGGATCAGACAGGCCCGGGATCAGACAGGCCGGGGATCAGACAGGCCCGGGGATCAGACAGGCCGGGGATCAGACAGGCCCGGGGATCAGACAGGCCCGGGGATCAGACAGGCCCGGGATCAGACAGGCCCGGGGATCAGACAGGCCCGGGATCAAACTGGCCCAGGATCAGACAGGCCCGGGATCAGACAGGCCCGGGATCAGACAGGCCCGGGATCAGACAGGCCGGGGGATCAGACAGGCCCGGGGATCAGACAGGCCCGGGGATCAGACAGGCCCGGGGATCAGACAGGCCCGGGGATCAGACAGGCCCGGGGATCAGACAGGCCCGGGATCAGACAGGCCCGGGGATCAGACAGGCCCGGGGATCAGACAGGCCCGGGATCAGACAGGCCGGGGATCAGACAGGCCCGGGGATCAGACAGGCCCGGGATCAGACAGGCCCGGGGATCAGACAGGCCCGGGATCAGACAGGCCCGGGGATCAGACAGGCCGGGGATCAGACAGATCAGACAGGCCCGGGGATCAGACAGGCCCGGGGATCAGACAGGCCCGGGGATCAGACAGGCCCGGGATCAGACTGGCATCAGACATGTGTAGCTTTGCCCCCACACAAGCAGAGCCAGCATGCCACACACACACACACCTGACGTTGCAGCTTGATGCACCAAATACCCACACACGGCTACACACACGCACCCGCAGCCACACGTGTACAGACACACGCAGACGCACGAGGGGGGCACATGTGCGGAAACACAAGAGGACACGTGGACACACACACACACGAACGCTGGAGACACGTGGACATGTATGCATACACGGAAAAGTGAATGCCATCCACCACTGATTTAATCTCTGTCGCACAGAAAGTATGAGAGACAGAATGTGACACAGATGCGTCACTGAATTCAGAAACAGATGTTGTCAAGCACAAAGTGCCTGGTATCAAAAGCACATGTAGTCTGTGCTCTTTTATTCACACTTACTGGCTCCATGTATCCCTAAAAACATCTATAAAATGCTCAGTCTGCTGAGAGAGAGAGAGAGAGAGAGAGAGAGAGAGAGAGAGAGAGAGAGAGAGAGAGAGAGAATGAGGGTCATCATTCTTTAGAGAGGTCAAGAATCTTACAGCCAGTAGAAGGCTGAGAGCTGCATGGCTGACGAGCTACAGAGCCAGAGCAGATGTGTTCCACGCTGATGGAAGGGTGAGGTGATGGAGCTCGGAGCAGGACGTGTGTCCATCAGCGATGCTCTTCATATTCACCCACTGTTCAAGGACAAGTGCTGGACTTCAGAACCTTTTAGTCCAGGGCCCAGTGCTGGACTTCAGAACCTTTTAGTCCAGGGCCCAGTGCTGGATGCCAGCCTTGAAAAACAGGCCAAAGGGTCTCACTTGTGTTCAATTAAAAGATCAATAAAAAAAAAACCAGATTGTTTTAGATCTGAATGTTCATTCATTCATATGACTGTGCAGTAAATGCGCAGAACCATCCATCCTGATATAGAACTTCTAGTTTATAAATAATTATGATTCTCAGATTCAGCCTCATTCAACTCATTATTTTCACCCAAGATGGTGTGTGACATTTTCAACTCGCAGCCGGAAGAAGTGGCGATGTCACACGGTTCAGAAGATGGGGGGGGGCTGGTGAAGAACAGGGAAATGTCACTCATATCACACACACACAGACGAACTTCCTGACACTTTTCTCATCTTTTACTTCACAGTGTGTCGGAAGCTCCTCTCCATGTTTGGTCATCTGTTCATATTCTGCCCATTCAAATCATTGGTAGAGAATCGAGAATGTGTACCCAGGCTTGAAACGGCCTGCTGTATGTGTGGTGAGGGGATACAAGTTTGCTTGTACAATATCTGCTGGCAAACAATGTAAATAAATAATAAATAACCACCTGCAAAAACCAGAAATTACAACCCAAATTTAATTAAGTTTATAAAGAGATGGAAAGTATGGAAACAGAGAGTGTGTGAGAGCACACATCAGATACACATACACACACAGTGGGGCTCTCTCTCTCACACACACACAGGTACCTGTACGTGCGGCTCCTTTGGTTGACCGACGCCGTGCGCACAGGGCTTTGCTGCACAGGTGTCATGTTGCGTGTTGGGCTGGGCACATAGTCATTAGGAACCACAGGAGGGCGCACTGGCTCCAGTGTCCTGTAGGGGGAGTGCCGCCTGTCAGGAACAGGGGGGACAATTGAAGATGCTTAAAGATGTTTGTTATGTACCAGTGAAATTCTGCAACTTGAGGGGGGACGACGACGACACCAGGATTCCCCCGTACGGTTTAATTAAAACAATCCCGGCACTCAGGACAGCGTAAGGGGGCCTGGGGGCCCAGGCTCAGCACACAGAAGCCCAGCAGGCCGATGTGGTTCAGACGGCAGCGCAACAACACCGAGCACAGAGGTCACGGGCACCCGCGAGGCACCGCGAGCCTTTGCCCACAGGCCCCCGTTGTCATGGGTACACAAAGATGGCTGCACAGAGGGCCAGGATGTGCAGGCACCACATGCATCTGTTTGAGCGCAGCAGCTGCTGGTCTTGCATGGGGACCTGTGCGGTGGGACTGGGACGGTGAGAGCGGAGGCAGCGCAGGGCGCTCGGGATTAAAATCTCGAGGGCTTCCTAAACTTGGCTACGTCTAATCCCGGCACAGACGAAATGCAGCAGAAAGAAGTAGTCACGGAAGACTTGATGTTTCCTGGTTAAAGAAACTGGAGGGCAGAAAATGAACATTTCCAAAACTGTGCACATCATGCATGCAAGGTTAATTTAATTGTAGGCTACACGCAATGAGTCATAAGCTCCACTCTGACTATGTGTATATGGTGGAGATACAGGTACAACACCTGAACTTGTATAGGGAGGAGATACAGGTACAACACCTGAACTTGTATAGGGAGGAGATACAGGTACAACACCTGAACTTGTATAGGGAGGGGATACAGGTACAGGATCTGAACCCATGTATGACCTCAGTGTTGTGAGCTATAGCAGCACATGTAATTCAGATGTGGGAAAACCCCACCTCACTGCTCTACATCTTTAAGGGAATCGTTTCACGACGCACCTTTGTGTTTGCGGCAACTATTTAAAACCTGCAAGTCCGAATGACTGAGAAGATATTATCCCACCACCTGTTCCTATTCATGTCCCATTTTATCCAGCCATTTGGTGCACAGCATGTGCACCGTCCCCTGTGTTTATTTGAACACAAATTGCAAAAGCCTTTTGGAGATGCCAATTGCAACCTTTCTGCATCTAGAAGCAATTGTGCACGTCACTGCTGCTGCCTGATGAAGGCCTAGAACGTCGGGACATTAAAATTCCAAACAGCGAGTCACTTCTGCTCTTTGTGCCTCTCCGCCTCATTCCCTCACTCTTCATTCTAAACTACGTGGTAAATAAAAACACCAACCCGTATTTTCTTCTCTGGTGCTCCTCAGACATCTACACCACACCCCAGAAACCCGTATTTTCTTCTCTGGTGCTCCTCAGACACCAACACCACACCCCAGAAAACCCGTATTTTCTTCTCTGGTGCTCCTCAGACACCAACACCACACCCCAGAAACCTGTATTTTCTTCTCTGGTGCTCCTCAGACACCAACACCACACCCCAGAAACCTGTATTTTCTTCTCTGGTGCTCCTCAGACACCAACACCACACCCCAGAAAACCCGTATTTTCTTCTCTGGTGCTCCTCAGACACCAACACCACACCCCAGAAACAGGGCATTTACAGTTCTTGCCCTTCCAGGATAAAGAAGTTCAAGCCCATTCAGAGTTTCCCCATCAGGGATATTTAACATTTAAGTTCTGTGTGTTTTTCTTGCTCTTCGTAAATGTCATTACTCGTACCATGAAAGGGTCCAATAAAACCGGCGAAACGCATTAGCGAGCATCTCTACGGTCTCTCTCAAATCACTATTGCTGCGACGTGCGGACAATGGCCAACGACGTATACACAAGCACACCTTCTGCACCGCCACAGCCCTGGGTCATGGTCTTCTTGATGTGGAAGACCAAGACACATGAAGTACGTGTGGAGATGTTGCGGTCAGACCGGCTACTGAGACAGAATGAACCATATACCCAGCACCACAAATGTGTCATCACTCCAAAAACGTTTTGATTCATTAACAACAGCTAAACGGGCGTAGCTACTGGTGGATGAATGGCACCGGTCTGGCAGAATCATGACGGAGAACTGACACCATTTCTGTATAGTGGTCAGATCCGCAAAACATTCTCATTTAAAAACAATGAAAACATGATATGTTATTATGTAAATGAGTTTGGCACCAACATCTCATATTTAGGTTCGCAATGGCTAAACCTGTAAACCTCAGCATATAACTAATAAACTATAATAATGGAAAACATGGGTAAACGGTAGTAGGAGTGCAAGTGCCTTTGAGTTGAGTTAAAGTCACTGCACCAAACCACCATTTCAGCACATAACCTAATAATAATAACAATAACAATGAGGCTCAGCACATAACCTGAGGGTCTGGGACACACAGCACATGCTGAGTGTGTCCTGTACTGCACCAGATCACACCTTGGCCATATGAGCAGTGCAGGCTTGTGCCTTATGAGGACAACACACCTAAAGCGCTATAGCACGTACCCTATGGTTCCTTTCCCGGGCAGGGGGGGGCTCGGGGGCTTCTGGGTGGGTGGGGTTGTTCGGGGGAGACCCCCCATCTTCATGTTCTGGGTGTTGACCTATAGTCAAACGTGAAAGAAACGCCAACATGCAGGTCAACACTACCAGCCTAAATGCTGGCGGTGAACATGATTAGTAAATATAAATGAAGTAAATATATATTTCAGCCAATCGTAGACGCAAATATATGTATACACCACAGGCAAGCATATATGACGCCACACGCAAACACACTGCATGCCCTTTAACGCTCCCCCATCCTCGTCACCAACACAGACGCAGTGTGAAATGTTCCTGTCGCCACAGCGTTGGCATGGGAACAGTCAACCACGCACGTAGAGACAGGAAGCGTCCTGGGCCACCCTGGCAACTTAACATATGGGCATCTGGCATGCTCAGGTCACAGTGCAGCGAGATGTAGGACACGCACCACCCTGGACGCTCACACGTCTACTCTGGGAAGTGTGGAGGGGGGGGGAAACACGACCCCTTTCCAAATGAAACGCACACAGCCTGCTTCCATATGAACCCAGGAACGCTTAATGGTCATTTACGTTTGAATTATTCTTAGGATGGACAGGATAGAACTCCTAAGGGACTTTAAGAAGGAATCGCGTCACTCTCCCTAAAGGATCTTCATTTAGTCAGATTTAAGAACAAACTAAATAAATAAATAAAAATCACTCCCACCCCAGTCACGTGACCTGCTCCCAGCAGACATGGAGAAAGCCCTTACCTTGAACCTAAGCAACCACTTAAAATCAAGAAGGAGGCAGGGAGAAGCAGCGGGGGGGAAGCACAGAGAGGTTAGTGACAGTTTAGAGACATGCCAAGATCTGCCACACAACGTCTGTTAGTGTACGCAAAATACCCACAACCGTTAGAGAACACCACCACCATGCACTGCACTTAAGGGTTTACTCTCTATGGTTTCCTTCCCCTGGTGGGCTCCTAGCGCGAGCTACCCCACATGATCTTGGGTTATATGGTCCTACCTTTACTCCGTGGCCAATGTCATCCAGCATGTTGTAATCGATCGGTTTTCGGATGTAACGCACCGGCCGCTCAGGATTGGCCGGAGCGATGATTTTGTGGGTGCGGGAAGTGTTTTTATTGGTTGTCAGGATGCCAATCTCCCGTCTTGCCACCTTCTCCTTGTGAATGTCCACCGTCTGGTTAACATAATAGAGAACATGGATAAAGTAGGGGGAGGGGGGACATGAGAATTTTGAGGCTTTGAGTTTTGCTATATATTAGAAGCTTTCAAAGAGACCTTAAACATTACAACTCTTTTGTTAGAATAAGCCACAGGCAATATACAGTGTGTGTACTGGGGCAGTCAGCTACCCTTAGAGAATCAATGTAAAGCATTGAGATGTGGATAAATGCACGAGTGCATGTGCATACACCCCCACCCACACACCCTGCCTCTATTACACACACACACACAAACAGCTCAGTTCAGTGCATCTACATGGCTACACTGAATTCTACAAATGCCTTCAGGCAGACCTGCTCCTCATTCAGCTCACCTGGGAGATGTGGTTGATGGAGGACTCCATGCGGCGCAGCTGGGACGCCTGGATGTCCAGCATCTGCAAGACATTGTTGGCTAGTGTGTTGATCAGGTAGGCGACGCTGGCAAGCGACTGGGTAGTGTAGTTTTTGGTTTCGTCTAGCGCTCTGTGCTTATCGGGGGACTACAAGAGGGGAAACACGGAGAAAAAGGGGGGAGAGTGAGTCACAGAATCAGGACGCACAAACAAATCAGCAAAGACGTCTGAACCATATTTCAGTCTTCACGAGAAAAGACGGAAAGAGGAACTATTTAGTAATGAACCAGATGAGAGCATGCTCAGTCCCTAGTGGTGGGAGGTCCTTCTGTAAGAGTCATAAGTGTGTTATAAGAGCTTTAAAGGCCTGCAGTTACTGCCCTGGACAGGCTGCTGTTGGTGTTGGTGTGTGTGAGGAACGTCAGGATCTCAGCACTTCTCTCAGAGCAGTAACAGTTTGCAGTGGTGCATCACATGGTGCTCAGATGGAGTCCACTGCTGACCTCTGAACTGCGAGAGGGAATCTCTGAAGGCACTATGATCACAGACAGCCAGTCAAAAATACACCCTATTGAGCAGCTATGCCCAGCCCAGTTACAGCTAAAACGTGGACTGGACTGTTAAAAACTGTACTGGCCAAGGGCCTGAGCTCAAACATCCGCATGCCTGCCGTGTATCCACAAGTTGCCTCTGAAAAGCTACCTCACGACTCGCTGCGAGTCAACAACACCAGATGTGAAAATACAACAGTTACCGGTGCATTTCCTCTGCCCAGGAGACTCCGTTCCAGGGGGCGACTGAAGGAAGGTGAGACGCAACCAGGCTTTAAAATGGAGATCGCTAGGTCAGCCGGCCCAAGGTGATGACTAATACAAATGGCTGTGAGTCGGCTCACATCACAGGCTGCAGGTCCCCAGGTGTGGGGGGCTCCACTCGGAATACTCACTGCACCATGAAAGCCCTCTTCTCTCCAGAGGATACCATTGATGGTATTAATGTAGAGTTACATCAAGGCTGGTAAAAGTAATTTACTCCTTTATATTCCTCTAACCTCTATCTCTCTCTCACACACACACACACACACACACACACACACACACAGTCCAGTGCAGAGTCACTGCACAGAGATCTGATGATGACCTTTCCAATGGTGTCTTAAATAATCAGACACTTGCTTAGCTTCTGAAAATAGCCAAAAGTGTAGGTGATGGACGACGATGTCTGGTTAGAAAGTTAACATGGTTTCCACTATCGATCTCTAAGCTGTGTTTTCGCACCAAAGCAATCCAACACTATTATGCTGATGCTGTAGTAAAAAAGAAACGCATACACTTAATATAGACACAAATATTGAACGTTGTGTTGCGACCTGGCTCAGAGCTTTGAGAAGAGAGTATGCCTACTAATACTTCAGGAAGCTGAGTGCGTCGTGCTTGTAGTCCAAAGATAGTTTAAAAGACATAAATTTATCCCAATACTCAGAGTCTGTTCCAGCGTAGAGCATAGAGAGGGACAGCGAGTATGAATATATGCTTGAACTCATTATTAACACAGAGGCAGAGACCAGCATGAGAAACTATCCACCCACACAACTGCCTCCTACACAGAGCAGCAACAGACCCAAGGCTCCTGCAATGAAAGGCTCACGCAGCTGAACGCGGAGACACGTGAGGGGACGCGAGGGGACGTGAGGCTCCACGTGCTTATGCTTTACAGACTGATGCACGTCTGACATGTGTCGGGCACGGAAATCTCCCGCTGCGAGTCCTCTGATGACGTACGGCATTATGAGGTACCAGCGCCGAGACGGAAGACGCGTTGCCGCGCGTTAACCGTAGATCTGGGGGTGCTGCTCAGCTGCAGACCCATCAGGGAGGCAGTCAGTCATGAGCCCATGTACGCCTGCTGCTGTTACCACGGTGACACTACTTAATAGTATACCCAGGGAGTGCAAGTCTAGTTCAGTGCGAGGAAAAGCACTGGGGGAGCAAGAGAAACCAGATAAGGACACTTCAGCTTTGGTTCCCAGTAAAACCTCCACGGGGAAGAGCGGCGTCCCGTCCCTACAGCGCTTTCACTGCCTTCACAGAACGCAAAATTCCATTCGATGTTTTTAATTAAGATGATCTGCCGACTTTGCGTTCCCCATCATGACTCCAGTGTGGACCAGGCGAGGAGTCATGATGGGGAACTGCACACATCAACATGCTGCAACAGACCCACGAGAGGATTTGCTGACTCGCACTACGACTTAAAACTATGAAATATCGCTGAGTGATGACCATGGGGGGGGAAGAGAGAGGTGCTCCTCCCAAAATATCTTCTGAGCTTATGATTTTTCCTTTATAATTTCTGCAGCGTCATCTCAGAGCTCAGAGACGCCAGTGGCCAGAGTCCGGGTGGTGCGTCGGGTCTGCGCAGGTTTCTGCACAAATCTTTGGTTCTTGGTGAGTCAGTTATTTTGCTCAGGGCATGATTAGAACATCGAATCAAAACCTACACAATTTTCCACTGCCCCAAATGTACTGTTCGCTATGTCTGCTTCCTTTAGTTTTACACCACAGCTACGAGGTCAATGTCCCCAACAGGTAAAGCAATGGCAATCCACCGTTTAAAATGTTTATAATAATTGTGTGTGCACTAACTGGACCAAAAGTCAGGGCCTGCTATGACTTACGAAGTTGAACAAAACATCTCAGTTGTCAAACAGAACTGCACCAACCACATGCAGGAAATAAACCCCTTAGTTTTTGGTTACACTGCCTGATTACGAAGATAATTCACCTCATAAAGACAAAAAAAGAGCTCAATTACAAACAACCGGAGACGTGTTTTCTCGGCATCATGTGTCATGCTCAATGACTCCTCAACTCCTCATGAAACCAGCGTAATGAGAAAGAATGTCCAAATCTTAGCCATGACCCAGGACTCTCTGAACGGGTTCTGTACGGTTACAGATTCTGACAGCATGTTTTATCTCTACACATTTCCCCTGCACCTTCAATCACCCTGCCTGTTTTCACACATCCTCCCCCTGCTTCCCTCTCTCTCTCCGTCTCTCTCGCCGTCAGCACCGCTCACTCTCTCTTTCTCTCTACCTTACATTTCAGACCCCTGCTCGGCCGAGAAGGCTCCATTAATTCCAATCTAGCGGTAGGTGCGTTTCTTCTCGCCCATGGAGATGAGAACAGCGCACAATCAAGCCGCGAAGACGTTTTCACACACAGCAGAGCAGACGCTCCAGTCTGAGGTATGAGCAACGATCAGCTGGTTCACCAAATCACCTCACTCTCAGTTTGCTGCCTTACAGACGCTCTTCCCTGCAGAGACCCTTAAGCACAGCAAAGGAAAACACATCTAAGAATCTAATCAACCCCAAAGCAGAGGACAATATCCCACAGGTGTGTTCCTTCAACTGCTGCTGTCCCAACACTTAGCACACACCCTCCCCTGCGTAATGACCTTCAGGTGGCAAATCGCTGCTAGGTGTTTCATTATTTGTGGATGGTATTCTGAAGGAGTGAAATCCTCAGCTCCTTGGAGGTGTCCAGATGCCTTATAATGTAGGAATAAGAGTGAGAAGACCGTGCTGATGAATACGTCTGACTGGGAAGGCAACACCTGATTAAAATATGATTAAATGCATACATATTAAAGAAAGCTTTACATGACTGGGAGCAGACTGCTACATACAAGGCTCAGCTATAGCCTTTTAGCAGTTCTCTGAATGCTCTGTAATTGTAGTTCTCTAAAGCATTAATGCCATTTACCTTAAATGTCATATTGCACAAGACTCCATTTATTGTTATGGCTGAAGTGTTTACCAAGTCCTCAAAACATTTGCCTCAGATAACATTTAGAAGTACATCTCTACACTCAAAAGTTAATTCAAGAAAAACACTTGTGTCTTGTGTATGTTTGTCTTGGGGAGGGATTTGATTGTGAAGAGCTGGACATGGTATATTAAAATTAAAAAACACTCTCTGGATGGAGAAAAATCTAAAATGGCCACAAGGACCACAAATCCCAGCAGTTTTACAATAAACCAGGTGGGGAACTGGTCAAAGAATTCATCGCTCTTCCCTGCTGCCAACACTGACTGACACTACAGGTAGATGGACCTAGATGCACTTTACTGCTCTCCAAGCACAGCAAGACGTCGATTCCACTCATGTTTTCATGATTACAAATCAATATCTTCACAGCTGTGCAAGGAGGACTGAGCAGAGGCACGATGTCTGCACTGAAAAGGCCAGGAACAACAGACTCAATCCTTCTGAATGGCCGTAATTTTGGAGTTGTCTGGAGTACACCGGGACCTTTTGTCCGTCTACAAGTGCTCAGGTATCAGGGTTCAGCTGCAGTGGTTAAATTACCATTGAAAAAGGCATCACTGCCTCCATTGACCCTTTATGAATTCCACCAGTTGATTGTGTCAAACGTCTACACATATGACACAATACTTCTGTTAAAAACGAAACCACAATGAAAACACTTATATTCTAAATACTGCTGGTACTCTGCAAACTTTCAAAACTTCTCATACAGGCTTCTGCAAAAGATTGTTGCAGTTCGTTATATCTACTCACATTTCCATGAACACAAAAATAGTAACAGCTTTATTTTTGCTATTGTAGGTTTTTACAAAAAAAAATAATAAAATAGAATTACAGTACGCAATAACTACAATGCCACTTTATACTCTGGGAAACAAAAATAATTACAGTAAAGTTATAGCTCAATGGTATAAACATAAATAGTATTCTTTGAGCTTGCAAGGAATGAGGTTGGTGGGGGGGGGGTGTTGAAGTATCCTCCCTGTAGGATCACGCCACACAGTCTCATCCACATCACCAGCGATGTCATCGCTGGCTAGGCAGCAGGGCGGTTAATAGTCTCGTGAGCTGTATCCCGCCCTGGACTGTCTCACCTCCATGACGCCACGTACCTCTTACACTGCATGCTGGTGGGCATGGTGGTTGGTGGACATACAACTCATTACACTCTTTACGCTATTGTGGATGGGGAGTCGTTCCTGGACCATGGTGGCTTGATAGAAACCAACCTTATCCAAGATGACAGCGGTCGTGTGTTGCTTTGATCCATCCAGAATGTGACTGTGTATGTGCAGTGTTGTAGTGATCCTGATAGCAATGGCGATGGAGAACTCATTGCAGACGCTCACCATCTCTGCCTCCACATGTGGAAAGTTCTCACACACAAAAAAAGGTAAGCTTACCCAAGGCCTACTGGTAGTGCTAGGGCTTAACATTTGTTCAGTAACTGTGTAAAGTGTTTTCAGATGTGTGTGGGTGTTGCCAATTTCAGGTATGATTGCTCTTTGAATAGAAGCATTTCGATTTTGATACTTTTGTTTAATTCATAGTTACAAAAGTTAAGGTTTTGATGCCTGTATCTAAGCATTCACTTTCAGTATGTAAGCAATTGGCAACAACTGTAAAATGACAAACGCTTGAAAAACAGCCAAACCGTGAAAAGGAGAGGGAGAGAAAACAGCATAACAAAGCACCTCTTTATTGCCCTGCATGCAGTCACTGAATTTGCCCACACAAAAGGCCTCCACTGACCACAAAGGAACTAAACTGCTGTCCTTACCTTAAAAGGCCAGCTATTCTTCCAGGAGGCCTTATCTTCTGTTTACAGTACCGAGTCCGAGCTCCCGAGCCTGCTATAGCCAATGTGGCATCATTAAAACCTGCATCATGCAGAAGCCAAACACACTTTAGTTCCCTAAATCAGACAATCATCATTTCTGTTCGAGGATGTGCAATGTAAGGTAGATAAAGCTGAAATGTAACAAATGGAAGATGGTTGCGTTCATTACACATTAAAAACAAAATGAGCACTCATTGGCCAGACAATTTCAGCACACTAGGTTCTCGGCCGCCATCTCTCAATCTGGACTTTTCAGCTGTCACATTACACAATTACTGTAATTACAGCATCAATTCTGTTTACTCTGTAATCACTGCCACCTCGACCACCCATTCCCTCACCACTGGGAGACGTGTCCCCCCCTCGTCTCCCCCATGTCAAATTAAGTGTGTCGGTGGCTAAAAATCGCAGCACACAGACATCTGAAACAAGCCAATAAATAGATAAGAAAATCTTGAAATCATATTGTGAAGGTCTTCATATAGTGAATATAATGATATGACAAATCTACAGACTGGAGGTTTACAGAGTCCGTTATACTACATGCAGTTTAGTCCGAGTTTGAGCAAGAGCTGTAATGGCATCAGGACAGTTCTGGACAGCCATGCGGGAAAAGCTGTGGGGCGATAAAATAAATAAACAAACATACAAACAAGACGAAAACATTCACCAACGACTCATTTAGCACGTTACGGCTTCATTGGCTCTATGGCAGAACAGTGTTGCACTCTTATCCAAGCCTACGTTTTTACTAGGGTTCTCAGAAAACCAGGATTATGAGCACCCTTCTTACCAGGGAACTGAGACTGATCCGTCAGTCTCCACCAAAGGCTGACTCAAGTCTTGCGTGGAGAAAAAAGGTTACAGGTTTGACATTGCTTGTTAAATTGTTAAATTAAAGTGTCTCGGGGACCAGGGAGAGGATGGTTAAGTGAGCAGTCAGTGCTTATGAAATCTCTCTGCCATCATCATGCTGACGAGCTTCAAGTGAAAGTTTGACTTTTTGCAGTCAGAAGTACGAAAACCAGCTTCTCCAGGATTCGATCAGTTTTGCCAAATGTCTGTAGATGATGCCTGGATGAGAAATGTGTGTCTTGCCAAGGTGAATTACAATCCATTTCAGTGAAATCAATGGCATTGCACTGAACACCACCAGGCCAGGAAGCTTCAATAACCTCAATATGAGATTGTTTTTAACTTAATCTAGACTTCTGGTCATCTGCATCCTCATTAGAGGGAAAAAAATGTCTTTACTGATATCATCATCCATTAGAGATTGATCCAAAATACGCAATACTGAATTGCAAAATATGGCTGCATCACATCACCATGGTTGCCATCCAAATAAACACTCTAGAAAGACCACACCTTGCAAGGATCCCCCTACATTTCCAGCCCTTACTGAGTTAAGCTCTCATTTCTCACAGCAGTCAAACATGGTTCCAATTACCTGTGGGATTCTGTTCAGCACTGGCTAATGAAAAGCAGCTGAATCAGACTGGAACAAACCTCTCGTAGCGCAAGAGGACGACATCGAACATTACTTAATGGTGCTGCCCCCCCCCACGCCCCCCCACGCCCCTCCTGCTCTCGCACGCATGCACACACGTGCACTGGCACACGTACAGAACAGGACAGCGTCATTGCCGTGATGCATGATGCTCCAAAAGTCCAACTCTAGAGAGAGGAAGACAACAGAATATACAGAGCAGGAGGACAGGCGGGTGCTGACGGTCCGACTGCCTCCATCTTACACCCGTGCATCCTGATGAAACTCCAGTACAGTACATCGCATCTACTTCATATCTCGATATTTACACCTGCATTTTTATGTGTTTAACCCCTACCTGGATATAGTCCAGACACTTGAGATGCACAAAGTGACCAAAGGTAAACAGAATTATAGTTTTACATGACTGGTCCTGTCTGTGCATTTTATTTATATTTATTATCTAGGCCTCTGTCACAGGGGCCACAGCTGCACGGCTGGGAAATTTGGTTATGCTAGTTATAGTACCAGAGGATAATTCACAAGGGGTCTGGCTGAGGTTTTCTTACTGCTAATCACTGAGTAATACAACTTTTAAAAGAACAAGTATTGAGAGGCAGTATTGTTATTCTAGCACAACAGAAAGAAATAAGAAACTTCATAGTAGTATAGGAACTGGAAACGGAAATGTAAACTGCCATTTCAAAATATTACACCCATTCTTAAAATATTACACCCAATTTAAGTTGCTCTGAAGTTCTGGAGACTTAATATTTAAAAGGCAGCCTACAGATTTACTGAGCCAAACAGCCTGTCCTGCATAGCTGTTTTAAATGAAGACGTTTAGAAAGGAAAAAAATTAAATGCACATTAAGTATTGTCAACTGTGTGATAAATTCATCAAGTAATTTCTGCGTTATATTAGTATTTTTTTTTTTTTTTTTTTTTTTTTACATTTTTTGCATCAATACTAACCTTGTATTTTTCACCAAATTACGAATTATACGAATCACAAGCAGCTGCTGGTATGAGTGACATGTGTGAAATCTCCAGCCAGGCTGCTATAGACTGCATGTCTGGATGGTGTCAGAGAAGGAAAGAAAGCTTTTACTACAGGACCTCAGGGGAAACAGCAGGGTACAGCTGGTACCACCTCATCTCCAAAACACTCCAAGAATTTTGTTCGAGTATAAAGCAGGTTTCGAGCACAAGGTTAGCCACCGCAATGCCACATTCCCTACCCTGAAGTCCAAAGTGGGATCATTTGCCAAAAAAACCCCTCAAAACCTGAATGCATAATAAAACAAGGACAATGCTTTCATAAGCAAGAGCGCAGTGTGACGAGCCTTTGCACTCTGCACTTCAGGCCAGCAGACTTCATGCCCACAGTCTGACTGGTCAGGGGTTTGAAAGGGGCAGGCAGTGCGGCACATGCGGTCATCCTGATTTAATGCGTTTGCCGTTATCCACATTTGTTGTCTTTCGGAACACAGTGACTTTTCGGGAAGTCATTATCGTTACAGTATAGGGCGTGGAAGAAAGGAAGACTTGAAGAATCAAAGAATACTAAAACACGCAGAAACTCAACTACAAGTCGTTGTGCTGAATTCTGAGCACTGGACGTTCAGCAGTTTAAACGGGGCTACTTAAGCCGTCAGTGGGCTCTATGCAAGCACAACCAGCAGCATATCGAAGTTGCATTTACAAAGCGGACTTGTGGCTGGCCGGCGAGCTCGCTGCCACACTTGTTCCCGTAAACATCACGCCAGCACGCAACATGCAAAAGCAAAATAAACAGTAGGAGCGTACGCCGCGTTTCTTTCTTTAAAACCATTATTTAAAAGTTAGTTTAAACAATATCAGCACGTTGACCAGTGCTGAAAGCAGACAAAAACAGTTAGATAATAACACAAAAGCGCCAATAACGTCAGCGAAAATGCAAGAATTGCAATTTAGCTCGCATCGTTCGTCGAGAAACGCAACAAGATCCATCGCGAACATCGTGTGAAGACCGTTCACAAACATTTTCACAAAGTTTCTGAATCTACACGTTGACTTACACTGCAACAACAGTTAACTTTAACTTTACCGATGACACGCGTAGTACTACTTGTCTGTACCAATATATCAAAGTAACGCATCTACTCCACTCAACCGGTGATACGAGCGACTGGACCAAGCGGCGTTGAAACGTCCCCAGCTAGCTGGGAGTCGGTTAGCTAGCTGTTCCCACATCCACTCACTTAACCGCTTACAACTCGACTTCGCCAAGTCCGCGACACTTTATAACAGGGTCCGTCGAATTACCTGAATATAATTACTCTCGCAGTATTCGGCAACTCTTTCGAGATTAGTGAAGCTGTCCAGCAAAGCTCTTCGTCCTGCAGGAATTTCTTCCTCCAAGAGCATCTGTAGCTCCGCCATCTTTACATCGTTTCACACACTGCTGCGCGAGCGCCCCGCTCCCGCTCCCCCTCCCTCACCGCAGGAAGCGGCGGGAAGCGCAGTTCGCCTCCCATAATAAAACGCTGGATGAAAATCAAAAGAGCGTTTGTCGTACTGTGTGTGTGTGTGTTCTGAGTTATCGGATCTTGAAACGAAATGTAATGAGATCCGTTTACAGCACAGAGGATCATGTTTCGTTGAGTCATTCAGTCTATGTTGTTTAGATTTTTTTTTTTGGACCCGATATTGATGTAATTTAATTGTGCTTATATGGTGGCGCGACTTTTTTTCTTTCAAAAGTCTTTCAAAATAATAATCACGTTAATAATAAAACGAGTAATCTATATACAAAGAACTTAATAGCCTAGATATTATTTTGAAGTAAAAAGGATAGGATTGTGTAGCACTGTAGTTAATTAAGCTTATTCAGCATGTCTGGATAAAAGCGAACTAGTTTGTAGTATTGCTTGTGCATATGCAGCGCTCCTTTGAATGGTATTGCTGGCTACCTTTTCCTTTCCTGATCGGTTTTCAAGATTCTTCTTCACGAGCAGCAGCAATAGAAATATCAACTCCTCTGATGTCAGCAGCTTGGTGGTACGCTCCTCGCGCTCACGGATGTCTTTAACCATTGTTTGACGTAATATTTTGTGCGCATGAGTCTGTGCACTGGAAAAGGATGAAAAGGCAAATATTTTTACAAATCTTATAAATTATTTATTAATCACAAAAATATGTTTATTCTAAAAAACTTTAAAGACACGTTTACAAGTAATTATGAAGCATCCAAAACTGCAAGAGAGGGATGAGCATTCAAAGTGAATCTTTATCAGATGGAACCAGCAAAGCAAACAATTACTCCAACAAAAGAGATTTCAGTTATTTTTAAAAGCCATTTCCAAAGAAAAGGCACATGAAAAGTATTTGCCATCCAATGGCGCTCCGTCCTTATATGTTGTAATTCCATGATCATTCACAGGGTGTCATTAGAAAGCCACATATGGTTGTTGTTTTTCAATGTATGGCCATGTGCGCATGCGCACAAACAGACGACGTTTGTGAATGGAATTCATCTTTACTTAGCTCAGAACTAAATTTGCGAGCACTTGGGAGGGGGGGGGGGGATTTGTACCAAAACAGTTACTTGCTAATATTAAAACACAAACTTTACGTTTAATGCTATGGTAACAATGATCCCCCTAGTGCACAGTGATCCACACTGCTGTGTGCTGTGACATTCACAATCACTTCTGAGTCAGCTTTAATGATAAGGTTTAAAAAGGATAAAATCATGAGATAACTGAAGTGATTTACCTTACTGAAGGATGATTGCTATGATGTGGTTACCAGAGTGTCTCACTGGCTGTGGGGGCCAGATTGTCAGAAGGTGCCTAATTCACTATGTCTTACTGATTTATTATTGCAATGATGTACTCACCAGAGTGTCCCAGTGGCTGTAGGGCACAGGCTGATATGGTCACTGATCATTTGCTGACTCAGAGAAAATGAGAACTGCAAAGTGTACTGGAAACACAGAGGATCATAGAATCACACTTAAAAGACCATCAAGCTCATCTCTTATTGGCATTACTGTAGGTTTGCTAGTCATTTTGACTCACAGAATGAAACAAGGGATATTGGGTCTGGCATTAGGTGCCTCTGAGTGCCAGAGAGGCCCGGCTTTACCCTGCAGAGACAATTAAGCAGGACAGAGTAGTTCACTTCATGTTGGCATTTATGCAACTTTTAACTATGTCCGCCTTATAAATGTTAACAGTAAATGAGTTGAATGTTTTCAAGTGTCATTCAGATTAGCAATTCTTTGATGGCTAGTCGGTAAGTTGGTAGCAGTCAGAGATTTGCAAGTTTGAAGTCTCAGTGGGACACTTGCTAAATGCTAAATTAACAAAATTGCTGTGGAAAGTGACGTGCCTGGTGCTGGTAATGTTCAAATGTAATGGTCAACAGCAGACACAGTGCTTATAGTCAGCAGTAGGTCCATCAGAGAGCGGGCGGGGTAAGCTAACCCGTTGTACTGCCGGAGCAGGTTGGGCAGTGTGGTCATTTGTTCCCCAGACAGGACATAAACAACTATGATATTCCATACAGAAACAAAATGGCCAGAAAGCCAGGAGTGAAGAGCCTAGTGATCCTACCGGAGGCAAAAAGCTTTATGAACTTATGCACCTCCTCTTATGTGAAGACTCATGGCAACATCCCCTGTGTTCCACATGGACCTCATCTCCATGACGTCCTCCAGGTACTCACGGCACAGGTCCAGCTGATCTGTGGCCTGAAAGCATCCCGCATGCAGAAAAACAGGTTCTCTGATATATTTACATAAACAAAGCAATGTTTTCTATTGTGTTGGAGGTATCAGAAGCATTAAACACTCTATAAAAGGGAGAAGCTAAACTGCACCCAGACACAGATGTGACTCACGGACCCACGGGCCAGGAGATTAGTGAAGAGAAAGAACCAAGGAAGTCGGGGCAAATGTTGCTGGGCTCTTGCAAATGGAAATGCAAAACAATGTATTATGGAAAACAAAAGTATTATGCACCATTTCAGACTAACTAACTAATGGACTAATGGACACAAACACTGGGTAACTAAGCAAATGAGAGGCAAAAGTAAGCACAGAGATCCATAAGACAAGCGCAAGAGATTTGGAGAAGAAGAGGAATACTCTAGGACATTTTCCGATACAAGCTAGACCTGTACCAGCACTCGGAAAACCAAGACTGAGCACATGGCACTGTGAAAGCGCAGTTGATAATCCCTAATTAATAAGAAGAGGCTCTGTACCTCCCCCTGGTGGTCAATGGACTAGAAAGGGCCATTACACCAGAACAGAAAAACTAAAGGCACGGCATAGAAATTGTGCTTATTTTTACTTTAAAAAGTTGTAGGAAGAGAAAAAAAACAAGCATCAGATTTCAAAGATTTTATCAGGTGGATGCAGCACTCACGATTTCTCTCTGCAAACACCTTGCAGAGAGGCTGGCTGTGACCCCGAGGGGTGGAGATCCGATGAGTGGTATCAGAGTGTGCTTCACTGTCTTCCTCCACACCCAGTTCGTCGGTATATCGATTCTCCATCACCTTAGGCTTTCTACAGAGCAGGAGAGAAATAAATGAATACATTCTGTTCAACTACCTTTTTTTGGGGTTCAATTTCAGTTCTCCAAAGGGAAGTACAACCTCTCGACTTAGTTCTTCTTCCTGTTTCTCTTAACGACTTGCACTCCATCTGTTTGCTGTTCTTCTCCATCCCCATTAGCAGAGTCCTGCAGCCCACCTCCCAGACCTTAAAACGACGAGTGGAAGAAATGATAATAAAAAAAAACCTAACCAAGCAGCAATGCAGGTGGAACTAATTTTTTCTTTTTCTTTTTCCTCAGGGGTTTATCCTGAGGCTCGGGGCTCAGAGGTTCCCAGTTCTCTGGGTGTGGTATACTCCAACAGAACAAAATAATGCAATTATTGTCTGGTTCACAGCAGATGAAGATTGCTTTTTACAGTATTAAGAGAATACAGGGTGTGAAGCTGTTGCTAAAATCACGTCTTGCACGCTAGCCTTAAAACACTTCATTTCACTTTTTCATGCAAGCGTCGCAGCAAAGACACTGACCTTGGCGTGGACGAGACTCCATGCTGGTAGACATAAACAGCAGCCCAATAAGATGATAATGAAGAAGACAACCATCCTACAGCAGTACTGATTCTAAATCATATTACTGGGTTCCTGCCATTTCCCACAGTTCCCATGGGCACTGATGAGGTCATAATCCAGTCACCTCACTTGATTATGCCTCTGAGCACTCTTGCTTGCCAATAGGAGATTAGACCCCTTACACAGTATTAAGTTTTCAGAATTTCTAGTCTATACTAGCTTTCTATGGCTACTACCTACGTATTGAGGTTTGTGCACGTCTAATTAAAACCGACTGTGATTCCGACTGTAAACCCCTTCCTTATTTCCCCCTTGCTGTATAAGCCGAGATTGTGTTCACGCGCAGTGTATTTCCTGCCATTCTAACCCTTCAGTCTGCTATTCCTCGTCTCCCTGGTTGTGTGTTTTATGCCATTTGCCATTATTACATGATTAAAGACTCTACCTATTGTGCTTCTACCTATTGTGATTAAGCCTTTGTTCAGTTTTACACCTGTAAACAGTTTCCTTCTCATCTCTCTTCCTTTCACACGGCATGGAGGTTTCATAAGGATGAAAGAGCTCTAGGTTAGTGCATGAATGGACTACAGAAAAGAAGACCACAATGTCATTAAGTCCATATTGAGCTATTATAGACCACATCTGTGATCATCAACAGACTAACACAAGGTCTGATGTTCAGCACTTCTTTGAGTCGAAACATGTACAGTGGAAGTTCCCATGTACAATAAATCTACAGTTGCTGCTTTTTATGGCAAAGTGGAGCTTTTTATACCCGCAGCAGGTTAAACACGAGCAGAGCAACAGGCGTAGAGCCTCAGGACAGTACACATTTAATATTAAAACACCAAAAACATCACGGGCCATGTTGTCGTGTTAATGTTCACAAGCAGAGCTCTCGAGGCATCACAAAAAAACCCTGGGCCTCTAAATGTTTATTGTTTTGTTCATTTGGTCATATTTCCCATACGATATGTGACAATGCCACACCCCCAACCACACCCCACAATACGCTCTGCTGATCTGACTTGCCTGTCTGCTAACCTCTGGCCACACCCTGCTATCACACACCTCTACCTCATTGTCCTGGGCTCTTTAAATGCTGTGTTCACAAACACCCCAGTGTGAAGTCTCTAGTGCTTCTGCCAAGTTTCCAATCCGTATCTATTTTCACGCCTTTTTCTCCTGCCCTAGTTACTCGTAAAGGATCCGGGGATATTTTGGATTTTGCCTTTTCATGTGCCCCGACTGATCCTGGTTGCCCGTTTTGACTGTGACCTTACTGACCTTACATCCTCCTGCCTGTCGCGCTCCTCGTGTTAGTTCAGTAACTGCGTGTTTCGCGTGGGCACGTTTCCTATGTCTGCCTGAATCATTACAGCTATCACACGAGTTACTCTTGGCAAACAGGAACTGTAAAAGGAGTCGACAGCAATGCAAATGATTCAGGCTCTGAATCAATGATACAGAATTAAATCTGCAACACTGCATCCTGGATTTGCACAACAGGACTTTTAAGCAGGGCCTAACAAAACTAACGGGTGTTACAGTGATACTTAAGCAAGACTCTATCCCTTACCAAGCGCGCGTATGGCAGTCACATGAAGCAGCCGCTCAGACGCTCTTCCTCATTCGACACGCTGTGGTCTTCACGAGGCAGACCGCTCTCATGGCCTCCTCCATCAGCAGCTCGTTGGGGAGGTGTTGCACGCTAACCCACTACAGCACAGCTCCAGAAGCGTAGCCGACAGCAGACACTGTGGGCAGAACAAGGAAGTCACAGCGTGCTGGGATTCAGCGTGTACCTCACAGACATCTACAATGAAAATGCCAAAAAAGAACATGGATGTACATAGTCAACCATATATATAAACAAACATACGGATATACAAACCACTAGACTTCAGAATGGGGTTATCAACTGCACCTGAGTTGTGGAAACAACATGATTACTATTAGACCAAACAGTTCATGTGAAGTGAAATCTCTGCAATTCTACTGAGGACTCCAGCATGTCTCTGCAAGAGGCTTCTAATCTCCTGGGAATGTCCCAAAGCACAGTGCACATATGCACTAGGATATACACCTGTGAGAGATTATTCAGGGAAAATACATATACATGTTAATACGTTATATGACCTCAAAGTGATTTGTGCATATGAAAAAAGTTTGGCCCTACTGTTGAAATCTTCAGTGAGAAGTTACAGTGATTGGCAGTAGCTTGGAAGGTGAGACCCATCTGTGGTCCAGGGTGTGCCCAGTAGACATATGGCCAGGTAAAGTGATTTAAGCATTACCAAATACCATTAGCAAGTAACAATAATTTTTTTTAAGATGAACGCAGACACAGTACATGTAGAACATTAAAACCAATAAAAATGCAATTTTCAAATATCGTAATAATCCAATAATCCAGTTCAGTTCTGTTTCCACAACATCATCAAACATCTAATAATCCCCAGAAGCATTTTGACAGTAGACATAAATTTCATAAAACCTTCACTTCATAAAGGTGTCTGACCCAGTGTTTTAAAACATGTTCGTACACTGTTATGACATGATCAAACAAACTTACCTCATATCCCAATATAACTGCTTCCTTCCATTTTCAAACTTCCTGACTACCAATCCTGTACAATGCAGACTGAAATCCTTTCTATCCTACTTAATCCTGGGAGGGAGAGGCCAATGTCCTGTGAGTTTTCATACCACCCTACCTGCTACTCAAAATGTAACATGTTCACCTTTTGATGATATTTCACACACACACTAAGCACCCACAAAGCACATGCATGGGACATAACATACACACACACACACACACACACACACAGACACAGTTCCTCACTCTTGTAGCTATATACCATCCATTATAGTTTCAGTATCAGTGACTGAATAATTCACAGCAGTTAAATAATATGGTTTACAATTTATAACTGATAAACCAAGAGTTAGGGTTAGAATAAGAGTTTTAAAAAGTAAATAAAGTAAAAGAGTTTTAAAAGAGAAAATAGATGCAAACAGCAAAACAAACAATAACAATAGCAAATCCCCTTCACACAGATGAACTTGGCACAAAATCCACAGCTTTGCAGCCTGCACTCAATTTAAAGATCTTTCCCCTCCGTCTGCTTGTAAGTTTTAATTATCGGAAGTAAAATTAAAGACCACTAACACAAGTTTTCAGCTGTACTACAATAGATGACAAGCAACAACGTCAACAACAAAAGAAGTCAGCGATGCTAAAATTGTTACTAAGATTTATTTGTACGTTTACCAAAAACAGATTCGCCGTGTTACAGTAACGCTTCTTAGAATAATGAACACTGTAAAACAGGCCATTATCCCTTATCTGGCAGTGGTCTGTATACAACCGCATGTTCTGTGTGGATGCGTCCCACAATGCAGTGCAGGAGCAGTCAAGCATCTGCATGACTGTACTGGGAGGGCAGTGGAGACCCAAGCTATAAGATGACCAGATGCGATGTGGTATCAGCCTTGACAGATGTGGCTTTGAGAGGGTTTCAGCACCATTAAAAGTCAGTCCATGAGATCATGACATTTTGTGCAGCGTTGCTAACATTATCATTCAGGTAGGTGATGTTTTACTGCAGGTCTTGAGTGTGCAACTACAGTGTCTCATTATTTCTACACTCATTACCTTGTTTTCAGATTCATTTTTTTGTTTTATTTTGTGCAACAAAGAATGTACTTGAAATCTCAAACAACAGTTTTAGTTTTGTTTAGGACACATTTGAACAATACTGGACTTTGAAACTTGGAAACAGAGTCGGTCTGTGCAAATCCACAGAACACAAATCCAACAAGGGATACACATATACACAGAACTAATTAATCAGCTACTCCTAATGAGGCTTTTTAAAAATATTATTGTCATGGTCTTTGTTATTGTAAATATATACATTTACTGTATCTTTGCATCTGTCAGCAGTACATAAGAATAAAATAATAAAGTGTATCAGCTTGTTGATCATATTGCCAGTGCTTGCAAATAGCTTAATAAAAAAAAAAAACTATGTTCACCTAAATATCTCAATATTTATGTTACTCATAGTGTAGTACAGCACTGTTATACAACTTGGTCAATAAAAAAAATCTCCAGTGTATTGGTACCACAAAAGATGCATTTTTTCTGATAAATTCTCTCTCAAAACCAGATTAATCAAAAATATTGAATATGATTTTATGCCACCAATGATCTCATATTTACTTCAGCAAAGCAGGGCTGTGACCTTTTTAACACAAATATAATATAGTGTGGACTCCAGAGGAGGAAAGTGTGACTGCAAGTTAAAACAAGTTAAAGACGTCCGATAAAACCACTAACAAAGATTCATATCAGCATCATAACAGGATCACTAACCAAAAGAATGAAAAACATCTGACTCAGTGGAAATTTTCAATCATGTAAAAAAAAAGAACTTCTTTCATGAAAAGTAGCCCATCGTAAAATGTACACTGTATTTAAAGGAGCAGCTAATTAAATCACCTCATAGCCTGTAAGGCTACTGAGGGGTGAAGCAGCAGTGAATGGAAATGCTGGGATCTGCAGAAAGCATGGGAAGGTGCTTCCTGGCTTTTTCCTCATGCATGAAATCTTACTAATCAGACGCCTATCCCTGCTTTATGGACTCTTACTAATCAGACGCCTATCCCTGCTTTATGGACTCTTACTAATCAGATGCCTATCCCTGCTTTATGGACTCTTACTAATCAGACGCCAATCCCTGCTTTATGGACACTTACTAATCAGACGCCTGTCCCTGCTTTATGGACTCTTAATAATCAGACGCCTGTCCCTACTTTATGGACTCTTACTAATCAGACGCCTATCCCTGCTTTGTGGACTCTTACTAATCAGATGCCTATCCCTGCTTTATGGACTCTTACTAATCAGACGCCTATCCCTGCTTTGTGGACTCTTACTAATCAGATGCCTATCCCTACTTTATGGACTCTTACTAATCAGATGCCTATCCCTGCTTTATGGACTCTTACTAATCAGACTCCTGCCACAGAGTGTCCACGATCATTTACTCCTGTTGTCATCTTGCTGCAAAGTCTGCTGCACCCAAAACTCTGTCCGAGCACAAACACCACGGACTGGAGAGAACAGACAAGTCCGTGTGCTCCTAGAAGCACGTGGTCTTCTCATGTTGGATCTGGTAGTAGCAGGCCTGATGCGACAGAAGACCAAACATCAGTGTCAGAGCACACCTTCAAACACGCACTCCTCAACCAAGATAACGAGACATGTAAAATCAGTAAAAACATTTTAAAAAAATGCCACACAAATCGAACAACAACAAGCATGTAAATGTGTGATGTGGCGGTGTGAGGAACGTAGGGGGAGAGGTCGCTACCAGCGTACTTTTAGAGTAGTAAACATGAGACCCAGCTCGCCATGCTGCAAAGCAGGCTCCATCAAGTCCTCAATCAGGCTCACCTCAGAGCCCAGGTTTCTGATCCTACACACACACACACACACACACACACACGAAGACTTAACAGGCTGAGATCATACAGACTGAAAACATTATTAATCCTTATTCATCATATTAATAATGATGTTGGCTTATGTTAGGACTTACGTTAAGACTCTTAACACATCTCATGTATCAAAAGGAAAGTAAATGTATTTACAACCACAGCACTCCACAGTAATGGCTCTTCTGTGCTGTTTTGTAGACACAGCAGTTAGTAGATCACGATGCTGTCTGATATGTAGCGCTTACCGTGCGCGAAGGACTATGTAGAGGAATATTGGAAAAAGGTCATCCATGCTCCACAGGAAGTCCTGGCCCAACAAGGCCTGCACTTCCTGTGTGATGTCCTCGAAGGTCAGCTGGATGACCTGGAGCTTATCTGCAGGGGTGAAGGCCGTGCTGCAGAAATAAGGAACAGGGAACTGTATGAAAGAGAGCCAGTGACAACAGGAACCAGCAAAAAGAACGATCCACGCTGAAAACATGGCCTGTCCAACTTCCCCCATCTTGACAAGCGCCTGCCAAATATTTCCCATCACCTAATTTGCTGCAGCGTCTCCACAGCAGAAGCAAAGCACGTGTCCTTAGTGTTAGGCAGCACCTGTCGATTTAGAAAACAATTATTGAAAACATGTTTCATCTACGCAAAACACACAGGTGAATAGTTCATCCATTAAACATGCTCTGCTGATCTGGCCCATGTCTGCTTAGGTTGGCGCTGATCATATAAACCCACATCCTCACCTCTTTTATCTCTCCAAGAATTGATATCGAGACTGGCCAGAATTTCCTGAAAAAGGAAAAAGGAATCCAGTTCTGGTTCTGAACATTATATGCGGTAGCTGCATACGAGCGCGTGTGGGGCGGTGTTGGGGTGTTAGCGGCTCACTGCGGCACTCCCAGGAAGGTGAGCAGGGACAGGTCGGGCTGCCTGTTGAGGCGGAGCACGCAGTCCCAGTATAGCTCCTCCTCCCGCTCCCTCTCCAGCGTGTACAGCGTGAAGAGAGGAGGATACAGGCGCGGCAACAGAATGGGGAGCAGCAGACTGGGGCTACTCACGATCAGACTGCGACACACACACACACACAAAACACATGTACAACACACCCCACACCACACCACATCCGGCACCACCGATCAGAACGGCTGCGGCCGTGCGCATGCACTGAGCAGCTGTGGCCTTACCCTTCCCTGGTGCCGTCGCCCTGGGTGCTGTGAGTCAGTGAAACGCTGCCTGCACCCTCTGATGACTCGGGGATGAAACCCCCCTCTTCAGGCAGACCACGAAACAGGAACCTGGCCAGAACCACAAGGGTTCACAACAGTGATCTTATCAGTGTTGCCGAGAAGCAACAGGACTTTACTGATACAGAGGGTAACGCCGCTAAACAAGCTAAAAAAAACATGAATAATATACCCCGCGTTTGGAGGAAGTATCTCAGTTAAGGCGGGGGTTGTATTAAATTAGAAAAGCCATTTCAGCCTAGGGTTAGGTTTCATCTGAAGTCTGCAAATCAACTGTACAATTGCACAAATTTAATCCCAGCAGATAATGAACCATTTTTTTAACAGCAAAGTCCTCTACACGAGCGGTTACCTGACCAGCTGGAATAAGCGGCTCAGGTAAGACTGTATTTCCTCCACCGCCTGCCGTAAAAGCCTCCTGTTGGAGCCTACGCCCACATATGTCATCCTGTACACGGTGACCAGGGTCTCCAGCAGCCAACCCAGAGGGTGCAGTGGGGTATCGCATGCCTGCGAAGACATCGAGGCATGAGGAAGACAGAGGAAGTGCATGCGTTTAGGACACTGTCCATAACAGACAAGGACACAATCAATACATCTGGGAGCTTTTAAGAGTTCATTTTAATCTGAAATGCTGGTCTTTAAAAAATAGCCTATAGTCAGCAATGATTATTCAGCAAGTGTAACTGAGATGTCCTGTGTGTACATTTCTTTTGGAACTTTTAAGAATATACTAAAAGCATTGAGCACTTCATCGTTGTCCAAAGGATTTAAAATCCCACGCCTTCATTAGTAGTTAGGATTAGGGAGTCGAGCTTGTGTCATAGACATGACTCACCTTGATGAGGTAGCGGCGGATGATGTCATAATCCTCAGCAGTAACAGGCCCCCTGTGCTGGGGGATCACCTCCAAACTCTCCAGCATCTTACGCTGTGAGCGACTCAGAGTCTGTGGACTGTGCAAATATTTCAGAGCACCATATGAGACAACACACCCTCTGCAGAAGCTCAGGTGGTCGTTTTATTCTGAACGGAGCGTGTGTGAACCTGTCTATCTGCTGTCTGCGCCTGTTTGTGAGAATGACTGCGATGTTCTCCCACGCTCTGTCGTTCTCTCCACGTCCTGGAGATTCACACCCCAGCCGCCTCCAGCACGCCTCGAAAACAGCCTTCCACTTCTGCTCGGCCGGCACGGCGTAACAACCAACTTGTCTACACATATGCGAACACACAGAAGCGCATGCACGATAAATAAAAAAGACAGCAAGCACAATCAGGGAGGATTTAAAGCACGCTTCAGTGTCGGCAGCGTACTCACAGGGTCTTACGATCCTTTTGCTCAGTCTCGTAAAGGGACTTTAGAAAAGTGCCTGCGACCTTCAGCTCAGTGCCCCATTCGCCCACAAAGACGCCTTCAAACGAGTCTCCGTTAGGTATGGTCAGGACACCCTACGCACAGCACGACACAAGCCGGCGTGCAAATCAGACCTTTGGTTTGGTACTGCACACACTCTTGCAGCACAGCCAAACTCAGCTGTTCCAACATTACCTTCCCATTCAGCACCCAGTCCTCCGAAAACTCTCCTTCAAAGGCGGTGTCGTCATCACACAGCAGGAGTCCCGGGCCCTGGGGTGACACGAGGACTCAGCTCCCAAACCGTCCCTGGCCACATGGGCAAGTGTCATGGGGGAATGTCCACTCACCATCATCTTGTTGTTACTAAAAGCTCCCTCGTAATACAGCCCAAACTGGGTGACCACTACACCGCTGCCCTGACGCTGGTCTTCCAGCCACGTTCCCATGTACTTCTCCCCCCTGAGGAAAAGGTGATGGACACACACAAGGCAAAGGATGCAAGATAAGACAAGGTTTTAAAAAGTGTCCACTTTATTTCTAACGTACAGCAGATGTTTCACTAAAGTAGAATAACCAGCAGAATCACCATGTGATGAGTTCTGTGCAATATTTATGATGACCAGTTATATTCAATAACAATGATTCATGCAAAAACCCACCCATTATGTATTTGCACACTGAATCCAAATATGTATTTCTGAATTTCTCTATCAATCTATCAGGCTTGTTTATGAATATGTAAACATAAAGTTTAAATGCCATGTCACGTAAAAACCATACATAATATAAAAATTCTAAAAGCAGATTGGAACTCAGCATAAAAATTCCACTTATTTAAATTTGCATACAAAAAGGTACATTTCGCTGCCCAGTGTTACTAACACATGCTTCTATCTGTCCCAAAAGTGACTTAAACAGCTTGAGATCAGTGGAATATATCACTTGGTGATGTCGTCGAAGATGCCGTATCCAGCCTTCCTGTCGCTGAGCCAGTGTCCGACAAACACGCTGCTGGACGAGGGGGAGGCCAGGCGTCCGCTGCTCAGCATGCCGTGGCCGTGACGCTGGTTCTCCTGGAAGGAGCCCTCGTACACCTCCCCCGTGGCGTACCTGCGTGGAGAGCACAGGCCCCGCGGGGGCGGAGTCTGTAGCGGCCGCATTTACACACAGGCATTAATCACAAAGCACGGACCCCCGTCGCCTTTACCAGTATGTCCCGAAGCCGTGCATTTTCCCTTCCTTCCAGTGGCCCTTGTAGCGATCAAACCTGTTGAAGGTCTTATTGGGCATCATGTAGTCCCCGAACCTATAGACAAAATACATAAAATGTGACGTGTTGATTACGATAGCATCTATTTTCAAACAGATTAATAGCCGAGTGATGTTTGTGCGTGATTTATGTACTAACCCATCCTCCAGACCATTCTTGAATGTACCACAGTAAACTCTGCCATCAGACCACTTCAGGGTCCCTCTGTGGGGATGGAGAAGCACAACAAAACATAAACAAACCTTTGAAGATGCTGTGATTCCCTGTCAGACACACTTGGTCCAGGAACAACATTAACCCTAACAGTCAGCTATGTCTAATTTGACTGGCTAGTTGCCATAGAAATAAGGTCCCATGTGCACTTACTTGCCATGGGGTTTGCCAGAGAGCCAGCGGCCGCTGTAAGTGGCATCTTTGAGTCTGCCCTCTTTAGCAAATGTATAAGTGGCAGTGCGGGAAATAGGAGGCTCCGCCCTCTGACTGCCACTCAGACTAAGGTCCCTCCCATTTTGACCCACCCCCAGGACATCATCCACAGCCTGGTTAATGGCCCGTAGCCACCTCCCCTGAGCAGGGATGCAGAAAAAGTGAAAGACGAAACAGACAGGGAACACAGCCAGACAGAGCTGTAGTCGTATTTAAAACACCAGCCTACTATGTTAGCAAGAAAAAAAAAATTCTGAACACAGACGTTAAATGAGCAGAGAAGCTGGAGTGTACCTTTTCCAGTGGGGAAGACGCCAGCACTGAGAAACTCTCCTCAGGGGTGGTCAGCTTCAGTCCTAACCTGAAAAGTTTTTTTTTTTTTTTGGTCAGTGAATCATGTTCTCTCCTGTGTCTAAGGGCAATACAACTGCCCAGAGTTTAATTGATTTAACTGATTCAAAAGATCAGCTATTTATTGAACCCTGGGTAATGAGATGAGCTGGGTTTGCAAAAGCAGGATACACACTACACAGCAGTACTATGGAGGGGTTAACTACTATACTACTATGGGAGATTCCACGCCCTTGAAAACCTCCATGGAATGCCATATCTATAGAGATTTGGTACCAGGTTTAATGTTTAACACGGGTAACACAGGCCACTCCTGGTATGCTAGTACTAAAATGAATGAAATGCTGTTCAGAAATGCTGAGCATTGAGCTTCTACTGTAGGAGATGAAAGTGAGTGAGTGAGTAACTTACAAGCCAACATTCTCATCTGAGATGGGCTCTACCCATAGTGTGGCCAGTGGGTAGATGAAGTGAGAGGAGAACTGAAAAGCAACAATGATAAATGCACAATACACAATCTACCCACATGTATACCAACCAGCCCGCCTGCCTCTGATGCATCAGAACACAATAGGAATAGACCACGTCTACCTAGGCGTCATCAGAGTAGGTGAAAGGATCATGAGATGTGACAAAAATACACACGACACCTGCTAGACACGGGAAGCGCAAGTAAGTGACTTAGTAAGTGAGACTCTGGCATCACTGCAAAAGAAAGCAAAAGAAAGATTTTCTAATTGGACGTTATCACACAGAACTGCGACAAAAGAAGATCTGGGTACCAGAGAAGACCTGGTGAGAACGGCGTCCACACAGTACAGATGCCAAAATGACAGAGCGCAGAAACACTCACCAATGTAACAGAGAATGCAAAAAAAATGGCAGCTGAAGACTCAAAGAAACAGAGAGATTAGCGCACAAGAGTGACAGGGTGTCTGGAATCTGCATGACTCACGCAATTATAGCCCAGAGAGAAGAGGAACAGAAAAGCTGAACTGATCGACGATAGATTTCATTTTGGAGACAGCAAAAAAAAAGCAATGGGAATATCACGCTGATCGAATAATGTTCATGTCAATAAAACCAACGAACCCAAAAATCTCATGACCAGCATTGCAAAACCGGAATAGGTCGCAAATCAAGCAATATTTAGTTATGAGGAACAGATATCAGATGGAGCGATTGTAAGACAAAAGCCTGCAGAGACACCCATAGTCATCTCAGCGGTGGTTAGGAAAGGAGGGCTTGGCTTGGACAGATGCGGAATTATCTTCACACGTCAGGCAATTACAGGAGATTTGCATGGTTTAAACTGTTGTTTTTAAAAGTTTCAATGTGCAAACTCAAATTACTCGCCAACTGACAAAGGTCCTACACAAGATATTTTTGGGTTAAAATTAATTGAATGATTGTAATAAAACTTTAATAAAACTATAAAGCATGAAATGATCAACCAACATTCATTCATTCCTTCATCAGTAGTTCAGATTGAGGTTGGTTAATCATTTATTCATTCAAAGGTGGTCAAAACATTTGAATATTTAAACTACAGTAATGCTGATGTAAGCTGAGGTCATGCCTGTCCCGGGGTTAACCTGGGAGATCATTTGTTTCAAGCTCACGAAGGACGGAGCCAAACACTCAGTTACTTGTACAATGTTTTGTGAAGGACCTTGAGTCAAAGAAAAACATAATAAGAGTCCTGAGGCACGAACAGGGAACACAAGCAGTTCTGCTGAGGCCACATCAAAAATATACTTACAAACTTTTTAGATGAAATGGTACCCTGAGTAAAAAAGACAATCACGACAGGAAGTTGAATTTCAATACAGCAACATAGATGAGAAAAACCCCATCGAAAAGCAACAGAAGGCGTGATGACCTGTGCGTGAACAAGAGCGTCATTGAAGAGAATGAACGAGTTCACGGAGAACCTTCCAGAATTCTGCAGGGTCAAATCCTTATTACCACTCTCACACAGCAGCCGCCGAGATGGCTTCCGCAGGGCCTCCTGTAAGAGGAGTGAACACACACACACAAACACACACACAGAACTGAATGGAACTGAACCATTCCAAAGCATCAAAATTTGGTGCTACAAGATTATCTATAAGAAGGAGGCGTCTTCTATTACTCTCAAGATGTGCAAAACCATGGGACGGTTAGCAAACTCACCAAGCTCTTTCCGGAAAAGTTCTTCCAGAAAGAATGTGTGGCCTCCGCATCTTTCCTCTGCTTGCTCACAAGACGAGCCAAGACCTCATACTGCAGGCAGCCATCTTGAATCCGTTGATATTCCACAGAGGACTGGCAGGAAAAGTTGAAAAATCCAGATTAGCAGGCGCCGGAAGACCCGCACGAGGAGCCTGAGAGCCCAGTCCAGCACTCACCACATCAAAGCAGGCACTCAGCTTTAGGAGAACCCTGGCATAGTCATGCAGGTGTTGCAGTGGCATGTAGAACAGGTTCAGCAGCAAATCACTGGGCAAGACATTTTTCTCTTTCAGCTCCAGCAGTTTCTGTGCCAGCTCCACCTTCTTCCCAAAGCATTCTCTGGAGACACACGAGTCGTTTTCATATTAGCAAAAGGCCTCTGGGGTTCCCTCTCGAGTGATGAGCCAGGACAATAAGGGACCTACTGTGAGGGCTTGACAAGAGCTTGGAATCCACCCATTACAAGAAAGTTCCCTAAAGGACCACTGTACCTGCAGATGGGGGAGAAGACAACACACTGGCCCTCATGACAACGAATCAAAAGAACATGGCAGCCGTGGGGAACGGAGGTTAAAGGTGCAGCTGTTTGTACTGTACATTTTTAAATATCAAGTGGTACTGCAGGTAAAATGTGAGCAGACAGACGTACTCCTTATAGGTGTCTATGAAAATGGCTGCCTTTTTCAAAATGGCAAGATTCTTGACGTCTCTGCTGTTCTGAAGGAAGCTGGTGAGAGAGGTGGCGTGCTGCCCCGTTAGATGGCACAGGCGACTGAAACATCCTGCCACAGTCTGGAACAGCTGCATGGAGCTTTGGCCCAGGCATGAGCCGACACTGTCTAGACAGACAAATCAGAGACGGGCCATCAAAAAGAGGATCAGGTTAATATTAACCTGTTGGTATCATTTTGTGAATAACTTCACATCAAAAGTGTGGATGAGGTCACACCCGGCTAAATTTGTTAGATATTCCTGAAACGCACATTTGGTGTGTGAAGTGACAAGTCTGAAATTCTGTTCAAGGAAACATGTAATGACTTGTAATAAACTTGCTACTGCATGACTTGGGACTCACATTTCCTAAAAGCTGCAATAAATGTGCAATTTGTGACACCCCCAGCTGTGACATTCCTATTTGTGTCATACCACGCCCCTTCAGACCAAGCCAATTTTACCAAAATAATTCTGAGGACTGCTACACACCCCGAGCCAGCAGGGGGCGTAGTATCTGGCTCTTCACCCTGCTTAGTGTGTCGTAGAACTTCCTCTCTGCAGACGCCAGCTCATGCAGAGTGCCAGTGAAGCCCGTCACGTTCTGATCAGCCAGAGCCAAACAGGTCAGTCCTCCTGCAAACACACCGCTCACATAGCCAAGCTGGAGTACCCATGTGCGCGCGCACACACACACACACACACACACACACACACACACACACAAAAAACACAAAACACATATATATACTTCTAAGTCTGTAAATCTCTAATCTCAAAATTATCAAAATGCAGTTCTGATAATCGCGATTACATTCAGATGTTCAGTGGTATCTGTAGAGCATACTAACATTCATGCAGAAGGGTAGCAGGGCAGGGGTCTGGGTGCACGTGCCGGTTTGAGAACCCCGCCCCTCCTGAACCTGCTTGCCGCTGTAGTACAGTATGGGCTGGATACAGTCTCCGTCGGCCAGCAGCAGCGTGTGCGTCTGGCCAGCCGCCACGTCCCACACGCGAATGCCGTCAGACACCTGCGTCGGACAGGACAGCGACACGCCAGACCATTACACTTATAAATTATTTGCTACTTCCACTGTGGAAGATGGAGGTGACCTGCCTAGTACCTTCACAAGATGAGGCACAGTTGATGGGGAGTTCATGTGACCCAGCTGACCCAGTTTATTGCTACCCCAAGAGTAAACCTGACGTGGCGAGAGAGAAAGCGCTGAACAACAATAGCATATTCAATAACATCACGATGATTTGTTAAATGGTTAATGTTTATAAAGCAGAAGCACTGTAGTAAAAAAACAGCTTGAAGCTTTACTGTACAGCTACCTGGCATTGTGCTGTCAGAGCAAGGGAATGATTTGATCCAGCGACAACCTTGACGACTTCCTTGTTGCTTAAGCTCTTTATGCACAGGGGCTGTAACCTGAGAAGGAGGAGGAGGTGAGATTACGTACCCACCCGCCATTACAACAGCCTCTGTAATTTCAATTGTACGGGAAGCTGTTCAACCTGGGCAAGGAGTCTCCATGACCCAGCTGACCCTCCTGGCCCCTCCCCCAACTCCACACCTCTGTGTATAGGGAAGGGAGGAGATGACCCCTTTTGGAGATGTCTGAGGTCGCCGTGGTGACCGTTCCAACTTTCTTCAGGCCACCTTGACATGTAAACAAAGGAGAGGCTTTATGGTAGAAACACACACAGATCCAGATAGCGATTTGCAAACTGCTGTTGAACACAAAAAAGCCCACATTCACTGTAAGGTTGCAGGAAGACTAATTAACTAATCAACTCAGAGACCTCAAGACCTAATTAAAGCCACTTGTGATTCATGAACTCATTAGCATAAAGAAAAAGAGTTTAAAAATACCCTGTGAGAGGAGGCCAGGTAAAGATCTTGTGCAGCTGAGTCCATCTGTGTCCTCGAGCCTGATGTCACTCAGGCTGGTACTCTTATTGGCTTCTAGAGTCTTCCATTCTGAACTGTCTGCTGTGCTGTCATCACAAGCACCGTCGCTGCCTCCACTCGGGGTTAACGAGACCCTCGAACTGCCAACACCGTTTTTAACTTCAGAATCGTCGCAGGCAGAAATCTGGAGTGGTAGCGCGTCATGACCAGTCTGGCTGGTCAAAACAGAGTTTGCACTACTTTGTGTAGTGACTGGCGCAATAACTGACAGTTCAGTAGCATCTCTTATGGTAAGTGCTGCTAAAGCAGGAAACACGGTTTTATCAGGTTGGTCCATTCTACGTCGGTCCTTGAGTGATGTCTGGCGGCTTGGAGGCCGCGAACCCTCGGTGGAGAAAGCCTCAAGGTGCTCCGAGAGAGACTGATCAGACATCCTCTTGAGGTAGTCTTTAAGAGCCTGTTCGTCAGGGTAAGGGGAGCTTTTGGTTCTTGCTCTCTTCTGGTGTTTCTGCAACACTGCCGAGCTGTCAGTTGTGGACGCGGACGCCGGTTCCTGATGGAACGTTTCCGTCTTAGCCGTGTCACCATGGTCTGATCCATCTAAAGCTTTCTGACTGGGGCAGAAATTGTCATCTAAAGCTTTCTGATCAGGACTGAAATCTTCCAAGAGCCCAGTGAAGACCTGCTGGTCGGGTCCTGAGAGTTCTGTTTTCGGCTTCAGAGCTGGAGAGCCCTGGTTTGACCTTTGATCATGCTTTGCGTCGGTTAGCTCCACCCCTAGGGGGCAGTAATGGTTGTCGGATATAATGACATGGTCATCCTTGTCAATCACGGTGTAAAGAGGCTGCCTGCATTGGTCACATGTGTCCTGGGACTGCTGGGAGGACTCAGGAGGAGCTAGCGAGTGAACCAAAGCCAGGCTGTGAAACCCACCGCAGGCAATCTGCAGCACGTGTCTGCCTGACAGGTGTTCCACTTTCTGTGCTCTCCGCACAGGGAACACGTTGGTGACCAGGCCTAGCTGGCAGCCAGTACCCCACGCCCACGCCTCGTGCTTGCCCGACAAGACTAAGGTGTGCTGGGCCCCACATGCCACGTCCAGGACCCAGACCCTTTCGAGAGGGACGGTTTCCTCATCCACAATGCTCACAGGGGTAGGGTCGGGGACAAGACTCAAATCACAGACCCCACACTGGCCGTGGGCATTCTCCCCCCATGTGTGGACCACACCATCCTCTGTTACAGCAGCGCAGTGGAAGCTGCCTGCAGACACACCTAAGACACGCTGGCCACTCAGGGAGCTCTCCAGAACAGGGCTCACTGCCTGGGATTTCATCCCGGGCCTCCAGTACAGCTCCCCAAAGCTGTAGACAAGTCCATCTAGCACAAAACAAACAGATATTTAACGGATATGTGTTAAAAATGCAACCTGCTTTTTTCCTTAAAAAAGGAAATGAATAAATACATTCTAAAACGATTTCTTAAATGAAGTCATGAAGTGATAAAATGCTACTCAGAATTAAATACTGAAGTGACTCTAAAAGGCCTCTTTTCTATAGTTGTTGCTAAAGCCATGTCAGGTCCTGTCAGGCGGTTCGACGCCATTCGGGACTCCTGAGATTGGCTATGTTTCCTTCTTTTTTTTTTTAAAAGATGTGTTGTGCTGTAAATCAGGACCAGGAAGTATTTGGGGCAGCAATGGATTCCTGTCATAATTGTATCACTTAACAGCTCCAGTTCCTGGGTCTGTGTGACGAGTTTTCTGGACTGTTTAGTGTTTCTTTTTATTTGTGCAAATCGGCACAGGACATATTAAAATGCTGATTGCTGTCAACAAAAAGAAAGCAACCAATCAGTGAATCTCCACCTCATTCAACCCTCCCGCCCTAACAGCTGTGCAGCTCTGAGCATGGTTAGCTAACTGCAGAAGACAGTTTGTAAGTGTTTTGTAACAGTTCGTATGGAAAGGTGACTGGATCCGTTACCGTCTGTTACTCAGAACCATTCGGCCATACAGTGGAAAAGAGGCTATTGTGTTGACCTGACTGACATCTACCCTCTGTCAGCAGAACTCCATGTCTGATGCCCAAGGCAGCGTGATGCACAGGCCTCTGTAGAAGCAGCTTCTCTGGGCTAACAGTGCAGGAGTAGCCCTGCCACCTGTAGAGTGCTCCCCTTTCTTGGGGGATTTTCTCCTCCTCAGGGCTAGACAGAAATACATGTAAGAACATGAAGTCATTTCCAGATTAAAATGGTTTTCAAAAGTTTAAAGAAGCAAACAGCTATGCCCACTATAACTGTCGACAGTTACATTATCACTTTTAAAACAATAAATAAATAGTTTATTATTCATATCTAGGATTTGGCTTAAGTTCAGTATTTTATTAAACAACCGCAGCAGAGGACTTAAGTAAACTGTACAGCCCTTCACAACACCATAACAGCCTCCAAAACACTACTACCTCTTCTGTTCCTCCATCAACACGGCCGCTCCATTGGCATCCTCAAAGCTCCCACAGACTCCCAGCCTACATTCTTTTTACTTGGGCCTTGGAGTGTTTGAAAATCAGACATTACACTGGCGTAGTGAGTGCACATAACACATAGGCAAACACAAATCATACACGCGAGCTTTCACAACTCGTATACATACACACATACCAAAAATAAAGCAGCTGGCTAAAAGTGAAAATACGAAACGTAGATCAGCCATACAACAGTCTAGACAGACTCGGTGCAGCACGTAGCTGTCTCTCGGAGGAATTACCTCAGTATTAACAGAAACTGAAAAGTTTAAACTAAAACTTCTATTGAAGAACAGAAAGTACATTTAAACCCGTACTTACAGAGTTTCACAATTCCTTCTTGGCGTACATTCCTTTTTTACTTCAAAATCAAGACATACTTAACCAATTCCTGTGAGTAAGAACTTCAGCTGTCAGTAGTGTTGTGACATCCGTTAACACAAACTATCGAGATGGTGGGGGCCTCGACAACCCTGTTTGTTTAGAGACCAAGCCTTTAATGGGAAGCGTGGAGGGACAAAATAGACCAGCTCCGTGTTCAGAGAGGTTCACGTGATTGAACAACTCTGTGTTTCTCAAAAGCATGGAGTTAGACTTGACCATACTCGTAAACGTAAAACGTCAATATGAATATATAGCTTTAAAATGTTAGTATGAGTTTAGCTTAAATAACAAAATCGATAGTAATACTGCCTATTGAGAGCACGTTTAAAAGCCCCGTACTAATCGTTAGAATAAAGGTTAGTGTCTTTACTAGTAGGACCACGTAATTCAGCATTTAACTTATAAATCTCTCGTATACGTGTGTAGCTCTGCCTGTATTTATTATTTTTGTTTAGTTATCTTATGGCTTTTCACTTCCTCCTACTTTATGAACCGACATCCTACCGTTGTGTGCTATAAAGTTCTTCTGAGCACGATGGTTATGCGCACAAGTCTCACATTTATACAGTTCTTATTCCAGCAGAAATCCTCTATTAGGAGAGATAGTAATCTCTCACCTATGATGATGAATGGAGCGGGTAGACAATATCGCAGCCTCTGTTCATGAGGGTGTCAGTTCCGCCTCCTGGCGTAGAAAGTTGACGTAATGTACCATATCGACCACTAGAGGTCATACGCGCTCCATTCTTCATCAAAGAAATCTCTTCCCTTACACAAAGTGATAGATTGTACTAGTAGTGACAATGGCTTTATAGCTTAAAATATTTCCTTATGTTCTGTAGCATATACTCAGCACAAAGGTAATTAAACAGCTCTATTTTAGAGGAAAAACAAATTACTTTTGTTTGTTTTTTTTGTAACTATGATTTTTGAATCCTTCGAGTTCCGGTTGAATTGTAATTCCATGAGCTTGTCAGTATTCAGTCATTGTCTTCACAGAATGGCTTTCTGACAACCACATCGCGAAAATTCCAAACTCACTTAATTGTTGGGCAGGAGTGTAAAGATGTAAACAGGGAGAAACACAGAGCAGAAAACAGTAAAACGTCTCGGGTTTGGGGAGGAGAAACCACCAGCAGTAAAGAAGAGAGCCAGTGGAGTCTTGGCAGGTAGAAAGGCATCTCTGCGGGTTGCCTGGAGTAGGCCAGACTCTCACACGAAAGTTCTCCTCTCCGCCACCCTACCCCTCGCCTTCGTGATCTCGGCTTGTTTTCGCATTTAAATGTTTTCTATATAAAACACTGGGGCTTTGCCCTGTTGATTTTGATCCAGCATTTTAGCGTGTGTGGTCGTAAACGTTAACACGGAATGGACTGAGAGGAGGAATGGCAAAGAGACGCAGAGCCCAAAGGCTGTAGGGGTCACCAACTTCATCCTGCTTTAGTTTTGCGTGTGCAGTGGTCCCTTGACCAGGACTGCCCAATTAGTCTGTTCTATCTGACTGTGGCTTTGAAAACAGCTTGAATCTGACGGGGGCCCTGGTCTGCCACTGTAGCCTTCTTGACTCTGAGTTGGGGAAATAGGTTAATACTGCACTGATTTAATAAGTCAAGCATTGCGTAGGAATCACAAGAATGCCCAACACCCATTGCCATGTGTTTCTAATTCATTCGTCTTTTAACAAACCTGTGTTAAATAAATGAAAACCTTTCAGAGGCCCCCAGTAGTTGCAAAAAGGGGCCAGTTGCACAGTTTTACAGAAACGCTGATGCTCCCTTTTCTGTGTCCCTCATGTCATCATAAACGTGTCCAAGCAAGGTGTCTGGGAGTGGGGCTTTGTGAAGAACAGCTCCATTTCCTGCCGTCAGCCATGCATGCACAAGCCCTTCCTGAGCTCTATATGATCCATTAAGTTGTTTGGTGTCATGCCGCCGCACTAGCATGTCAGCCTTTCACAGCGCTCTCCTGCTCTCTCAGCGTGGCCTTCTGATCCACAGAGCCCGAATGAGTGGAGTGCACAGTTCAGCTCAGCCGTTCATCCCAGCAACAAGTAGCCCTGGGGGTAATCAGGTGAGTCACCGCTCTTTCTCGCGAGGGGACGGACTATGGGCGCAGGCAGTGGGTGAGTTCAGATGCACAATCACGCACAATCAAAACATTTTACACTTTCTCACACATTACACTTGGCATTATTCAAAGGTGTCATGCTTTTTTCAGATTCAATCACCACCATATTCATGTTGATCTCCCTCTTTCTTCTCTGTGTTCTGGTAAATTAAACACAAATTTCTTTCATGCAACTCACAGGAGCTGCAGAATGAGGACGATAGGTTTGGCAAGTGGATTTGACAGAAAGAACAAAGTTACACATCCATCTTTCAATGTTTATTACTCTTGTTAAAGTCTTAGTCACTGGACTCAGGCTTTGATCGCATATCTAGGCTGTCTGGTGTCGTCTAGGTAAAACGTCAACATACATCTGAAAAGAAGCAAAAATTCAGCTGCAAACACGTTACATAGTACACAGTAGAAAAAAAAACATGACACACAATGGGACATTATTACACTGCAACGATTTTGCTACATTTCAAGTTCTAAAGTTCCTAATATTTGTGTACAAAGTAATGGTTTCACAGCAAGAGCTTTGCAGCGTGGATTAAAAATGAGGCATATCAGAAATGGAATTATGACATATAGATCACAATGCACTTCTGATTCCAAGTCCCAGGCTCTGGGGTGCGAGGCACTGAGACATGCACTGATGCAACATCCCCCAGGAGGCATCATTCCAGCCCAGCGAGCCCCGGAGCCAATCAGCGGATCGCATTTTGTCTGGGCTGCTGAAGGGAACGTGAGAGGATCACGTGTAGAAACCCCCCCGACCCCTGTTCACTTCCATCATCCAGCACACGAAGGAAGCAGCTGCATTCGCAAAGCCGCCCAGGGACGCTGGGGAGGGGGGGCGGGGGTTTTGAGATGGGGGGGGAGCGTGGTGGCAGAGCCTCTGCACCGATCCTGCTCCCACAGCAGACGGTTGAGTGATCAAAGCAGCGGGCCTGCACGTGGAGCCGGAGGGGCGGGAAGGGGAGGGTGGAGGGTGGAGAAGGGAGGGTAGGGTGGGGGTATGGCGTGCAGCGGGTTGCTGCCCCTGTCTCCGGGTGGGGAGTGTGCGAAATGGGGAGAAGGCACAATGAGAGGGCGGCTGTTGCGATAAATGCTTCTGCTTGTGTTTGAAAGCAAAGGTGGACGTGTGTGTGTGTGTGTGTGTGTGTGTATTTATGTCAGAGCCTAATCGGGACTTTCCTCTTTCCTCTGACCTATCTTCCATAGTGGGTGCAATATATGTATAGCATTTGTGTGTGTGTGTGTGTTCATGTATGAGTATGTATGAGGAAATGATAAACTTGGGTGTGTTCATATTTAGTTGAGACACCCTTCTAACCCAACCACAGCTGAAGGAGTGTGCATGTGTGTGTGTGCGTGTGTGTGCAGATGCTCTGCTCCATGCTCCTGACTAAGGGGAAGAGCACTCATCTTGTGACGGACTCTGACAGCCGTGTCGGAGGAGCCCATATAGCAGGCCACATGGCTCTCGCATGCCTGCCTGGGAAATGAGAAACAGGTGCACAGATGAAAGCGGAGAGTCTACAGAGGGGCCCTGAGACGAGAACTTCTCCCTCTCCGTCTGAGACGTGGCCATATGTAATCACCTGTCAGTCTCCCTTGCTCTCTCTCACTGAGCAGATGTGTAACCTGAGGATATAGAAGGAGCTCTCTTATATTGATCTCTCCTATATTGCCCATCAGCACATGAGAACTTCCTGTCCTCTCTTGCCCTTTGCCTCCTGCCACTTCCACTCTTTTGCTCTCTTTCTAATCCTGAAAGTCTAGTTCTTGTTTCTGTATTCCGAGAGCTGAGTTGGAGGACCTTTGAGGAGCAGAAGCCAGTGGATTGTGGGATTAACTCACTGGACAAAGGATGTAAATCATTGTCATATGCTAAAAATACTCATTTTAGAATGTTTATACTTTTCTAAGCTTTGCAAATTCATAATATGTTAAACATTGTTTGTATTATTTTCTAACATATATTTTAACCTTATTTTTTGCTTCCAGTGGTTGTGGTGGTTTCCTTTTTAGGTTATTTATTTTGTGTTGCAGTATTGCTGTAGAATGTATGATGATGTTTTACACATCTATATTACACTTGTAATAAATAATTGGACTTTGTTTAGACAGCGAGTCATTTTTTTTTTCTTTGTGAATCCTACATCTATCCAAGCATTTTCTAGAATAACGAGCTTACAATCAGATCTAACCACTACTTTCCAGTTCTGATTTGGACTCCACTGACACAATCTATATTACACTTGTAATAAATAATTGGACTTTGTTTAGACAGCGAGTCATTTTTTTTTTCTTTGTGAATCCTACATCTATCCAAGCATTTTCTAGAATAACAAGCTTACAATCAGATCTAACCACTACTTTCCAGTTCTGATTTGGACTCCACTGACACAATCACTCTGAGCATTTGAACTGTTAAACATCATCCGACAAACCAAAGCCTTTATAAAAGGTTTACCCCACTGAGGTTGTGAATCCTGGCCAGGATGGTCCACATTATTATTTTGGTATTTGGAGTGCTCCGCTGATGAAGCCAAAATCAAAGGCTACGTGTGCATGGATCCTGCAGGTCTCATGTGCATTTCTCTCTCCACCAGTGATCCTCCATTTCAGAGTGTGCCATCCAAACTCGTAAAACTCCCGGTCCATGCCTGCGTCTACGAACTGTATCTTTATGAGGCCATGAGGCAGTGCTGGGGTGTGTGTGTGTGTGTGTGTGTGTGTTTGTGTGTGTGTGTGCGTGTGCGAGCGTCGTGCGAGATTGTAGTTGGGTGCCAGCAGAGATGGATGCTGGGTGGTGTAGGGAGGGGGCCTTCCCGCAGTCTGGCCCGAGACAGGCCCGAGTCACGCACAACCACGGCGGGCCAGGCATCAGACAACCACAGGAAGTGCACACTCAATAAAGGAAATCTGTGAGTTTCTAAGAGGGGCAATATGTACAGACACTATGCAATACACGAGCAGTTCATTTAATGCATATAAGACCATCATATACTGACTGATTTACCAAAATGGCAATAGCACTGAAATAAAATGGTCCTTGATGGTTTTCAAAATTGAAATCCAACAATTAATTTAGAAACCCGAACAGAGTTGGCCCAAAAATTAAAAGACGTCGTTAAGAAGAGTGTGTTACAGACCAACCTGCCTCTCAGGAGAAACCTGTAAGGGCTGGCTCCAGGGTCGTTCCACCTACCACCACCAGAGGGGGAACGCGAGCCAGCAGAGGGCGTAACCATTAATCAGCGGTGACTGCCGGCAGCTGTCCATCCCCTTAAGGTGGATGGCTGCAGGCAGTCACTGCTGAGTTGTTCGGTCTCTCTGTGCTTCCCAGCCTTTTTCGACAGGAACGTTGTTGCGATTCTGGTGTCTTGTCACCCTGCCTCTATGCCTTTTGTTTTTCGAGTCCTTTACTCCTGCGCCCTGTTCTGGCCTTTCTCAAGTTTTCCTTGTCCTTTATATTTTCCTATCGTTTGTTATGTTGTGTCAGTCTCATTCAGGCCAGATATTCCTTAGTTTCCCTTTTTGACACGTCGAGGTTTCTCCGTGTGTTTTTTGTTTAGCCGTTTGCATCTCGTTGTAGTTATTATATTATTTCCTTTATCTCGTTTCCCGTGCTTCTTACGGAGGTCTCAGTTTATTATATATTTTTTCTTTTTCCCGTTTTTCCCGTACGTTATACGGAGGTTTTTGTTCTATGGTTTTGTGCTTGTGGCACTTGCTTCCGCAGTTCCCCCAAACCCACGTGAGCGGTCCTCCCCGGACAGCTCACGTTACAGAACAACTCAGCCTAACATGGATGCAGCCATGTCGCAAGCCATAGGCGAAATTAAGAATGCCCTGGCCATTCAGGGTCAGGCCATAGGCAGGAACCAGCAAGCTCTACAGCAGGTTTCTGGTCAACTGCAGACGATTACCAACATGGTTAATGCTGCCAGCCAATCGGCGCCCGCCCAGTCCTACCGTGTCTCAGGTTGCACCGGCTTCTCCTCCCGTCAGTCGGTTCGAGCCTAATTTGCCCTCTCCCATGCGGTTCAGTGGTGTTGCCGAGGAATGTAGAGGCTTCCTTTTACAATGTTCGTTAGTGTTCGAACAGCAGCCGTCCACGATTCCCCTCGGACCGATCTAAGGTAGCCTATGTAATGACGTTACTCACGGGGAAAAGCCTTATGTTGGGCCACCCCGTGTGGGAGAATCAACCCGAAATATGTGCTTCATATGGCGCTTTTCTAACGCGATGCGTCAGGCATTTTTTCATCCCGCTGTTGGCGGTTCCATTGGGTCAAGGTTGCTCCGTATGAAACAGGGCCGGTTATCGGTAGCCGATTACTCCCTGGAGTTTCGTACTCTAGCTGCCGAGAGTGATTGGAGTTCGGGAGCTCTAGCATCGGTTTACTTTGAAGGTTTAACCGAGGAGATCAAAGAGATGAGCTCGCGGTGCGAGACCCACCCTCTGGGTTGGAAGAGCTCATAGAACTCACTATAAAATTAGACAACCGTATGCTTGATCGCAAAAGTCAACGTCAGGCGCCCAGTAACACGACTAGCGCTGGTCCACCCTTCCCACATCGTGAGGCGGTCACTACTGAGGAGACAGGGGACCAACCCATGCAGCTAGGTCATACAAGGTTGTCAAGGGAGGAACGACAGACACGTATTCGGGAGGGCAGATGCCTTTATTGTGGCAACCAAGAACATTTTAGGGCGAAACTGTCCCCTGTTGCAGGGAAAAGAACAGGCCCGCCGGTGAATGGGGTATCACCGATGGGCCCTGCTGGTTACCCCCTGCGGTAAGCTTTACTCCCCAGGTAATAATGTCGTGGAGGGACTCGGCGAGCATAAATTAGCGGCGGTCGTGGACTCAGGTGCCGCAGGAAATTTTATTGATGCCGCCCTAGTCGAGTCACTAAATATCCCTTTAGTCCCGCTGGAAAAACCCCTGTCAGTGTCAGCGGTTGACGGCAAGCTACTCACCTCCGGTGAGGTTGAGCATCAGACGGTTCCCCTCAGAATTCAGATTGGTAATCACGTAGAGACTCTTACTCCATACGTTATCGCTGCCCCTCAACTCCAGTTGATTCTTGGGTTTCCATGGTTACAACGCCATAACCCGGAAATAGACTGGCTCAACTTGTCTATTAGACGCTGGGGCAAAGTATGCGAGGGATCGTGTCTAAAGGTTGAGGAAAACAAATCCGCGAAGGACCCTATGGAAGGCGTGGATTTAGAGAAGGTTCCGCCAGATTATCACGATCTGAGAGGTTTTTAGTAAAAAGCGCGCTAGTCACCTGCCACCTCATCGTGCTCACGATATTGCGATTGAGTTACTTCCCGGTACGTCTCCTCCCAGGGGAAGATTGTTTTCCTTAGCCCTACCGGAACGTAAAGCTATGGAGGATTATGTTCAGGAAGCCCTAGCAGCCGGATTTATTCGCCCCTCGAGCTCTCCCGCCGGTGCAGGATTTTTCTTTGTAGGTAAGAAGGATGGAGGTCTTAGGCCATGTATTGACTACAGCGGCTTAAATAAAATCACCGTTAAAGATCGCCATCCTCTCCCGCTCATGACATCGGCGTTCGAAGCGTTGCAACACGCTACTATTTTTTCTAAATTAGATCTACGCAGCGCGTATAATTTACTGCGAGTTCGCGAGGGCGATGAGTGGAAAACGGCTTTCATAACGCCCCTCGGGGCACTATGAATATTTGGTGATGCCGTTCGGCTTAATGAACGCTCCTGCCGTTTTTCAGAGATATGTCAATGAGGTACTACGCGAAGCTCTGGACGATTTCGCGTTTGTTTACCTGGATGACATATTGATTTATAGCCGAACCCTCGAAGATCACGTCAGGCATGTTCATAGAGTACTCCAACTGCTGTTAGAAAACCAATTGTACGTCAAACTAGAGAAATCTCAATTTCATGTTCCCGAGGTGTCTTTCCTAGGGTTTGTGGTTGCTCAGGACAGGTTGGCTATGGACCCTGCTAAAACCCGTGCGGTGGCTCAATGGCCCGTACCCACTTCTGCACGTTTAGTCCAGCGTTTCTTAGGGTTCGCTAATTTTTACCGTCGCTTTATTAAAGGGTTCAGTACCCTGGCCGCCCTCTCTCAGCTCTCACTAGTAAAGCTATGGGTAAATTTGTATGGACTCCTGAGGCTCAGACCGCCTTTGAGGAGTTAAAACAACGTTTTGTGTCTGCCCCTGTGCTAAGTATGCCTGATCCGTAGATCCCTTCATAGTTGAGACTGACGCCTCCGATTTGGGGACCGGAGCTATTCTCTCTCAACGTGTGGGACAACCGCCACGCTTACACCCCTGCTCTTTTTTACTCCCACCGGTTCACTCCCACTGAGAGTCGTTATGATGTGGGTGACAAGGAGCTATTAGCGGTTAAACTGGCTCTAGAAGAATGGCGGCACTGGCTTGAGGGTGCCAGACACCCGTTTGTCGTGTGGACAGACCACAAAAACCTCGCTTACCTACAGCAAGCTAAGCGGTTAAACTCCCGTCAGGCTCGATGGTCTCTTTTCTTTGGGCGGTTTGATTTTACTATTTCCTATCGGCCCGGTTCAAAAAATGTCAAACCTGACGCCCTGTCACGGCAATGGGAACCGCCCGACACCCCCAGTACTGCCAGCACCGTTATTCCCCGGAGATGATCATTGCCCCTATCCAGTGGGAGGTTGAGCAGGCCGTTCAGCAAGCTCTGGTTAACGAGCCTGGTCCTGGGGGGGGGCCTGAGAATCGTTTATACGTCCCGGCTGGACGTCCGTCAGAAGGTGCTGGAATGGGGGCACACGTCTCGTTCGTAGCCCACCCTGGGGCTAGACGCACCGAATTTATTAGGCGTAAGTTCTGGTGGCCCGATATGGACCAAGAGGTGCGAGATTTTGTGGCTAGATGCGACATATGCAATCGTGGTAAGGTGCCGCGAGTCAAGCCTAGTGGTCTTTTGCATCCGTTGCCCGTCCCCTCCAGACCATGGTCCCACATATCGTTGGACTTCATCACAGGGTTGCCAGCTTCTAAGGGTCACACTACTGTTCTGGTCATAGTTGATCGTTTCACGAAGTTCAGTAAGTTTATTTCTCTTCCTAAGCTTCCATCCGCTCGTGAAACGGCGTCGCTGTTATTGCAGCATGTCGCCCACAACTATGGCTTCCCCGTGATGTGGTGTCCGATCGTGGTCCGCAGTTTTCCAGTCGGTTTTGGGAGGTTTTTTTTAGACCTCCTGGGCGCTAAAAGCTAGCCTATCGTCCGGCTTCCACCCGCAGTCCAATGGCCAAACTGAGCGCGTAAATCAGGATCTGGAACAGACCTTGCGCTGTCTAGCCTCTGCTAACCCGGCCTCATGGGCTGAGCATTTGGTCTGGGCTGAATACGCCCACAACACCCTGTGGCACTCCTCACTGGGTATGTCCCCTTTTGAGTGTTTATTTGGGTACTCACCTCCTCTGTTTGATAACCAGGAGAAATCGGTAGCGGTGCCGGGGTGGCTGCTCGGGTTCGGGCGGTGTCGTAACGCTTGGGTCCGGGCACGCCGAGCATTGATCAAAGCGTCCGGTAATTACAGGCGTAGTGCTGACAAGCGCCGTCTCCCGGCATTGTCATTTCGCCCTGGTCAGAGGGTATGGTTATCATCTAAAGACTTACCTGTTCGTGGCGGTACCCAGAAGTTGGCTCCACGGTTTTTGGGCCCTTTTAAGGTGGAGCGTAGGATTAACCCTGTGGCCTATCGCCTGGTGCTGCCGCCTTCCATGAGAGTTCACCCCGTATTTCACGTCTCCCGTCTACGGCCCTTTTTGTGCGGTTCCCCTGGTGCTCCGGCACCTCCTGCCCCGCGCATGATTGATGGGGCTCCGGCCTACACTGTTCGCCGTCTCCTGGACGTCCGTCGCGTACGGGGCCGTGATCAGTTTCTGGTCGACTGGGAGGGGTACGGTCCTGAGGAGCGTAGTTGGGTTCCTTCCCTCGTATTCTGGACCCTTCCCTTATTTCCGATTTTTATCGGGATAGGGCTGTTGCTTTGGGCCCGCGAGGTCTCGGGCCTAGGAGGGGGGCTCTGTAAGGGCTGGCTCCAGGGTCGTTCCACCTACCACCACCAGAGGGGGAACGCGAGCCAGCAGAGGGCGTAACCATTAATCAGCGGTGACTGCCGGCAGCTGTCCATCCCCTTAAGGTGGATGGCTGCAGGCAGTCACTGCTGAGTTGTTCGGTCTCTCTGTGCTTCCCAGCCTTTTCGACAGGAACGTTGTTGCGATTCTGGTGTCTTGTCACCCTGCCTCTATGCCTTTTGTTTTTCGAGTCCTTTACTCCTGCGCCCTGTTCTGGCCTTTCTCAAGTTTTCCTTGTCCTTTATATTTTCCTATCGTTTGTTATTTTGTCAGTCTCGTTCAGGCCAGATATTCCTTAGTTTCCCTTTTTGACACGTCGAGGTTTCTCCGTGTGTTTTTTGTTTAGCCGTTTGCATCTCGTTGTAGTTATTATATTATTTCCTTTATCTCGTTTCCCGTGCTTCTTACGGAGGTCTCAGTTTATTATATATTTTTTTCTTTTTCCCGTTTTTCCCGTACGTTATACGGAGGTTTTTGTTCTATGGTTTTGTGCTCCCCGGACAGCTCACGTTACAGAACAACTCAGCCTAACATGGATGCAGCCATGTCGCAAGCCATAGGCGAAATTAAGAATGCCCTAGCCATTCAGGGTCAGGCCATAGGCAGGAACCAGCAAGCTCTACAGCAGGTTTCTGGTCAACTGCAGACGATTACCAACATGGTTAATGCTGCCAGCCAATCGAGCGCCCCGCACGTTATACGGAGGTTTTTGTTCTATGGTTTTGTGCTTGTGGCACTTGCTTCCGCAGTTCCCCCAAACCCACGTGAGCGGTCCTCCCCGGACAGCTCACGTTACAAAACCTCTCCACATTTGAGCATACATTTAAAGGGAAAGCAGCCGTTTTTATATAAACAGGTATGCTGCTCAAATAAGGAGTCTGATTTTTAGTATATTAAACATGTTTGGACCTTGATAAAAAGGAAAGGTTCACTTTTACTTTCCTCCCATAAATTGACAGAAATTGTACACTGTATGTGTATATATATATATATATGTACATATACTGTGTGTATATATATGTATATATACACAGTGTATGAATAGAATAAGTACTGTAGTAATGTCATCAGGCCCATTATTCTTATTTCGAGAGGTTTAAGACCTTCCCAGAAAAGGCCTATTTATGAGGCCATCAAACAGCCCAGAAGGGGCTTTAGTGTCACCCATCATCAAGATAAGCGCCGCCTGTTTTCAATTGACTTTTCAACTACTCATATGCTGTCCAACTCAGTGACAGCGTTCCTGTTAGCCAAGATCTCATTTACAGATGATAAATCATTAAGATCTGTGCTGCTGGCAAGAAATACAAATTAGAAAAGATGAGGAAAGTTATTAGTCTAAGCACCCAGGCATTCATCACTTGCAGTCAACACTTTGTGTAGTACACACATCGGTAAAGTAGGCTACATACACACCTCCAGTCTAGTAATTACTACAACAAAATTGACCTGAGAACTGACAACATAACCACCCCACCCCACCCATCCAAAAAAATGAAAACACACAGTCGTTTATTAGGATGAGTGTGTGGGTGTGTTACCCTCACTGTACCGTCATTCATTGATAACACGGCGGCAAGGCCGCGCAGAAGTGGACACGCAGGGATTAACAGCAGGGCAGCCGGCGGAATATTTGATCTGGCCATGCCTTGATCTGCCTCGGAAGCAGTTCGGTACAGCGCGCCTCTCACACATATGCCATTGCAGACCGTTTGTTTTAAGCATCACGATCCAAACTTTCGATCAAGGAGAAACACTTCATAGGAGTGCTCCTTGGCCATCTGTTAAATGTGGAGGGGGCTTCCCGTCACTGATAAGAAACGCTGGTCTTTGGACGACCTGTAAATGAATTACTGAAAGTGACGTAAACAGATTCCTTCTGGCTTTGACTCCTTCGACAATTCGCCGCTCTCATCCAGCTCTCGTTGGCTAATGGACGGCTGGACAGACATTCATCGTGATTCAACAATCTGGAAGACCAGCGCGGTCTCACCAAAATATGGAAGAGTTCACGCTCTCCCTCTCTCCCTCTCTCTATCAGCGTGAAAAGAAACATCTTTCAGGCGTCTCCCTTTGCCACTGGGTCAGTCGCTTCCCTTCCACTCTAGCCCGAGGCCTCCTCCTGGGACCTTAAAGATTCTTTTTGTTCCGCGGACTACATGTGGAAGACCGTGCTTATCATACGATTGCAGGCTTTCCACAAACGTGTGCTTCCCCCGACCGCCAGCAGGGGGCAGCGAGGTCCACAGCGATTGCTGAATACCACATGCTTCCACTTGCCACCAGCAGCTGCAGCTGTCTGTCTTGTCTGTGCATGCACCCGCGACGGGGCCTCTCGCTGCGAGACGGGGGAAGCCGGTCTTCGACACCAGTACATGCTACTCGCGAGAAAATAAACGGTTTAACGGACGAAAACCCTCCACACGGTACCACACGCTTGAGGTCTTTTAAATATGGAGGTAGTGTAGTTTTAGCAGTTTATTTCTGGCTATTCCTATGACTATATTCCTGTCGACAAATGATCATTTATCATGATGAGAGACGTGTGTGTGCTGCCCTGTTTCAGCTAGAGTATTTAGTAGTATTTGGTATTCCAGACCAACTCGCAGTTATGGCATTCCAGCAGCATCACTGCCCCTACTTGGTTATTCTTTTTAAAGAAGAAACACTGGATGGACATGACCAGAGGGGGCAACGGCTGCTGAAGTTACAGAGGCCACTGCAGGGCTTAAAGCGCTGCACTGTGGACAGCTACCAAGGCCACACTGACCTGTGTTGCAAGTGCTTGTCAGGTGTGGTCATTCAAGCCCAGCCCTGGTTGTTTGACACTAGCACGCAGACGCAACACCATAGTTAGCTTGTTGGTTTTATAAAGCCGCGATGATGCATCCTTCTCTCCCGCCTCGTCCCTCTCTCTCTCTCTCTCTCTCTCTCCTCCCCTCTGACTGACCCTCTGCGAGAGCTTGTCAGCTGTGTGCAGGCCGCGCGCATTAATCACACGGTAAGCAGTTGCCCTGTTTATGAAACGGCGGTGATGACAGACAGCGGGCGCAACAATACGGGCGACACTGGGCCCAGCTCGCCCTCTGAAGCGCTTGGCTCTTAGAGGTAGAGGAAACATGAACTGTGTCCCGTGCCAAGTGTTTTGCTGTCGCCATAGCCACACAGGAGAAGTACAAGTTGAGAGCAAATCCATTTATTTAATAAAAAAAAAAAACCGGACAGAGTCGTGGAAAAAACCCACAGGTGCTGTAGGAAAATACAGCACTCTCATTGATAATAGGGATCAAACAGTACACTATGAATATAACATAGACCTGAGCAGGCCAGAGACACACAGTGCTGTAATAAAGAAAGCAAGTGAGCCATGCTTTATGAATGTGTGCTCTGACAGCGAGGGTGTGTGAGGCTGTGTGTGTGTGTGTGTGTGTGTGTGTGCTGTTTCTCTGGCGGTGCATGTGAGTAAAATGTGTTACTGGCACATAATCTTGAGGGAGTGTAGTGGTCAATTGCCTGTGGGGTTTAACAGCTCAGTTCATACACATCATATTTAGCTAAGGAGCATCTAACAGTATGTATATGTGTATTTACAAATATAACACTACACACACACACACACACACACACAGCTCCTTCTGTTTGGCATGGGCAGCGGAGACACAGATATAAGCATGTGTATAATTTTACACAGTCATTCTGTTCCCAGCACGTACCAGAGAAACCGACATTATCTATACACAACCACATAATAAAACACATACACAACATTCACATTCAACTGAACGCATACACACATGCACCCACACAGCCACACACACACACGTTCATATTACTGGCTGTGTGTTGTCTCATGGACTCGATCTAGGCCACACATGCTTTCATTTCACTCCTCATGACATCATGGCTGCCAAATTAACAGACTAAGGTAGCTGGGCCTTAAGGAAAAAATTAAGAGCAACTCAGTGTGCAATGTAATGATATCCTGTTGAAGAGAAACTCACCAAAGCGTAATTGCACTCCTATAAAATAGCTTATAAAATCCTCAGTAGTTCTCCACTGAATGCGGACTGAAAACGCGGTGATTATGGGGATGCACGTGTCATTTATTAGCTGTTCTTTGTCGACCAATTTTCTGTCCACAAAGCTCCTCCGCGACGGGTCGGCTGCTGTCGTTCAGCACTGCGCCCAGACACCTCCCAAGCGCTGCGTCCGGGGAGAAGTCGAAGCTTCAGGGTCCCGTTAGTACACAGAAACCTTCAGGGGAGGATCTGGGCGGGGGCCAGCGGCCCTGCGGACAGGACAGGATGTTGTTTCACGCACAGCTGTCTCCAGGAATGTTCAGCGAACGAGTGAGAGATGCCTGGAATATTGCGGCCCCGCCCGATCTCTGCTTCACGCCACTCCAGAACAGGTAGGACAGACACACAAGCACACAGAGGCACACATTCAAGGACACGCGTGTACAAAATAGGCCTGCACGTGTACACAAACACATCGCTGCCTAGTAACACGCATTGAAACGCACACATACATGCACTTATCTAGCCTACACATAGCTAGACACATATAAAGACGTATGCTGTATCATTTTCATAAGCATAAATTGAAAGATTGATTATCAACTCAGCCAAATGCCAGCTTATAGTCTGAATCCTGAACAAGATGATGCAACCTTATTGGGTCAATAATAGCATTACTACAATAGTAAAGTGTGGCTGTGGGACTGTATTGAGATTTCTAACATTTGAATTTTTAAAAATGTTCTATAGATCTTACAAAGATGAACTTTGGCAGCGGTTTTGTAGACTTGTGTGTGTGTGTGTGTGTGTGTGTGTGTTTATGGATGAAGAGATTGTTTGGCCAGTGTTGCTATAGACAAGTATCCTTGTCTGGCAAAGAGAAGGTTGGACCTTATCCATCACTGACACACCCACCTACTCATACACACCCACTCACACACACACACATGAATGCATGCACGCACGGACACCCACCCACCTATACACGCAAGTACACACACACACACACACACCCCCCTCTCTCTCACTTTCCACATGATTTGAATTAAGTTCAGACTGACCACCTCTCATCGAGAGAGACCGGGTGGCCACTGGGTGGAAAAGTCGACAAGTTCAGCAACTGTGCAAATAAGGGAGTGTTTGGGTTTTTGGATGATTTGTGTGTGCGTGTGAGTGTGAGTGTGTAAGCGTGTGTGTGTGAGGTGGTAGAGGAGAAGATTGTTTCTAAGTGTATGTGCATGTGTTGTGTGTTTGTGTGTGTGAGTGTGTGTGAGTTGGAGGGGGGGCAGGGGATGGTTTCTAAGTGTGTGTATGTGTGTACCTATGTGGTGTATACTGTGCACATTTGTGTGTGTGTGTGTGTGTGTGTGTTTCTGCATACTTTTGGCACAGTGTGTCAGTGATGGGATAAGCAGGCAGATAGCTTGGGCCGTTTCAGTGGTAGAGCTGGGTCATGGATAAGGGAGTGAAAATTGAATGGTGATGATGAGTTTGCTTTCTGTAGCAACACACACCCACTCACTCCATGACTAGCAACACTGACTGTGCAACACAGGCTCCTGATACAGGCCTGTACAGGCCTCTGACTGCCCACTCTTTTGCATTTGTGATAAAACGGCTGCATCTGGCAACACAGTGTAGAATTAGAGGCACAACAGAAGCTGAAGTGGAGTGAAACCCCTGGGACTCCGGGACCCTGTCTCTGTCCGTCATGCTGACAGGACTCCGGGACCCTGTCTCTGTCCGTCATGCTAACAGGACTCCGGGACCCTGTCTCTGTCCGTCATGCTGACAGGACTCCGGGACCCTGTCTCTGTCCGTCATGCTGAGTCACTCATCGCCGCGTCTGGCACGATTCTGGCTTGCCGCTGCTGCTCAGCCCTTTTGGTGTCTTGTGGTTTACCACAACTTTGTGAAATTAACTGGATTAATGGCAGAAATATTCTGTGGGATGCTGGTCATAACTCCATATTGCAGCAATTCCCGTCATTATGCTGACCCACGCTTTTGTCTTCCTGACAAACAAAATGTGATACTGTGGACTCACAGGAAAGGCCTACATACTTATTCACTACTTTCTGCTGCTGCTGTTGTGTATGTCTACGTGAGGAATACTAGCATGTGGCCCCTTTTAAGAGAAAAGGGAGACATCAGAATGTGAACTTCTGCTCTTACATTCCTTTGTGTGTGTGTGTGTGTGTGTTTCCCTCTCTGTCTCTGTGCCTAATCTTCCTCTAATCAGGGAGAGTCAAGTGAGGTGTGGATCATGTAACGGAACACATCTATCACCTAGACTGGACCTAGTGTAGGCCCTTGCCCAGAGCAGGGAGCAGGAGAGAGAGAGAGAGAGAGGGGGGGGGGGGATAGAGACAGATAGAGAAAGAGAGGGAGAAAGAGAGAAAGGGAGAGGGAAGGGAGAGAGAGAGGGAGAGAAGGAAAGAGGGAGAGAGATAGATAGAGAGAGGGAAAAAGAGAGAGAGAGGGAGAGAGAGGGGGAGAGCTAGCAAGGAGAGGAGGAGTTGGGGTGGGGGGTGTTCAGTGTGAACAGGAGCGTCTTTGTAAGGCTCTCCAGCTTTCTGCACCCCAAGCACTGTAACATCCAGTGTGTGTGTGTGTGTGTGTGTGTGTGTGTGTGTGTGTGTGTGTGTGTGTGTGTGTGCGTGCGTGTGCGCGCACGCATGCCTCACAATGGGTGCTCCTTTCAGGCAAGAGCCAGGCAGGGGAACACAAAGGGGAAATGAGTTTGTTCATTGAGCAAGGAACACACCAACAGGTCCTACACACCAGCAGGTCCTACACACCAGCAGGTCTTACACACCAGCAGGTCCTACACACCAGCAGGTCCTACACACCAGCAGGTCTTACACACCAGCAGGTCCTACACACCAGCAGGTCCTACACACCAGCAGGTCTTACACACCAGCAGGTCCCACACACCAGCAGGTCCCACACACCAGCAGGTCTTACACACCAGCAGGTCCTACACACCAGCAGGTCCCACACACCAGCAGGTCCTACACACCAGCAGGTCCCACACACCAGCAGGTCCTACACACCAGCAGGTCCCACACACCAGCAGGTCCTACACACCAGCAGGTCCTACACACCAGCAGGTCCCACACACCAGCAGGTCCTACACACCAGCAGGTCCCACACACCAGCAGGTCCCACACACCAGCAGGTCCTACACACCATCAGGTCCCACACACCAGCAGGTCCCACACACCAGCAGGTCCCACACACCAGCAGGTCCCACACACTAGCAGGTCCTACACACCATCAGGTCCCACACACCAGCAGGTCCTACACACCAGCAGGTCCTACCTGAACATCACTTCAAAAGCATCCACTCTTATTTTACCTGGTGTACAAAAAGCAGCAGGATTTGACTCTGTAGACATCTCACACTTACGGCTGTCTCCAAGTTTAAGCGTGTCTCCTCATTTAAGCCTGTCTCCCAGCTTGGCCAAGAGGTGTTGGAACATTTCTGGGAAACTTTGACTTGGTTGTGCATTTTCCAATCATTTGCTTTACAACCACGTAGGGCTCTGTAAGGATGATTTACAGTATCATTCCAGGGATCGTTTGTGGCTGACGACTCAGCTAACAGTTTCTGATCACAATTATTTATGTCTGAGGAGTACAAAGAAGCTTATATGAACCAGCATGAACAAACCTAGCTACCACATCTAAATCATATTAATGTTGTGTTTTTAGTGTAAATGGGAATGAAAAGACTATCTGTGGTATTTTTGTACACACTTCCAAGAGGTCATTTGTAATGTAAAACTTCAAATGGTTAATTGATCCAAATATAAGGTATAAGGTACATCAAAACTACAAACAACGGAGAAGTGAAAGATAGGGAAGTGAACTGAAGTGTCCAAAACGAACTACATAGTCAATAAGGTTAAAAGTATTTCCTGTTTCCTTTCGCCACATTCAGCTTTTCAACATGTAACAGGAAGTAGTATTCACCATCTGCAATATTCCCCCTCGGTCAGGTGCTGATCACGTATTTGGCCCAGTGGCAGTGTGTTGCATCCGTGACACTATGCTCTGTCCACATGAGATGTTATTCCACACATGATCAGGAGTGGCTTTATCATTTTTCTTTGTCATAAGAAAACCTTGTATCTCTGAAAAACTAAGTTACACAAGAAAAAAATCAAAGGTTCTCACACTTAATGGAAAGGGCAGCCGTTATCTCAAAATGGTCATGTTTGATGAAAACATGTTGTTGTTTATTACAACAGCTTAACTTATATACATCTGTCTGCATTGATATGGTTGACAAATGTTTTGGTATAAGGAAGCATAAATACACCCCAACTTTATTGTTTTGTTATTGTATATTGTATCTGTTAGCCTACTACATAATTGTGATAATATGGACACAGACATAATACATAACCTAATGTAAACTGATAACCAAAGGAATCCATATCACTGTTTGGTTTATAATGATTATATAATGATAAATATGAAGCACTTTGGGGCTTCTCTGTGACTAATGTAAAGGGAATTAATTTTGTGTGCAAATATTTGGGCTTTGTTTTATATTTAGTAATAATGCAATTTTATTTATTCAATGGAAACATGTCAAGGAAGAATTTAATTCAAGCAAGAGACAGAGGTGAGTGAGGGTCTCTTTTTTCTGTTTTGATATGTTAGAGTCATGCGGGAACTGAATACCAAGCAAGAATACTGACACTCACAAACATGACTGTACTGTTTGAAGATTCATGTTAACATTCAAAAATCCACCAAAACACTCTCCTTTGGGGGCAGAAAAATTCAAATCATTTCAGCTAAGATTCCTCAGTGGGAAACTGCAGAGAGCCTGGAGTCAAACCTCAGTAGACCCACTCTTTCCCTGTGTGTGTGTGTGTGTCAGAGAGAGAGAGAGAGAGAGAGAGAGAGAGCAGAGGGACGTCTTCTGGTACAGGTATGCTGCTCATAAGCGAGAGGAGCGATGAGAAACAGACAAAGGAGATGAGGCCCTGAGAGGGGAGGTGTAGGGGAGAGAGGGGAGGTGTAGGGGAGAGATGGGAGGTGTAGGAGACAGAGGGGAGGTGTAGGGGAGAGAGGGGAGGTGTACGGGAGACAGACTGAGGAGGTCTAGGGGAGAGAGGGGAACACAGACCATTTTTGGACCTAAAGATGCCTTCAATGGAGGCAGGTTTGTTTGATTAACCAACCATTTTCTCCCTCTGCCTGTTTGTCCATAGATGCAATTATAGGGACCACCTGGAGAGAAGGAAGGTTTTCAACCAGACAGGCCAGGCTGCTGAAGATAAGACACAAAGCAGAGAGAGAGAGAGAGGGAGAGTGAAAGAGAGTGAGAGAGAGAGAGAGAGGGAGGGAGAGAGAGAGAGAGATATAGATAGGGAGAGAGTGAGTACAATCAGGCAGTGACAGAAATGTAAATATAGCACAGCTCCCAAAAGAATATGCATAAATCCAGTCTGCCCCGTGTGAGTTAATCATCTCTAAATATGATCCAGGGCCACTCCATTTGCTATCCATTACAAGATATACAAGATGTAAAATTCAGAAGTCACTCTGGGTGATATGTTAATGATATGTTAATGTAATGATTATTTCTGGAGTGTTTGAAGCTGTGAATTGAAGAAGAGGATGGTGTGTTTGTGAGCCTGTCCCCATCTAACCAGGACCAGGGTGAAGCTCGGTGCTGCTGCATATTGTGAACTGTGTATCTGCCTTTGTGTTTATGAACTCTTGCTGTGGCTTGCTGTGCAGGACCACACATGATACATCCATTCTGCAGAATGCAAATACACTTGACGCTTTTGTTTACAATGACAGTGATAACCAGAAGATGCATGGAACCCACTGACGTTATTAGCCATTTATAATTGTGAGCGTTCGGGAAGCAAATGAAAGCCTTTGTTGTTCCCATCCACTTTCCATTCAAATGACGGGAACAGCAACATAAATCTCGTGTTCCTGATGCAGTGACATCGACCTTTCCCATCACACACTGGGGGGAAAAAGGCGTGAGGCGCAAAAAGGAGTGAGGCACATACTTTCTGACGAGTGCAAAAGGCTCACAGGGCATCTGGCATGTCTTCACCCCTCCAGGGGGATGGGTGTGTGTGTGTGCAGGGTACACATCATTACCGCCGTGAGGATGGATCACTAGGTGGATCCCCGCACACGCTCGACAGCATCAGCATCAGAAGAGCATGCTGAACCTCTCTCTGCTGATCACTACACACACCATCGCACCATTCTGCCAATTATCCTACACTGGAGAGAAAAAAAAAGCCCCATATCTGAGGAGCAGCTCTGGCGCCCCTCCCTGCCTCTACCAGCCTCTCCCTGGCTGGGGCTGCCGCGCTATTCCTGTCCCCCTCTGCTTCTTTCATTTGGCCTTTAGCGTTCGCTTCTCTGGTTGTCTCTGGTCTTTCATCTGATTCTCTCTCTCTCTTGCTCTCCCGCGCTCTCTCTTTCTCTCGCCCTCTCACCCTCTTCTCGCTCGTTCTCTAACGAGATGAGACAATGTTGGCTCAGTGGTCCTTTGGGAACGCCGAGCCGGAGTGCGCTGAGAGGGGAACTCGGGAAAGGTGGTGAGATTGAGAGTGAGGGGGAAGCAGACCAGAGGTGAGATGAGCAGAGGTAGCAGTGATGGTGCTGGTGGTGTAACAGATATGTGCAGCCGGCGAACACCAACAGCACACCTGCTCACCACCAAAAAGACAATGTAACGTAAAATGTCTGTTTTGAGAAAAACTCAAAATTTCTTTGATTATATATAAACCCATGTGAGTAGGTGCTAAAAATAAGATCATTTTACTTTTGAGAAAAAGAATGTGCTAGTGAGACACCACCTGATCTAGCCATATATGAGAGGCTAGATCAGGCACACAAGGCTCTGATTATATTGGTGATACTAGCAGTCACCATCAACACAACAATAACAATAACCAACAATAATTATCCCTTCATACGCAATATTGACATCTCACCATAAACCACATCTGTCACGCACACACACACACACCTGTTGCACCTGTGTATACACTACAACCCTGCTTTGTCTTGCATGTATAGGCACTCCAAAAATAAATGCATAAATATTTGTTGGCAATCAAAAACACACAGACACCCACAAGCCCCTCTGTCAGTACCTGAGCTCCTGCCCAGGACCTCAATATAAAGCACATAAGACCAGGAAGACAACATCCATCAACGCTACACACCAATGTAAAGAACATAAGACCAGGAGTTCAACACCCGTCAGCGCTAAACATCAGTGGTTTTGCAAGGCTCTGTGCACACTATATTTTTTAACAAAACAATTCTGTTAATGTCATTTGCCTCTGAAACCCTGACAGAGTGCAAGACCGATCTTAATTCCTTTCACTTATTGTCAAGAGATCATGTTCTCACAAATTAGGCTTTAAGACTCTAGAGTCATTCATTTTGAGGCAATTTTTGAAATCACTCTGTCATTCAGTTCACCCAGGCTCTTTGTCACACTCAGCATAAATATCGTTGATAATTAGTGCTCTTATTGTGGTGTTAATAATAACCGCGGTGACATCAGCAGTAACACAGCAGCAGACGCCGTTTCCGTTCCCAAACTCCACATGCGGCGCGTGAGATCGCTAACGTCTCGTTCCAATTGATGCAGCACTTTGGTGGAAAAGGATATTCCAATAACACCACGTGTGCTTGATGTTCAACCACGATCCCAGGAAGGCTGTAACGCAAGCTAGTGATAATATTATTGGAGGGATACTTGCCTCCTTAGCCAAACAGATTTTTCATCTTTCATTAAGTCAATCTCTTTGTGACCTTCGTCAAAATTAGATTTAATTATGATGAACACTTCTTATATTGTAGCGTCAGCGGTAGAGAAGACAAGACGTTTTATAGTCCGACAGCAGCTCTTTATGTGAAAGAAAAAAATGCACAAGGCATGTGCACAGAACAGGCGACCCGAACTCAACACCATCCAACAGGCAAAAGGCAGTGAGCAAAAGGGGGTCTCATCCTAAAGTCGGTAACACAATCCGCTAGTTAACACTCTAGTTAACACTCTAACCTGCTAGTTAACTACCACACTACTACATGACGTCACTAAATCAAACCTGCGGAGCACAACATCCACACAGTAGGATTCACACAAATATGCACAATAAAACATTAATTGAAATAATTTACAGCTACAGGGAGGAACCCCACCCTAATGTTCCCCACCCTCTCTCCGTGGCCGGTGGCAGACACCGCAATATTTATATTCATTAGGAAGTTCAAAAGGAGTGAGACTCTTTGCGTAGTGCTTTCCAAGGCTGCGGTTCGTTTGTGCAGGTCTGTGTGTGGCACGGAGCAGATAATGCACTGATATAACCAAGGCTTTCTTACCGTAACCCTTAACTTGCTATTGCCACATTATAGTGTGCTGCCAGTGTGGTAAGCTATGCTGTCTACTGTTAGATCTTGTGTGTGTGTGTGTGTGTGTGTGTGTGTACTGTTAGATGTGTTGCAGCTAAATATCAACAGCTTGTTTCACATGTCAGGCCTCATCAGATGCTGAAGATAATGAGCCATCATTATACTAGGTAGAGGGAGAAAGACAGAGAGAAGGAGGGAGAGAGAGGTGGGGAAGAGAGGGAGGCGGTGAAAGAGGAGAGACTTGAGCCATGTGCTGTGTATGGTGGAGAGGGGGGATTGAATCCATAATTATGGTAATAACGAAGGAATAGCAGTGAGATATGGGGATAATGAGAGCCCATTATCAAAGCGGGGTGGGTCTGCGTGTCGGCCCAGCACATCAGCCAGACATTTCTGTCTCCCTCACCCCCTCCCCTAATATCTGTGTATCTGTACCTTCATTCTTTCCTTATCCTTGTAGAACTTTCTGTTTATCGTCCTACACGTGCCACCCTCTCCGACAGACTCTCTTTCTGCCCCACTCATGAGAAACGCACGGACGGCCGGTGACTTTTTCTACAACAGAGTCATGAAACCTGAACATAAACGCCTCTGAGGAGGACTTCACCCATGGCAAAAGCAAACCAGGCTGCTGAAACGTCATGTCAGCTCTCCGGTAACGCAGAGAGAAGCAGACACACTGGCACTTGCCTCTCACGTCTTCTTCCACACTTAAATACCTCAGTCTCAAGATCAGAAACAAACAGGGCGCATGCGATTTATCCAACCTGAGGTGTTGGTCTTTGAACGGAAAGTAATGAAACAAACTGTGAAACATAACTGGAAACGGTCCCTGAGGATTATGCTCTCGCTCTCTCTCTCTCTCTCTCTCTCTCTCTCTCTCTCTCGCATACATACACACATGAAAATTACACGAATGGAATGGAATTTCTATGCATATAAATAAGGGAAAAAAGCAGTCACAGCACGTGCCGACGTACAGACCAGACACACTCCAGCGTTCCAGAGCTCCCAAGGCTTTGCAGGCGTGTGCCCACACAGGCTCGGATATCAGGTGTGCCAGTTTAGTTTTGCAGTAGTCATGGCCTCCTAAGCCCTTTCTCCAGGGTCAGCTGAAGGGTTGTAATAATGCTCCCTCAGCTGGCCACAGAGCACTTTTATATCTTCCTTTCAGTTGTACATTCACCAGCCCCTTTATTACACACTACATTATAAGAACCAATTACAGTTACAGTGTACAGTAACAGGCTGTTTGTACAGTGTAACTGTACAGTCTGTACAGTTACAGACTGTGTCTGGTGTACAGTTACAGACTGTGTCTGGTGTGGCAGTATTTGTCATCCAGCCTCTGTCTCATTCATCTCAGTCAGCTAGTCAGGCAGGCAGCTAGTCACATGGTTGCATGTACTGAGCTGGTTCGTGTGTGTCTGACACAGCAGTGTTGCTGGACACCATTCAACTGTCTCCACAGGACTGCGATAGCAAAAAAACATACAGGCAGTCATACAGCCACACAGGTGGTTGTATTAGCCCCACCTCAAAAAATGCCTCTGAAGGACATGTGCATGCGAGTGTGTGTGTGTGTGTGTGTGTGTGTGTGTGTGTGTGATTGAGAGGGTTGGTGCGTGTCTTGTGGTTCTGGAGAACGTCCAGGCATGGCGAGGCGCAGAGGGCATCGGGTCGCCTCACCGTCTCGGAATGTGTGAATCCCGCAAGGGAGAGATGGGAAGCTTCCGCCCGCTCTGAAGCCCGAGCCAAGGCCCTCGCTGTGGCCGGGAGCCGCCCACGCGTGCACAGTCGCCCAATCCGGCCCTGCCCGGCAGCCCGTGGGCCGACCTCAGCCCCGCCCCTCCGCTGATTAGCAGCAGCGCTGGTTTCTGTTTGCCCCGCTCCAGCTCGGGCCTCCTCCAGCCTGCCGTTTTGCACAGCAGTGCATTCTGGATCTTGTAGGCTGTTTGATCTACGTCATATGAGTTCTGAGCAAGTGAGCTTACAGGCTTTTCATGATTACATGACAATGATAATGAAAGCAGAGGAAAGAGACAGCAGTCTTGAGTGATGTAGCAATTTTTTTTAAACACTTTTTGTTGTTGCTGTTGTTAAAAGGTTGCATCCATTTCACCATAAATTATAAACATTTTATAAATAATTGCTGTCCTCGTATCAGCCTGTCGCGGTGGCGAGGGAGGGTACAGCCGAGAGACTGGTGCAAAACACAAAACATTTATTTACGTGAAGACAAATACAACACCACAATGACATTCAAAGACCGGCAACAGGGGGCAAAACATGAGGGTTTAAATCCACACATTAACGAGGATAACGAGAGACAGGTGCAACAGGCTAACAGAGGGTAGGCTAACAATGGGGAGTGGCAACAGCACAATAAACAACGACAACAACAGCAAACACGCACACAACAAAGACGTACAAAGCAGACCGTACCAAGGGAGCTTGGGGTGGGGCTGTACCATTACAAAAACATTCACTTTCCTGTGCTCCTAAGGCTTGGTCTGCACATGGCCGTTGAGAAGGCACAGCAGCAGCAAACACCACAACAAGCTCCTGATTTTTTTTACAAAAAACGTCCCTATGCATCACCAAGACTGACCACAAATCGCCGTGTCTTTCCATGTTTCTTTTCCTCTCCTGCTGTGGTTAGTGGAGTGTGAAGGCCACAGTCTGTGTGCGTAAGCACAAGTAGAGGACTGGACTCCAGCATGGCGCCGCTGCACCTTGCACACACTGCTCTGAACACACTCCATGGGCTTTTTACACCGGATCCTTTCAAGTTGGACTCCAATGACAGATACACCATGTAAATGGGAAACACACACACACACACACACACACATATGCCTGCAGCCTTCATGCCTGCAGAGACGTACACGTATGCCACACGATCTGATGACTCATCGTTTCTGTAATTCCACCCCTCACGTTGCCCACTCCGTTTATTGCTTATTTTCTGTGCCATTTCTGTCTGTTTGTGTGAACAAACCAAAATCCCACATCTTCAAACGATGTGGCACTTTTCTCAAGAAAATTGCTCTCGTTGCCGATAACATCTCGCCGGTCAACTGTTCCTGTTATTTACTTCCCGTGGCGGCTTGATGGGAAATGTCCGGCCGGGTGACGCTCCCCTGCTCTCTGTGCGTGTCGTGCCGAGCTCCAGCTGCTTGGGTGGGCAGGTGCCCAGCTGCGGAGTGACCCAGCACAGGTCCTGGGCCGGGGGGCAGCGTGGACCGACCCAGAGAGCTAGTTCCGAACCAGTAATGGGACTCTTCCCATGTACGTGTAGCAGTTCAGATGAACTGTGTACCTCCTTGATGAGTGATAATGCTAAGACATGGTGGTAAGCTCACGCTTCATCACATTTCTCACTCCGACACTCAAAGACCAGAGGTTGGTTTATGTGGTCAGGGCTTTTCCACTTGATGCACACTCCCTCCACAAGCTCCAAGCTTAATTTACTTTGGTCATACTGACTCCTTTATTAAAACATCTTTCACAGAACTTTGTACTCATCAAAGCAATAATCTTGGTTGTTTTATGTTTGGAGATTTATACTATGCTAAACTACAAAATAACTATATCAAAGTGGCTCGGTACAATTAGACAATGAAATCTATGGTTAACACTCAACAACATTAGCATCTACAACTTACACAAAAATCTCCATACAGACATGTACATATATGTTGGTACTTTTTGTAATTGTGTCCTTGATTGTGTCTTGCATTTTCAAAAAAACTTATCAAAATCTAACATCAAGGTCTTTTAATAAGTTTGTGTGTGTGTCTTCTTCTCTAACAAGATTATTAAACAAATTGGTTCCAGTTAAATGAGATTAGGAATGCATTTATTTAGGAGTTTTAAAAGGGAGGAAAATCACACACACACACACACACACACGCACGCACACACATGCACACGCACACAAACATCCTCATCATCACCTCAGAGCTGTCAGTGTTAGTAAATCTCATTTGTGCTGGTTCATTAATCTTTGATCAAAATTAATGAGTTTTTAATACTAAACCAAATCCAATTAGATTCAGTAAACAGATCTGTAATTAGACCATAAGACTTAAATCCATAAGCTGACACTAATGCACTCATTATGCACGGTCATCTCATGAAATTGACAATATCAGTATAAAATAAAATGAATATGTGACACAGGTTTTTAAAAAGATAAGCATTTAAATATTAATTCATAATTAATATTCTTTTATACATATTAATATTTTTTACATTCACATTTCTTTAACTGGACCAAGTGAGTCTGAGCACAAAAAAGCAGTAAGACAAACCTTGATTAGTGTGTGTGGTCAGGAGTGTGCTGACCCCTTTACTACTCAGCCTGGGACCGGGCATTCAATACCTCCACACCAAGAGAGCTCAGAAGAGAAGAACTGTGTTTATGCAGAAACACTTAAGCACATGGTAAATCCATACACACAATCCCTCTCATTGCTCTGAGTCTTATACACAATACCTTATATGGGCAATGGAGGGGGTCCTACTCAAAATGAAATATGAAATGATTTATGACACAGAATAGCTAAGAAAACACACATATATACACACCGACACACAAAATCACCCATTCTAAACAAAATTAACACATCAACAAATGAAACAAAGAAGGCAGTATAACCCTGGAGCTCTGAAGGGGACCACGGATTGGTTTTGATTTGCATGTGGGGCCTCAGATGACTTTAGCCCAATTCATCATCGTCCATCAGCTAAGGTTCAGTGTTCTTCGCCATGTTCCACAGTGTGCTGGTTTACTGTGTTGTGTATGTTAAGAAAGCAATGCAGTGGGGGGGGGGTGAGGAGAAGGGAAGAGAGAGAGGAAAAAGAAAGAAACACAGGGAGACAGAAGGAGAGAGACAGAGAGAGACAGAGAAAGAGGAGAGAGATGGAGAAAGAATGAGAGGCAGGGAGAAAGAAGGGAAGGAGAGAGACAGGGAGAAAGAGAGAGTTCTGTTGTGGGTCAATAAGGTATAAAAAGCTCCTCTCTGTTGCTGCTGAGGAGGAAACAGGAGAGATTCACACACACACACTACAAACGCACAGAGGACAGACACTCATCCACTACGCACGTGCACACACACACACACACACACACAAGACTTGCCAAAGCACTGCCAGCTACTAATCAGACACATAATCCCACCACAGCAGGTGCAGCCCATCACACTGGGGACTCTTTCTGCCACTAAATGCATTACATCACACCATAGAGGACTCTTTCAGTCAGCTCCGCTGAACAGGGATAATCTCATTGTAAAGCTTTAGGTAGGCTGGACTATGTTATTCCTACCCAGAGCTGCAGTAAAACCATGTCTCTGTCCAACAGAACTATGCCCAACACAGATCCGTCCTGATGGCCAATAAAAGGGACATAAAAATGTGGTTCAAAATTTCACACCATTAATCACCTAATTGGTAAAGCACATTTGTACAGAGCAAAATCCCCAATGTTGAATTAAGGCCTACAGTGTTGAATGAACTCATGCAGTGCACTTATATAAACATCGTGGCTGTTAATTCAACAGCAAGGTTTTGGCTGAGTACCGGAACATACTCAGCTAAACTAATAGCAGTGGAGCCATTAAAAACCTCACTGTTGTTAACAGCAACAAAAACAATAATAATTGTATTAGTAGTACTAATAACAATGTACAAAAAAACCTAAGTTTCAGTTTCTGTGAT
>JAGXOD010001430.1:4897500-4970000 GCA_020368025.1 Brachyhypopomus occidentalis
AATATTATTGCAGCATGTCACCAGGTTGCATACATGTCAAAGCAAATACCTTGTACTTCATTGGTTTAATAGATCATATTGTACCTCGCCTAGCAGCTAGCTACAGAGTGTACACTCTTAACGCTCATCAGTTATGATGTTTGCATTGGTGAGAAAGTACCATAAATAAAAATTGTGTTAGCAGTTAGCGTATCCTCTCCTTCTGAAGATTAGGCAAAGTAGGAAAGATTATTTCATGCCCACTGTATACTATGCCAGATTAAACACTGCAAGTACAGAGACTAGTGAGTAAAACATTAATTTACAGTACATATTTCAAAATCAAATTGATCAGCCTCGGTAGCTAGACAGGATCTAGCTTTAAGTTTGTGTTTTAGTGCCATAACCCCATCCCCCGTGACCATTCTACCTCACAGGGTGAGTGAAACAATGTTATCTGAGATCTCCGATCACTCTGGGTGATTCAGCAGAAATGAGGAGAGACAGGACCCACTGCTCACTGGAGATGAGCACTGACGTAGCAGAGAAGCATTCAGAACCTCCCAGGGAACATGAGATAAAGTACAGTGACATTCATCGAAGAATACAGGCTACCATCTCATTAGTTACAAGCATTAATGTACTGTAGTACAGCCATGCCCTTTAAGTTATTCCAATGCAAAATGCCTAGTTTTCAGCAAGAGAAAGTTAATCATATCCTGCTGTGATTCTGAGCAAACAGGGCAGTATAAATTGTCCTCACATCATTGTTTCTTTTCCCACCACAGACACATACTAAACGAACTATACCTGTTTACCTCAACTTAGAGCCTTTCATTTCGTATGTGTATTGTGCCAGTAATGGGTGTGTGGTAACAGGCCATCCTTCCTGCTTTCACCCAGCTAAAGGAACAGGCAGAGACGTCTCAGTGTAGTGTTAGGTCCATATGTCGACTGTCCCTCAATACGATGTCTCACCCCTGTCATTAGTGTGACGGTGCATCTGTAGACTCACCTCCTAGGCTGCCATTTGTGGGGCAACCAAGGTGACAACACGCACACCTCACAAACCCCAAGTCTCAGCCACGTTAGGAGTATTAGTTTAGGGATTACCTAGTGAAAAAGCTGAGGCCACATTCTGAGAAACTTGGGTGTTGTTCCTATTCTGGCCTGCAGGGGGCTCACTGTTACATCGCTGTGCTACAGTTAACTAAAACTTGCCTCTGTGGAGTGTTGAGAGCTTAAAGAAAGACTATATACAGCTCCAGCAAGAAATTAATGATCATTCGGTGTGTTGTTGCTCCTTTTCCTTTTGTGGAATAAACAACATATAATGATAATCATTAAATTAGAGTTTTAAATGCCCTCTTTAAATGCATCAGCACACATTCCTGTGAAAAGATAGGGCTGTTTACAGAGTCAGCATCTGCTGCTTTCAGAGCTCAAATCTAATCAGAGTAGTGATTATCAGCTCAGCCACTCTCAGGGTCTCTCTACGGGAGATGTGTGTTTGCTGCCTTTGATGAAAGAGCACACGGTAAACTTCAGACAATAGAGCAAAGCTTCACAGTGGCATTACCGTGATGGTGGAGGTGCTAATAGCATTTGGGCTAGAAGAGGGCATGGAATTTCACACAGAAAGAAAACCGAGTCAAGAACTCCATAGCTGATAAGACCCTTGATATCGTATTTCTTAGGAGAAGACATATTAGCATACAGACTCCTAATGAAGAACGACAGTACCTTTAGGACACAGACTTGGGTGGATGCCTGAAGAGTTTTAATAGGCACACATTCTCCAGCCGCGCGCGTGATGGAGGCTGCACGGCCCTCGTTTGCTTCACCTGCTGAGATGGAGCCTGGCGTGGGCTTTCACGCTTTGCTAACAGTTTGCATTGCTTCACCGCTGGTTTCTGAAGAACAGCTAGCTCGCAACACGCACAAATGAGACTGGCAGTTGCACCCTAACCTCGGCAGCAAACCCCCAAGGACATTCATCACCGTCCGTGTAAGGAAACGCCAGGCTGCTTTGGGGGGGGGAAGGTGCGCCCGACCTCTCTGGCCGGGGAGTGGCGGTAATGCTCCGGGCTGGCTGGGAAGATGCCCTGCTCGGGGTCCCGCGGCAGGGTCCGAGAGTGATGGCTGTAGCCCTCGTGCGAACTTGACCCAGGGACAGGCAGGGTCTGGCCGGAACAGGTGATGAATCGGATGGGGACGCGGGGCTGACCATATGGCCCGTGCCTGCTCTCTGCTCAGCCTCTCCGCAGGACCCACCTCCGCTCAGCACGGCCAGGCTGACCCTCTCTCCAGAGGCCTGCTCCTCTTCTCCACAGCTATTAACTCCCACAGACAAATGGCCTGACTCACTCCCTCCTCAAACACACCCACACACACACACGCATTTCTTTCGTCCTTCTTCCCCTTTCTCTGCTTTCTTCATTTTCCTTCACTGATCCAGTTGATTTTACTCAAATGAAAGACACTGGGTGGCATCATAGCAGGACTGGTGCTAAAGTTCTCTTTAATTAAGCAACTGGATGTACTTTTTTAATCTGACAAGGCTCAGTCCAAAAGTCTTTACCATGTCCCCGGCTGGTTTAAGAGACCTACAGGGGATACCCAGGGTGCAAATAAAATTGTGAATCTGTTAAAGACAGAGAGAGAGAGGGCTGAGTTTTTATTTAATCCAGCCAAACAGAAATAAATCACCTTCATTTCAATTCCATTGTAAACATTATCTTGGTGGAAACATGACTGAAGAGGTGTCCCATTGTAATGCATCCCTTCAATTGCCTTTTTTTAGCAATTAGCATGTCAACTACAAGCCCTCTTTCTGATGGAGATGGCCAAGCCTGGTGAACTAAAGAGGGTAAAACCCCCTTTTGTTGTGGGAAAGGCTCACGGAATGGATCGGAGGTGGGGGAGAGATCACCAGAAGCACTCGCTTCCATCTAAAAGGATGTGTGTGTGTGTGTGTGTCTTCTCCACAGCGCACATATTTTCTGGTAGTTAATGAAGCAAAAGTAAAGCAGGGGAAGAGGAGAGACCAGAGGTAAAGGAGGAAGCAGCTTTCTTACATTCTTACAGCAGTGGCTGCTATGTTTGTCTTTCACTCTGGGCCCTGGGCCGGAGCAGATGGGTTCCTCTGTGGGGGGTGGGGCTGGAAGTGGGTGGAGTCAAAAAGAGTGAAGGATTTTCCACCACCAGACACTGAGCACCTCCCCTACACATTAGCATAACCATTCTCGTGAGGGTGGAGGTGAGGGGGGGTGGGGCTTGAGGCCTAACCACTCCCCTCAAAACCCCAAAGAAAAAAAAAAACACCAAACTGTGGGGAAACAGAGCCACAGGAGCAACAGATGCCAACCGCATCTGTTTGTGAGCCTGTAAATAAACATAACTATGTAAACAACGACAGGGAGAAATAACAGTCCAGAAAGGAAAAGACCACACAAGGAAACCCCTCCAGTCTGGGGTCTCCCAAAGAATGTTTTACCACCATTCTCTGAAAAACGTGTGTACACAGACGTTGATTCCTTGTCTAGGGCATGAAACTAAGTGTGTCTGTGTCTGAGTCGTCAGTTGGGGAAGTTGGAAAAAAGGTGCACAGAATTTGTTCACTTCTGATCACAACAGAACATTACTGAACCACACTAGCCTGGTGTTCGACACACCACACAGGCCCAAACCACAACCCGATATTCCCTAGGCTCACAGTTTGAACAAAGGATGTTGACATAACCAGTGCTGACAGCCACGTTCTTTTAAAACAATCATGTACAAACATCACTAATGCAGGATTTTGAGACAAGGGTTAGTTTCAGTTAACTGATCCTTGATTCCAGTTCTGATTTATAACTGGTCAGTAACTGGTCAGTCACGACAGATCCCAAGAGAACTTCTCCCACTAAAATAACAGCCCTTGGGCCCTTCAGCAAAAAGCAAGTTAGCACTTTGATGTGTTGAACCTGCCTTGAAGCTTATGTCTCTCAGCGGAGAGCCATCTATAATCTTGTACATGGACAAGCACTTATTTTCTGACAATTATGTTTTGAATAAAAAAATCACAGGTTTTCACTTACAAAGGAAACCGTGTAGGAGCAGATCAGTGGGATTCTTGATTAAAAGAGACATAGTGACCGGACACAGAAAGCAGGGCAGTGGTGCACAGGGCAGTGGTGCACATGACAGTGGTGCACAGGGCAGTGGTGCACAAGGCTGTGGTGCACAGGGCAGTGGTGCACATGACTGGTGCACAGGGCAGTGGTGCACAGGGCTGTGGTGCACAGGGCAGTGGTGCACAGGGCAGTGGTGCACAGGGCTGTGGTGCACAGGGCAGTGGTGCACAGGGCAGTGGTGCACATGACTGGTGCACAGGGCAGTGGTGCACAGGGCTGTGGTGCACAGGGCAGTGGTGCACAGGGCAGTGGTGCACAGGGCTGTGGTGCACAGGGCAGTGGTGCACAGGGCAGTGGTGCACATGACTGGTGCACAGGGCAGTGGTGCACATGACTGGTGCACAGGGCAGTGGTGCACAGGGCCTTCACTGATGACTCAACACCTGAATGGCAGCAGTGGCGACTCAAACTGGGGACTCTGCATTAAATCATTCGCCGCTAAAATCTTTTTTTACAGCCACAAAAAGTTGAGTGTAAAAAACAAAGATAGATGTGTGGATACCAAATATGTGTGTGTGTGTGTGTGTGTGTGTGTGTGTGTGTGTGCCCGCACATGTTGGAGAGTCAGTGGTTTCACATAGCAGTACATTGTCCATTCACACAGGCCATTATAGGGACAGTGGGTAAGTATTTACAGCCTGGGCTATAAAGCACTTTGTCACATTTCAGCAGGAGGCTTTCAGAGCTGGAGGAAACAGTCATTAGCAGAGACAGAGACAGAGACAGAGAGAGAGAGAGAGAGGGAGGGGACAGGGGACAGGGAGGTAGAAAGATAGCAATCCAATTATTTGGAGATATCCAGAATAAAAAGATAAAGTAACATCTGCAATAATCATGAATGATCATATGCATCATAAGAGCTATTTAACTAATAAATATTTTGATATTAAAGATATCACCATGGTAAAGACTTACGTGTTCAACAACAATGATTATTTTGGACAGGACAGTATAAGGACTGTGCCCTAAAGGAAGACATTCGATGCTAGGCTGTAAGGTGAGGACCAAGACTGAACTGGAGTTGTTGTGGATGTGGAGCTCTCTGTCTCACAGTCTGACTTCCCAGCTGATTATACAGAGCCCCAAAGAGAAAGTTACATACTGCATGTACATGACCATGAATCACAGCTGCTGAGATCTGAGCAGTCACACAGAGGAGTACAAGACAGCACCTGGTCCAGGTTGGCTCATTCGTACTGCTCTTCTGTTCCATATGCGAGTCACACCTTGGGCATAGTGGCAAAGATGCAGAGTTCAGCGCCAAACTCTCCCATCCAGCATAACACTGGAGCTCAGTGGAAGTACAGTGTAACACTGAAAACCAAAGCGACTGACTAAATTTGGGGTTTCATCCAAGATTGTGTCATGGCACACATTTTAATTAATGAATTCGATCATTTTTAAAGCGAACCACACGAAATATTTTTTACCGTGAATAACAACAACAGTGTGAATGGTCACACAGTTCAAATCGCATCAAAACAATAAACACTGCTTCTCCAAACATCATTCTAGTGTATGCAGACAGCCAAGTGTGTCCATGAGCTGTTGTAACATGCTGGCGTACGCCTCGCACTGGACACCCTGTAGTCCCCAGCTTCAACTGTGCAGCACGGACCTCACTGTTTGATTAAGGGCACTTCATTACTCCTAGGCTAGGCTAGCTAGCGCACGCAACCTCTGAGCTTGTATTGTGCACATCCGATGGTGCACAGACGTCGAGGACGGCCACCGCTTTCATCCGTGCTCTGGGGGGAGCGCAGAATGACTGGTAATCTGATTACACAGGAGCCACTAACGTGCATGGTTTTTTGTGGGGATTATTTGCCCGAAGGATTAACTGACTTTCAGGGTAATGGAAACTTGATATTGTTCTTTTATGGCTGCGCACAAAGGCATGCGTGTGCTATGAAAATCCCGTTAATTACTCCAGTGCTGTGTGTGCCACGTAGTCCATTTCTTTGTGCTACTGAGAGTGGCTGTGATAATTGAAAAAGATCATCAAACAGAGACTAGCTGTAGCTTTTGCTCTGTGTGCCTGGTTGTTAGGTTAGGTACTATGAGAGTGTGTGTGAGAGAGAGAGAGACAGAGAGAGAGAGAGAGAGAGAGAGAGAGAGAGAGAGAGAGAGGGAGCAGAAAAAGATGTTTTTGACATGTTAATCAATTTGTAATGCATGGTGTGGTTAATTTCAGCAAATGCCAGTTGTTTCAGAGTGCTCTTACATAAAACATAATCTAGTGAAAGACCTAGGAAAGTGTTTAGCGTACTATAAAATGGCATTTTTCATTTTCAACAGCTGAACAGCAGCCAAAAAGATCCCATCAAAGCAGACCTTAAACACCTTACATCTATCCACACCATCTGAGATCAAATCCAGTGCCAGATACGTTAATTGTACAAGCTAGCCAGGTGTAGCAGGCTGCTAGGAGTCTATGCTGAGATAAGGCTGTAGTAAGGGATTACTACAGTATTAAGCTTTGCCCCAATGGCTACGACATGGCATTCCTGTCCGCTCCTACACAATGCTCAGGCTTTGCGCAAACTTCCGAGGAATGTCTTTCATGTGCTCTACTCCAGGTCTGAGTTCACTGCTTTGAGAGCGGTCGTCCTGTGGCAGCCCTGCTCCTAACTGCACACGGTCCTGAGAGCTGGCAGCCGTCGCACAGGGCCAGAGATGCTATCAGCCGGAGCGTGGAGACTCCTCAGACGTCTGCAGAGCACGCCGGCGCCTCAGGCCACGTCGTAAGCCCCGCGCTGCTGTGGTGAGAGAACCTCCTGATTCTCCAGTCCACAAATATTCAGGAAAGAAAGAGAGAGAGAGAAAAAACTGGCGCCTCAAGAGACTTTGCTCTAATTATCACTAAAACCTCAAAGTGAATTTGTAGCACTCAGAAATGTCAAACGTTTCAAGGACATAAAGGAATTACTCCAGTAAATAAAGGCTAAAAACGGGGAAACGGTCAAGGATTGTGTTGGACTTCTTGCCAGTATGAGCTATTAGATACCATAACAAAAGAACAGCCATTAAATGCATGTGAATGTATTTGAGTGAACATGTTTCTTCTGACAGTTTGTAGTATTAAGCTTCAGTACTGATATCTTCAGTACTGATATGTTGCAGGAAAAGTGTAGAAGTCACTTAAACGCAGATAACACACTGATTCATGTCAGGGACCTTGGACATTAAAATACTTTTTGAGCAGGAAGTGTGTAATGGATAATAAAAAAACATGCTTACCCCTCAAAACCTAGTAAGAGATGCAGTCTTTAATCAGGTGAACTGCATGTGTCCGACTTAAAGAGTGAGAACTTCTGAAGGAAATGAAAAAAATAAAATAAAACAACAGATTTGTTTTCAAATGAGAAATAACAGAGAGCTGGGATTAGCTGTGTCTGCCAGTGGAGTAGTGAGGATTGTGCTATTTCACCACCGCAGACATCTTATTTGATTTTATTCCTCGTCCCAGCTCAAAGAAAGACATATTTTGAGGGAAGACTCATCACTCGAGAAGATCCTGCTTGCCGAGACCCTGCTTTTTCACTCACGGCTCGTGCTTATGTCAGAATTTAATCGGGGGAAAGAGTAGCAAATAAATAAGTAAAGAGCAAAGGCGTGCGGGCCTTGGGAAAACCGTCTGATCTTTGATTAAATGTTCAGAGGAGCGAGTGGTGGGAGCGAAGGCGAGCGCGAGACAGATCCCAGCGCGTAGGGTAGGAAAAGAGGACGGCGGCCCGTGATGTGGTAATCCGAGCGAATTCGCAGCTCTCGCGCGTATCGAGAGCGTGTGCCCATTTGTTGTATCGTGAGCAGCAAATTAAACATGATCGACTGGCGGTTCTTTCTCCCAGCGGCGAGAGGAAGCGTGCGGAGCGGTTTCGAGTCTGTCAGCCACCTCGTTACCACCTCCTTTCCCCAACCTTTCAGTGTGCCACTACATTTGTTTTACGTTTCATTATTCAGACCTTTCAGACCAACAGGAACTTACTATGAGGCATACTGCTTGAGACAACACTTATCAAGGCGAAACCATGAGAACCACCTCCCTCAAAACTCAAGTCCACCCACTGACCGCCCCCCCCCCCCCAACCAACACACACACACACAGTATATAACTGAAAAAAATGTCTACATGTGGCATATGTAGTCAGTAATAAAGAAGCTGGTGGGATGCAACAGTGGTCAGTGCATACATAGGTTTTACTCTCCTGAAGAGTACAGGGGCATGAGGGGCTAATCAGAGGGGTAGGAGGGGTAGGAGGGGTAGAGAGGTGAATGAGCTGTGGGCGGGGCCAGCAGGCAGCAAAGGCAGAGTGGACCCTTTGAGATGCAGAGGGGTTAATTCAAGGCACAATAGGGTGAGCTGGCGGGGCCAGGGGACCTGCTACAAAGAGTGGAGGCTGGTGCCCAACGAAACAGGGTCAGGCTAGCAGGGGCCAGCAGGGTGGTGTTCAGCCTGGTGTGTCACTGAACTGGGTTTGCGTGGGAGGTGGTGGTCTCGGGGGTGATGGGGTAGGGGGGAGGAGTGGGGGAGGTCCTGCTGTGAGGCTCTGGGGGGCATTTTAATCCCCTCTTACTAGGACAAGAGATTAAGAGATTCCTGCTTTATTTCTCCACATTTCCTGCTGCTCCTTGTTTTGCTGTGGCGGGCGCAGTTTAATGTGGTATTTTTAGCGTGAAACACACAGAGCAGCGCAGGGGCCCGTCACAGCTTTTATACGGGGTATTTAGCTCAAAATGGCTGCCATTGTATAGGGCTGATTTTTGGAGGGATTTTCTACAAAAGTCAGAAGCGAGGTGTCGATCTGTCAAGCCACAACAACCGAGCAGACAGGGCCATATGGTGCCAAGCGATAGTGAGAACATACCTGAGTGTGAGAAAGATGAAGCCAAATGTGATAAAATCAGAAAGAAAGGGGTCAAAAAGAGGCAGAGAGAGAGAGAGAGAGAGAGAGAATGAAAGAGTGTTGTAAGAACAAAATGGTGACAGAACAAAAAGAAAACAGAATCTGGAAATTGGCCACAATAACGGAACTTATTAGTCTCCACAAAAGGTGGAACTCTGATTGGTCCCCACAACAACGGAACTCTGAATGGTCACCACAACAACGGAACTTTGATTGATCCCCACAGTAACAGAGCTTGATTGGTCCCCAGAAAAGAAAAAAAATAACCTGCCAGCAACAACAACAAAAAAAACATTCCCATCTTGGCGGCCATGACGGCTGGAGTTCGGAACACATTTCCCAAAAGTCTCAGTGCCATTTCAAGCCCTTCTTTCAAACAGCAGCCAGTCAGATAGTATCTCTCTGACAGCTCCAATTCCAGCAGGCAGCCATAGATCCAGCCGGGCGGCAGCCAGTGCGGGGTCAGGAGCACTGAGCCAGAGGTCTCGTCTCGCTGTTGATCCAGCAGGGATCCTCGAGTAGGGCTCTAGAGCAAGGCAAACACTGCTGTGTTTCTTCTCTTGTAGACACCAGTAATTTGAGGGGGGGAAAACCCCCAGCATGCCTGCATTGTTGCAGTCCTCTGCCATTCCCCACTGGCCTTGTCAGATAGGTGAGCACGCTGACCTGCTAAAAGCAAACACTGTAGGATACGCTGAAAACCAGGGGAGACACATAACACACACATAACTCACACACACATAACAGACACACACACACATACACACACCCAAATGCGCACGCACACACACACACGAACCCAAAAATACACATACAAAAAAACATACATACGCACACACACGCTCACAATGTATAATCAGATCAGCATGATCTGATAAAACAAGATCAGACTCCATGCCTTGGCCTGCTCAGACAGGTACTGCTTTTCCTGAAATGACCCTTTTACTTTAGATGAAACTAGACCAAGTCCTCACTTTACAGCATGATGCCTGCTCACAAGCCATCCCAGCAGAAAAGTGTCAGTCTCTGCAGGGAACTGCAGAAACACACGCTGCCTGGGCCTGAGGAGGCTGGTGCAGTCCTGTGTGAGTGTGTGTGTATGTGTGTGTGCACGTGTGTGTGTGTGTATGTGTGTGTGTGGTTGGGGGTCTCCACCTCTGTCTGTCTCACATGATATGGGCAGGCTGCTCTGCATTCCTGCAATTGCACTCGTTCCACCCTCCCCATGTGCTGCAAACACCCCACACCCCACACCCCACCCCACCCCACGCCCCATCCCCCAGCCCTCCTCCCATCCCCCTCACATCCCCCTCCAACAGCACGCAAACCTGCAGCCATGCAGAAGTGGATTAAAATAGCCCCGTGGAGATAACCCTAACCTGAACGCTACTCTTCCAGTCAGCGGAGAGCAAACCCCCCCGGGCCACTAAACAGCATGTCCATCACATGAAGGACAGCTCAGAAATAAAGTAAACACACACTTGCATCACTCAGCTGTTTACATGTTTTGTCAAAAGGTATAAAGGTATAATAAAGAAACAGCTGAAATTACAATGTAGTTTTAGAGAGCCCCCCCCCCCTCAATTCAGGTCATTCTTTATAACACTAAACCAATCTGACACCTGAGAATCTGAGATGCTGTTGAAGAGAACGTGTTTGGGCCGACTAATATCCCAGCGCTCTTTCTGCCTGTCCTGCGTACGCCAGCTCCTCACCGAGTTGGGCGGGTAAGTGGACTGACTCAGGTGGGCTCTCCCAGGTCCTGAGAGAGTGGGCGGGGAGAAAGAGAAGAAGTGGTGAAGAAGAGTGTGGAGAGGAGGAGGAGCAGGAGGAGGAGAAGAGGAAGGAAGAGACAGCCCTTCCAGTGACCCCCAGCTGGGATCAGGAGCAGCGCAGGATTTAGAGCTGTTTATGCAGCTGTTGCAGGCACCCAAGAGATCACGGCACTGGAAGAGACACACACACCCAGATTCCACGCCTTTTGAAGTGACATGTGGGATCTAAAGTTCTCCCGTGATAAGGATACACTAGGAAGGTGTTTGTTCCCCTTTATCTCTGTAGGCTTGAGTGAGAAAGGTGATACTTGTGATTATCTTCTCGGAGAAATGTTCGGCTCAAAGAAATTCAGTTAAATATTATTTGTCTAGGACTTTCATGGATGATTTTCACAAAACCTCTCTGCAGGGTATGTTCATTTCTGAAGGTGCCCCGTGACAGTCACAGTTCTGCAGCCAGCATCCACTGTTTTTATAACAGGCTGATCCACACACACTTTCCATAGGAACCTCCATGTAGCACCGTCTCAGAGGTGTTTTAGTCAGTCTGGAACAGGGCCATTGAAACAGATCCTGCAAAAACAAACACCATTTGTCTGTGTGTAATAAATCTGAGAGAAACGTTTCCCACATACTGGGCAGGACCCTCCCTACACACACAGACACACACTCCCCCAGAAACAACAAAGACGACACATAATCAATACTCAAAGCCCACGGCAAAGACACGGACAGTATGCTGTCTATCGTGTTGTTCAAAGATCCACAGCAAAGATAATGTTTTCATGAGAGGTAAAAGTCTGTGTGGGAAGTAAAGCAATGGCAAATGTGTATGATGAAATATGTACAGTCTGCAGTTTGAACTTCTGCAGTTGTCTGGGGAGCATGTACAGTATACTAATTGAAAGGGCAATTAGGCTGTGGGAGCAGATATGGCCAGTGGTTTAGGCATGTGTGGTCAGATTCTAATGTTTGCACTAACTGCCAAAACGTCTCTCAGCAAACCAAACCGCCTTCTCCCACAGACGCTCTTAAACCCTCTCTCACACACAAACAGAGCACACACACACACACAAAAGCTTGTTAAAATCAATCAGGACACAAATATAGATTTAATATGACGCATAAGTATTTCAGCCAACTTGCTCAAAGTGTGTAGCTTGAGCCTCAGACAGAGTCTGATTTATTTTAGGATAAATAATGTGGTCATATTTCCAGCAGTCCACAGGAGTGGCGGGGTTGGCGGTAAGGCGAGGATACAGAGACAAGGTGGTCTCATTCGCTGGGTCTCATTCACTGGGATTGAGACCCAGGATCAGGTCGCTATGTGGCTAAGGGAAAGAGTGCCTCCATACACTCAACCTTTAGAGGGGTACAGGAATGCTGTATTAGGGGGGGGGGGGAAGAAAATGTGTAGGAGGGAAATTAAAGAGACGAAGTGGAGACAAGTAAAGAAAAAAATAACACGAAACACGAGGAAAAAAAAGAGAATTTAAGGCAGACGGTTCTGCCCGACATTGGTATCATTCTTGTTAGATGGAGCCGGGTGTAAATCACGCTCCGTTAGTTCTGGCTCGGCCCGAGATGGCAGCAGGAAGAGGGGAGCCCAGGGAGCGGCGCTGATGAAGAGATTAAAGGTGCGGGGAGAATAATCCCAGGAATGGCGCGGGATTTTTGTCCGTCACTCACTCCAAACTCCGCCGAGAGGCCTTCAAAGCCGCTCGCGCTCTCCACCATGCTGGCCGTCAGTCTCAGGGCCGCAGCCCTCGCCGTCTCACACTCCTCGCCTCTCTTCCTTCTTTCAAAGCACCGAAGCTCTCCCCCCTTAGCTTTTGGGATTTACACACAAACAATCACACAAGCACACACACACACAGCCTAATTCATTCGACTTCAAAGCTACACCACATCGACCTCTCTCTCTCCACAAATCACTCCTCTTTCTCTCGCGTTCTCCCAATCCTTTTATTCCCTTTCTCTTTTGCTCTTGCTGGTCCCCCCCGTCCCGGCAGCTGGAGTAAACCAGTGAGTGAGAGAGGGAGGCAGGGAGAAAGGAAAGGAGCCTAGCGCTGAAAGAAAAGTCTTGCTTCCTTGGGTAAACCCATCTCCATACTGTCTGGCTATTTTTCTTGTCCTCTGAGCCAAATTGCAGTCTTTCATTTGCTACCTATCTATCTCCAGTTCAATAGATGGCCTTCTCATATGCACAAGCATGTACACACATCCACCTTCGTGCACACACACACATACACACACACACACGCCTCTGAAGTAGGGCCAAAGGCCGTCACAGCTCAGATTGGTCCTACTGAGAGTGATCAGGTGAGAGGGAGAGCAGCTCTTGCTCTGCTCAGGGATTCATATGTTCTACTCAACATCTCCAAGCTCTCACTGGAGAGTGGACACACGTGTTCCTCAGCCAGCAGAGAGGTGAGTAGATAAGCTCTCTGTGGGAGATTTCCACCCCTCAGCCAAATGATGTCATCAAGCAGTTTCTCATCAACATCCATGACTGGAGTTGCTTGACTCGGTTTATTGTAGATGCCAAACTCATGTATATAACATATATTTTTCTTTCTTTCTTGGTTGCGAACAATATTGGAAATGTTTTGACTCTATTAATAATGTTTCCCATTATCTTCTACCCAAAACTTGAATATTTCATATGTATCAGATGTTTTCCTTGAAGTCTACATAGTAACTACATAAAATGATTCAATGAGATGACTTCTGCAAATTACTTGTGTACCAGGCACCCAGCCAGTGGAAAACGGCCACTGACACACACACACACACACTTTGCTTTCCTGTTCCCAATCACTATAATATTGATCACCTGTACTCCTAATCACCATCACCTGTGCACTTAATCATCATCACCTGTGCACCTAATCACTATCACCTGTGCACCTAATCAGCATCACTCTATTCACACCCAGTTTCAATCCCACAGGTCCTGCAGTGGTGCACGTTGGTACGTCGACACCAGACGTCGTCCAGACCCACGCTGCCCACGAGTCTGTGTTTCCAGCCATGTCTGCCACCGATCAAGTGCTCTTCTCCTAACGGAGATGTTCTGTTCATTTTTCCCAGCTTGATGCTGAGCTAGTATTTTATAATAATGATAATAAAGAAACTCCCTCCGTGTCGTGACCACTTCACGCTAACATGCCAACGCTGCCACGCAATCAGAAAACTCAGTGAATTTGAATCCACTCAGACAGATACCATAACCAAAGACTACCCATCTGTGTGGTGCATGCGTGTGTGTGTGGTGGGGACACGGGAGTCTTTCATCACCTGCACATCTGAAACCCTTCCTAAAACCTGGCACAGCCAATAAAATTGTGGTGTCATACATGAGTGCCTTCAGAGGGGGTCATATGATCTGGGTGCGCCTGTGATTGGCCGGCAGAACCTGAGCTACAGCTGCCCCTCGTGAGGGGGCCGTATCGCCGCGCTTCACACAGGCGACCCCTCAGCAGGGTGGTCCGCAGATAAGGTCTGTGTGAGCTAGAGAGCAATCTACTGCCTCGGGGCTCATATTAACAACTCGATGGCCAGAGAGATGAGAGCGATGGGGAGCTGGGAAAAAAGTGAAATGAGTCTCTGTTTTAAGGAAACGAAACCTTCATAGTTTACACTCCCCAACAGAGCGTGGACATTCTGAAGAGCACACGCAACACAGTTTTCACACTCATACTCAACTTAGCTAACTAGCTAAATCCACTCACCGACACCATTACCATTATGAAACATACATCTGATAGAAGATCATTACCTGCTAACGCAGAAGCTTAAGTGTTTTTGAATAATCTCCAGATAGCATAAAGTATCAACTACAGCCAAGTCTGTTTCAGGGACTAATACTTTCCAAACTGATTTCAATAAGTAAGATCAAGAGAGAGAATGAGAGAGAGAGAAAAAGAGAAACTGAGCGTGTGTGTGTGCGCGCGCGCGTGTGTGAGAAAGAGAGAGAAAGAGAGAAAGAGAGAAGGAAAGAGGGTTGTATTTTCTTCAAAGGGACATGGCACAATTGAGTTAAGGTCCCTTCTCCATGACCTATGACCTTTCAGTCACACAAGGTCAAGACACTGAGCGGAGCCCGATGACAGACTCTCTATGGCATGTTCCAAGAGGGAGAGCGATAGAGAGAGAGAGAGAGCAGGCAAAACATGAATGGGGGAGGGGGAGGGGTGTCTGCCAGTTACCAATTTAGTAGCAGTCTCTGAGTTTTAATGGAAAGGGGTGTTGACTGATGAATATGTATGAATTTGGGAACAGTTGTGGTTTTGTGCTGGACTGTGCTTTTCTCACGCAAGGTGGGACGGCTAGGGGGATGAATGCATTAGCGCTCTGAAGGCCAGGGAAGAAAGAGGAAGACAGAGCACTGAAAGAGAGGTGCAGCAGAAAGAGGGGGGGTTCCTCTGCTTTTCCGTCAAACAAAATAAAGAAGAGAAGCAAAGAGGGAGGCTGGTCCCTAAGTGGGGGTGATATCAGTTTTCTTCAGCTTTTGAGTGTTTCTTAAGCTGACGAGAGTTTTGACCGTGATCCAAGCTCTCTCCTCTCTCGGTGACAATACAAATCAGAGGCATGCGGGGAATAGTTTAGGCTATTAGCCACTTCTTAGCAGAGGTGGCAACAAAGCTAAATGTAGCCAATCGTTCCATAGGGGATCTGTCGTCTCTCGTCTGGAGGTTGAATTTGGAATGGGAAAATTATAGCCGAGTGAAAATAAAACTGATTTTGAACAAAATCCTTCAGTGCAGTCCAAAGTTTGCAAACAACTCATCCTCAACCAGGAGCCGTCATCAGGCATCAGAACAGACATCAGTCTTAAGAACAAACAGATGCTCTGAACATCCTGTGTTCAAACTCCCTTTCGTTCTTTTCATCTTTCCCTTACCACCTTTATCCCTCTCTCTCTCTCTCTCTCTCTTTCTATGTGCAGGAGAAAAACTATTGTTCTCCCAGTGTAGCCCAGGGGTCCTGCCGCATGGCTTGTCATGCTAATGGCTTTGAATGATGTGGTAATGGGATGTAAATACCACTATACTCTTTAACATACCACCAACAGCACACACATTCAAAACTCTGCAGCCTGTCCTGCTTTCCTCCTTCATTTTTCTCTTTCTCTCTTCCTCTCCCTATAGGCGAGGCTAAAGAGAAAAGAATTAAGGGAACTTTCCATAGGACATGCAGGTCACTGAACATAGTGGAGGTTGGGGAGACAGGACAATGCATTGTGGGAAAGGAAGAACGCTACTCTCAGGGTTTCTAGTCTGGGAACACTGAAGGTAATGGAGGGTGAAGGTTTTAGTCAGTTTCTCCACAGACAGCAGCCGTTTCAGACACCGTTACACAGCTCGTAAAGCCATTACACAACGCTGTCTTCTCTGTCATTAAGAGATTAGGGACAGAGACATACGCCTGCCAGCCTTTTATCATAATATAGACAAAACAAAAAATACTGCAAACACAACATTAGGAAGCAGGTAAATGAGTAGAGCCTTTCAAAATAAGAGTCCTATGGACTGATTTTCTCCTGTGTCCCATCACCTCATGTTTGATTTCAACCGTCTTGTCCTAACTGGTTCTGTCACTTCGAAAAACGGTCAGCAAACCTCAAAAAACAAAAAACGAGGTCAGACGAGTCAGACAGCCTCCTTCCAGTGTCCTTTCACTCGCTTCTGCACGCACACCGCTACACGTCACTCCTGCGAGGACTCGCACGCGGAGGACGATGTGACTGAGCGTGTGCGTGACCCACCCCACCCCACCCACCCTCCACCACCCCTACTGGTGCCACCAGCCTTTTCCTGTGGCCAGCAGAAGAAGGGGACAGCGGAGACAAGATGAGGGAGGACGTGATGGAGGAAGGAGATGTAAGATGGAGCTGATAGGTAGCAGGAACAGAGATACGGACGCATGGCAGATGAAAGGAAGGGGAAAGAGGCCTGCCCTCCCGCCAGGCTCGTCCCCGACGGTGAATGGCTTTATCTGTCTTCTCTTCCTTTATTTCACCCTCTCTTCCTCCCTTAATTCCCTTTATCTGTCTCTCTCTGATCACCCTGTCCCCCGCACTCCTCCTAGACACACATGCCCTCTCCCCTTCTCCACCACCCCCACTGCCGCCCCTCCTCCTCCTCCTCCTCCACCTCCCCCCCCCCCATCTCCCAGAGACGAACCTAAACTCAGGGAGACTTCATCACGTCCCCTTTGTAGTGTCTCTAATGGTGAACGGAGATGTATGCGGAAGAAGGGAAAAAATGGCTGCTCCTGGCTGATTGACATGCAGTGATTCCATCTCAGAAACAAACAAGTTCCCTATCCCTCCTTCCGAACAGCTTTCAGCCAGTTGCATCAGGCTTCAAGGTTAAAGGAAAATTCCAAGGTTTTTCTAAAATAAAAAACCCTTTTTCCCCTGCATATTTCGCATTGTTTTAAAGGATATTGGTAGTTTTTTGTGAAAAAAAAAAAGATATTGGCAGGTAAAGTCACACTACAGGATCTTCTGAAGGTTCTCTTGTGCTCTTTGATTTCCAATATCATGTACAATCTTTAGCATAAAAACAGCTCAATGACATTGTGTATTCAGGTCCTCGTATGAATTATAAAGCACTAAATTTGATCATAAAATTGTCATCTACCTCCTACCTTGATCGTTAGCATTGTAGCGTAATAGCTTCAATAGCCAGTGTTCCTGTGACTGGGGGAGAGGAGGCCTCACTTCCCTGTTTCATTTAATGGCCCACAGAAGCCTGCTGGAAGCAGTTTTAATGTTTTACAGTTTTCCTTGCATATATATTTAAAAGGACAAAAACACACACTCTGGACTTTCACTGAAACAACCAATTTAAGTTTATGATAGAAAAAACATGCAGACAGTACTTTTATTATTTAGGAACAGCTATAAAAACGCTGGTGAATTCAGAGTATACCCCACAAATGTCAGATGCTTTCACTCGGATTTGTAAAATAGGTGAAATAGGTTTAGAAAAAAAACATCTGGATTTCACTTAACACCAACATGGAGGTTTAGGCTAGTATTGCCAGTATTGATCACTTTACCAGCTGGCTACAAAAGTCTGTGATTAGGTGATCCTGATCCACCTGATCACTGTTGAGTAGAGTGTCACGTATCAAGCAGAGCGGAGCTCCAACTCAAATGACCGTTACATTAAACAGCTTCATTAAATGACTTTAAAACTCAATTTAGATACAGATCTGCACACAAAAGGGAAGGAATTTGCCATTAGTGGCATGACGCAGCTGGTCATGTGACCCTGACTCTTGCTATGTGACTCACTTCATAGGGCATGAAGGATCTTCATGCCCTCTTTCCCTCTCTCTCTCTCTTTCCCTCTTTCTTTCTCTCCTTTTCCCTCTGTTTGGTTCAATATCATCTCTTACACAGCTGAGCTCTCAACCCTTGAGTCGCAGATGATAATATATTCCAGCCACAAAGCCAGCCTAACAATGCTTGGTATAGAAGGGCTCTCTCTGCCTTCACGACCAGGGCCTGGTTTCGTCCCAGTGTTTCCAGTCCCTCCCTTCTTTAAATGACAAAGTAAATCCTCCCGGCAGCTCCCTCTGAGAGCCCCCTCCACCCCCGTCCATACCCCTAACCCTGGAGCCCCAAGGCAGGGCAACAAAAGGGCCCATTTGCACGGTGGGAGAGCATAATGCAGTTATTAGTGTGAGGAGCTCCAGAGGGTCAGAGGGGGAGAGCCACCCTCCTGCCCCAGGACAATGCAGGCCAGTGGGCTGCGCCGGGGGGGCCAGGGTGCTGGCCATCCCTCCTTTCTTCCATCACTTTCTTTCATGAAAGAGTCACTTGATTCACAGCTTTATAATGAAACGTCTCTGTTTTTCAGGAAAAAATTACTATAGGATAAAACCGGCCATTATCCCAGGTGATTCTCCCATCAAAATAAACCGGCATGTTTTTGAAGAGAAAGAAAGAAAAAAAAACAGTTGTAGTCTAGCAACATGATATTTATAGCACTGGATCTCCAATAATTTTAAGCAGTTCTGTCAAGTTCCCACCGAAGACTTGAGCAGGTCGCTGAATCATGGCATCCTTTAATTTAGAACAGCCACAATATGAAAGCTTGCTTTCCAGCCTGTTGCTAGGTTGTGGCCCATCGAGTAAGACCGTGGCTTCAGCGTGCTGTGGCCACATCAGAGCATCTGAAGCTGAGAAGGCCTCATCCGTCTCCGAGCTGTTTGTGCTGTGGTGCTCGCAGTGACGAGGTTCTGACCCAGCAGGCCTTCAGGCCCCAGCTGCATGCACGGTGCCCTGTTATTAACCCTCTCCTCATCCCTCTCTCCATCCCTCTCTCCGTCCTTCTCCCCAACTGTCTCCCATCCCTCTCCTCATCCCCAGCTCATCCACAGGGAGGTCTGCCTGGCTTTGATCTGGAATCTCCTCGCTCCGCTTTTAGTTTGCCTTTCTCTTAAGGTTAAAGCAGCGTGACATGGGGAGAGATAAAGGCTAAATCCTGCTCATCCAACACCTCATCAGTCTGACTGCAGCTCAGGTGACAGGAGGGGGGGGGGCAGCAGGCACACAACACTCATCGTTTAGCTGGATTCCACATGCATAAACTCTCTCACACACACATACACACACGCTCACACGCACGCACACATGCACACAAAAAGGGTGCTACGTATTTTAGATACTTTTAAATGAATGCTTATTATTAATTTATATAATATATATATATATATATTAATTTATATATTTAACTAATTGTTAACTGCAGGTCAATATATTTATAGTTCTAAATATAAAACACTTAACTGCGGGTCAATATATGATGTGATACAAATATAAAATCTGCGTATTGTGGTATGGAATACACTACACTACATTTTTGTTTTGCACAGGTAGTGTAGTGCAGACCAAACGCCACTCAAAAGATAAGAGAAACAAATCAATAACTGACAGCAAATAGATTAAATATGTTGCATTTTTGTTCAATGCAACTTATTTATGCAACTATGCTCTTATCTCTGTCCAATCAGCAGAGAGGACACTGTGCCTGATAGGCGGGGCTTTGATAAAGGGAGACCTGAGTCCCTGATGAGGATCACACATGCCAGACAGGCTGAGCGTCTGCCATGCGGCGGTGCTCCAGCGGAGCGGGAGGAGGCCAGAGGAAGAGTGGACTGGCCAGCGTCTGCTAGCTGCCGCCCAGCAGATTTACAACATCCATCCTCCTATCGATCCTGGAATGCCTGGAATGTGCTTTGGCTAACTCTATAGGCCAACTGCTATCAGGACAGGAGTTCAGGACTCTGTCAGTTTATTGACAAAACAGACCCTTCCACATCTACACCACTCCTGAAGCTATCTCTCCCTCTCTCTTTCTCTCTCTCTCTCTCTCTCTCCCCCCAGGTGTACTCTTTCAGCATGGAAGCTGTCAGAAATGTTCTGCCAGGTCTGAGACTTCTGCGATCGTCACGGCAACAGAAGGCAAAGCTTTGGGAGGATATGCGGCTTGCAAAAAAGGTGTTGTGATAGTAACACTCCAGAAACACCGCGGTATCGAACACCATGTTAATATTAAACACCACGCTAATATCAAACACCACGCCAACATCAAAGCATGTGACACAGCTGCAGAAAGCAAGAGATGGACTCCTCTAAACACATATGATGGTTAAATGCCAGTCAAACTAATCAAATGATAATGAATAATCGGAATATAACAAAATTGGCGTTTATGCCCATCTGGGTTGGTTATTTAGGCATAACTGCTGAGTCTGTTAGTCTGGATTTATTGGGACTAATCTCTTTGGAAGCCATAAGGAGAAAAGGAGTGTTGAAAGCTCGAGACAGTCTGGAAGAGGAAGAAGAGATTAATACACGAGTATGAAGCAGGGATAGTGGCAGAAGAAAAATCATTCCATTTCTTAAAAAAAAAACTTTGATGGTCGTCATGGAAACTGGAGACCCATGGTGCCAGGATACATGTCTGAGATCAGACTGTGTCAGCAGACCAGAGGAGCCAGAGTCAACTCAGACACACACACACACACACACACACACATAGACCTCAGGGATCACAGTGGTGAGTATGATGAGAAAAAGAGAGTCCACGTACAATCCCAAACACACACACACACACACACACACATGGATGCACATACACTATCTCCTTCTGCCTCTCTCTCATACACTCACACACACACAGCAGGGAAGAACAGAAGCAGAGTGTACAAGCAGTAGCCAGTGCATCAGTTCTAGGAAGATGGAGAAGGAAGGGGAGAACTGAGCTTGTGTCTGGTCCCATGGGCAAAAATAATAAAATAATAATGCAGATTTATTCATGTGGTGCGATTCATGTAGGTCTTAAAGTAAAATAAATAACATTTACAAATGCAAGCTCATAAAAATTGCAACTTATATATTCAGATTCAAAAGAATTATGCAGTTAGGCCTGGAAATGACAAACGTGTATACAGAACAACCAGTGTGTGTTTCTACAGAGGATGGAGACCAGGCTGGAGACCAGGATGAAGACCAGGCTGGAGACCAGGATGAAGACACAAGAAGAAAAGATGTGCACTCTTCACCTTATAATCTCCACATGCCACATTACTCGGAATTAAAAATCATACAAATACGCCAGGCAGCAAATCCATTTAACTAACCATTTAACTACACACACACAGCCATATTCATTCAGATTCCTAAATAATAAATATTTATAAATGTTTACGCGTTCCACATGTGGTGGATGACGGAACGTCAGTCCAGAAACACCTCCCTCTGGGTGACAGAAGCTCTAACAACATATCAGCAGTGGGGAGGAGATGTGTTGATGATACGGGCTATGAAACAGCATGGTGGACAGTAGGAGGGACCAGTGGACAAACAGAAAGAGAGATAGGAAAACTTAAAGTGAACAAGAAGTTAAAGGACATCTCTGAATATAGATATCGTTTATTTGATCCCTTTTTTTTCCATTACGGAGAGCTGAGAGTTCATTAGTCTTTCCAAGTCTTTCCAGGCTTTGACCTTCGCTGAAATATATCTTCCCTTCATCCCACCATCCTTACATCCACAAGTCCACCATATCTCTGAGATCACCATTCGCTCAGTGATTTCAAGTGGCAGGAGGAAGCCTGGTAATGGGTATTTGGGTGTTACTGAGTGCAGTTCACTGCCTCTGGATTGTGATTGGCTGCAGTGGAAGGGTCTCTGTTCACCGTTTCTGCTCCTGTTTATAGTTCTGGGCTTTTTACTGAAACCTGCTGAGGATGAACCCTGAGGACCCATTCACCCACACACACACACACACAGAGCAGGCATGTGATTAACAGGTACGTCGCCCTCCTCTTCAAAGACAGCGACCACGTGCACATGCACACCCTCGCTCACAGACGTGTGTGCGTGTGCGGAACACAAAGAGTCTTCCTTGCGGGCAGTGTTTGTGCGCAGGAGGAGGGTGTAGAGCACGGCTGTGCGGGAGTGCGGTATACTCCTACCTCACCGTGGAGGCCTGCTCCTCCGTGCTACTCCCCCCACCCCCCACCCCATCATGGGCGTTGCGCCTTTTGTCCGGATGCTCTGATATCTCAACTGCGGCGCTCCGAACTCCCCAAGCCCATCCCGGGTGCGGGGATCGATCCAGTCCTGCCCTCCTCCTCCTCCTCCTCAGGGCAATAGAAATGGCCCTGCTGCTTTTTCCAGCATAGCACACACAGGGCCCTGAACTGTGTGAACCACGGCTCCCCTAAACGCTAGTCTTTCCTCTTAATAGACAACAGTCTGACACGGGAGAGCAGCAGGGGCAGAGGGCCTGAGCAGCCTCTGCTATCGGCAGGGTGTTCAAACCCATTGATTTCCTGTCAAGCTAAAAGCCTGAGCTGCCAATCGGGGGGGCCAATCGCTTCCTCCAGCACTGAGACTTCCCCATCCCGTCAACCCCGGTGAGATGAGCCATTTGAACAGCCAGATCGATAGCCCAAACATCTCTGGCGCACAGGCCAAGTCAGAGAAAGTGGATGTCTATTTTTTTTTTTTTTTGTGTGTGTATGGGTCCATTATCACCTTGGAGTGAACCGTGCCTCTTTAAAGACTATGAGTGAGATACTGCAGCAACTCCAAGCTGCCCCTTCTCAGCCATGTTTGAATAAATATTGTCACCGCTGGGTCTGCGCAGCTGTTTTCCCGAGACCCTTGATTCAACCCGGACTGTCCAGCTGTCAGAGTCGACGAGATGGAAGTGCAGGGAGTTCATTGTTTTGTTCTGTGTCCCACGGTGCTTGTGAAGAACGTTTGGCTACCTGTATCAAATGGAAGCACCAGGTAGATGATCCAGGGACTGTATCAGACAGAAGAGACATGAAAAAAAAAAACATGAGCTTTGCTCTGGAATGATTTCTGAGAGGATTTCCGCATTAAAAAGTCAACAAACGCAGGCACAAACAAAGAACACGTACGCACACCCACACAAATCTTCCTGCAGACAGACGCGTTTGGGAAAAAAGTGGCAAAAACAGAAGAAGCTTCTCTCCTCCTCAAAGGCAGCATATGCACATGTGTTTGTGTGTTTGCGCGCGTGTGTGTGTGTGTGTGTATTTGTGTATTTCTTGCCATCTGAAGGTCACAATGTTTATTAATTCTACACCAGAATGCCACTTTCAGTGCGCAGCTCCTAGAGGTGCCATGGAACTGCTTTTCTTTTCTGCCTAGTAATAAACACGAGCTGGTCGCCCCCGCCCCGGTTAGTTTACACAAGTCTGTTAAACATCCCCTGCCTCTTGCTCTCTGCACCAGCAGTCCGACCCTCTCCAGGACCGGTCTGCACAACCAGAACAGCCTCCCCGCTCTCTCGCAGGCCGACGGTACACGCAAGGTATTTGTGCTGCATAAATCATTCTTTCATCGCCTGCTGCCACCCACCCACCCCACCCCCCCACTCCCTGCCCCCCAGCTGCGATGGCTTTTTCCAGGTTGGGGAAGGTAACATACCGCCGGACTATACTGTAGCGGCTCTGTAAACCGTTGACGGATCCGAGCCAGCTGGCCCCCGTGAGCAGCACTCTCCCCAGCGCCGCAGCCCGGCTTGGGGGTGCAGGACGCGGGCCGGAGGCCTCGGGTCCGCCCCCCGGCACCTCCAGGGCCGCACACAGCAGCGAACAGGCACGGCACAAACAGTCTCCCTATTCATTCATGTCTGCTTTCACTGGTTTAGTCAGCAGAAATGCCTAGGACATTACTGCAGGCCGAATCACAGAGCTTAAGTCGTAAAGCAAGATGTAAAAAAAAAAATACATACGGAAATTAAATATTTTTGTCGGCAGCACTAAGGGAAAGTGGTGGTCATAAAGCTTTTTTACTACGGACACCTCATAATTGGTATTTTCCTGGATTGGCAAATGCTTTTCTTTCAATTAACCTGGAACATGTTGTGTAAATGTGCATGAATGTGCGTGTGTGCGTGTTTGAGAGAGAGTGAGTGTGTGTGTGAAGAGGAAGGCATGTACATGGCTCCTTTAAATCTGCCCTTTGATGATCCCACGTTTCTCTAAACTGTTCCACCTAACGCGTACGTTGGCAAGCGGCTGTGTTTAGGTTAGTTGGATGGCGTGTTTATACTGCTAGGACTCCTTCCACCATAGCAAGGGCCTCAGCTGAATTAGAGGATTATCAGAATGATGCATGCTCCCCGACAGCCGGCCACTCGAGTTTGACAAATGACACAGGAACGTCTTCCATCAGTGGAAGGTTTTAGAGGTACCGAAGGCAGAAGCAGAGCTCTGTGTGGCGTTGGACATGTGAGCAAGTGCTGGAGGAAGAAGAGGAAACTGTGAATAAAAATCTTACAACCTGCTGAAATATAACAAAAAAAAAAAACACCTTGGCTCTGTGCACAGTTGCTCCACTAGCTCCACTGTGTGAGGGTGTGCTGCATCGTACTTAATGATACACTGCTGGTTCAACTGCAGGATGTTGATTTTAGGGAGGCTGTATGTGCTGGATGGATATATATATATATATATATATATATATATATATATATATATATATATATTTTCATTTTTTTATTACAAGAAACTCACTTGTAACATCACAATCAAATGTTTTTTTCATTTGAAAAAGGAGGGGATTTCTGAAGTCCATAGGTAAACAGTACCACTGACAACCAGAGAGCTCTATAAAGCAGGTTTCTATCAGGTCAAAGTTCATGCCACACTTGGGCCATGCCACACCATTTACATTACATTTACATTTACGGCATTTAGCAGACGCCCTTATCCAGAGCGACTTACAAAAAGTGCTTCAATACACCACAGTGCATTTAAACAGAGTGGTCAGATTAAAAAACAGAGATTGGATAACTGTTTAGACCGAATTTAAATTTCAATTTTATCATTAAGAGTCTGTAATGGAACACATTACAGTCCATGAATGTCAAAGCACTGCAAGTTGCACCCCACAGAAGAACACAGTTTGACAAAAGAGTGGTCCAGGGTGTCATGTAGGCTCATTCTTCGTGATCTCTGCTAACCCTGTCTTTATTATACTGGGTCTCATTACCAAGCCCGAATGAGACTCCAGTCTTTTATGGTCCTAGGTAACGCGTGGCCTGCATTCTGTCCTCGAGCCGTGCTGCCTGGAGCCTGTTTGCTCGCCCACTCTCGGTCAGCAGCATTCCTACCCTGCAGCAAATGTCTCCTGTCCTGCTCAGGCCGCGACGCCCCCGCCCGACTCACGAGAACCTGTCCCGCTGCCTGTCTGCTGGGACGCAGGCAGAGATATATGGGTGCACAGACAGGGCTCTATGGAGAGGCTCCTGTGGACTGCGACATCGATGTGGTTATGTTTAGGTATCATGGTGCGGTCTCTCGCGGTGGCATGTGAAAGTCACACACCTGTAAGAGGTTCACAGCAGCACAGCTGCTCTCAAGACTAGACAGACAGATACATATACGCGAGCCGAGAAACAAACACACACACACACGCACACACTCACCGTCGCCCACAAACGCCCCAACTTCATCAATCACTCAAAAGCAGGCTCATGACCCCCTTGCACAAAACAGCCGCCCTCAACAGGGAGCAGATAAGGGCCAAGTGTGTCTTGCCAACACAAACGTGTGGAGGGACGGGCCCCGTGTGCCAGCACCACCCAGGTGGCTGCCAGCCTGCAGGGAGGTGCAGCGTGCAGGTCTCTTCCCCCAGGGGAGGTGCAGGGGGGGCCCACGCTGAAGCCTCGCATACCATCGCGGCAGCTAATTGACCGCAGCGACACATGCTTGGCCCATTGGACCGTTGCACACGGGACCGTTACACGCTGGACCGTTACCGGCGGTCTGTCCTTTGAAATGTTTTTACGCTGCCCAGTTCTGTGCTGTGTGCTGAGTTATGTGCCCCAATGCCAGACCGGGCGAAACCAAAGGCCCAGTCCAAACCTAACCTCTCACCCCACAAACTTACAGAGGCACTACTGGACAAAGTAAATGACTGTTGGAGGGTCTTACCACAGAGAGAGAGGGAGGGAGGGGGGGCAGGTAAAAGAGAGACAGAGAGAGAGAGGGTTAGAGAGAGAGGGTTAGAGAGAGAGAGAGAGAGAGAGAGAGAGAGAGAGAGAGCGCTTTTTGATTTTGTCCATGAACAGTATTTAATAATATAAGAAGTATAATTCAACAGCAGAGTGAAGAGAAGTCTGACCCAAGAGAGGAAGGAAGTGTGAGGAATACCATGCGATGACAAAGGTTGCTAAGCAATTACTGGTGCTTATCTGCGATCCCTGGGAAAAGCTGTCCAGATAGCTTCCATGGTGAACCTGCCCAAACGCACACAGAGATATGGATCTGTTTTATAAAACAAAAGGAGAGGAATGTGTGCAGTAAAACCGTGCCTGGGAAAGTGAATGCTCAGTGGTATAATGACATTTCCAGAACACACAAAATAAGCCAGGGGGACTCCTGGCTAAGAGATGGCTCTGCTGGAGACTTTGATGGGTCAGACATCAATGATTCTGTGGATACTAAAAATGAAATAAATGCAAGATCTGCAGATTTTGTGCAACTCCCAACTTCTGTCATATCATAAACATGCTCCATAAGAGGGAATAATGGAACAGAGCATAAAATGTCCTGACGTTATCTGCAAATTTTCTATAGGACTTGTAAGCCTTTAACATTCTTAGCTGAGTCTCTTGCAAGAAAGACAGAAACAGAAACATCTTATATATCTTTAATATTAAATATTAATATTAAATTTCCTGGACATAAGTGTGTGATATCCGTAGGATTAACAATAGTCACATCAGAGCTGCTCACTGGGGAAGTCATATCAAGACCCTTCTATAAAGAGGACTGGCGATGACAATAATACATAACTTCAATTAGTGTACTGACCCTAAACCATCTTGAGGGAGACGGTCTCATTACATTACTAGACATTATGAGTCCCCAATGTGCTATAAATTTGATTACAACCTGCTTTCTTTCAGGCGTTACGGACGTGAAAATTAGTGAAATGCTCAAAGTGTAGTGTAATCTTAAACATTAATACATTTTGTCCTATAACCTCAACTGCCACTGCAATCTTAACCAAGCACAGTCTTGGTATTTAATGACTGCTTGTAATGGCTGCTGAACATGTTTTTCATTCATCTACCACTGCATTAGTGAGAACAGTGACACGCACACTTCTAATTAGGGCAGGGCAGTAAATATTGACATCAGTCATGCCAGTTTACACGGCTTCATGGCTTTTCCACTAGGTGATTAATAGTCACGATCAATTACACCAAAAAGAGAAAGTGAGTGATTTAACTACTGACTGAGTGATTTATGTGTGACATGAAAATGTGCTAATAAGGTGCAAGTGGCTGTGTCTGTGAAACCCCTAGACCAAGGGGCTTCTTTCGCCGGATTATCTTAGATTTGTTTGACCACATACCAAAATTTCTCTCCTTTATTTTCTTTTCTTCATTTCTTTTCCATTTTCCTTTCATCTCTTCCTTTAGCAGTGGACGTGTGAAGACATAAGTTGAAGGCAAGTGTGAACGCTAATAGGGTCCAGTGGGAGACCGCACATATTAATGCACTCGAGTACAACTCGTCTGCACTGTCCCGACTGCTTTAATCAGCTACGCTGCTGCGAATCGCCCAACTCTCAGCTGCAGTGCATAAGGGTATCATCTCTTCGTTTAATGTATCTAAAAGTCTTTAAATGGAACTCCTACCATGGTGCATCTCAACATTAAACACAAGAGATCAATTGAAATAACCTAAGCATCGATCATGTATAACACAAAAAAGTCTTTTTTGCAGGTTTGTTAGCATGATTATCATCATTCTGCTTTTATATATAAAGGCTTCCAATCCATACTGAATGACACATGGAAGCCACTCTCTTTATCTCACAAAATTCTAAGAAAAAATCATTCCTAAAAAGATCCTGTCACTGGAATATACATTAGGATATATTTTTTTAATATAAGTGATCATCATAAATAATAATATTAATATAAATAATATAATAAATTATAATATTATAATAAATAAATAAAACATGCCTGATCAGTAATCTGCTGGAGAACAGAATGATCTGTATTCTCTGATGGAAGACAGTGAGTATGGGTAAGGCATCCATCAAACCTGGGGCAGAAGCTCCATGGTGGTGAGAGGCGGGTGAGAGGCGGGCGAGAGGCGGGCGATGAAGCAGGTGATGAGGAGGGTGATGAAGAGCACATGTGGCACCATCCCTGGGCGAGGCGGCAGCACCCTCTACTCCATGATTGATGTCGAAGTCCACAAAGCAGCTTATCTCTCTCAGTCCTCACATTTACATACTGAGGAGCACCATGCTTGGCTCTCCACCTCAGATCTATTTTTAAAACTCGCTTCACAGAAGAGTAGGAAATTTTTTATTCATGATCAGGAGAAACTTATTCAGTAACATGCTAGTTGCCTTGGACATATTTGGTATCTGCAAAATTATTAAATGGTCCAGTGGTAATTGTAACAGGCCATGAAATTTCTATTAGGAAAATCATTTTTCAGCAGATACCAGTATTTAACTCACATTGTTTGCTCACAGTCTAAAAAGGTGGATGACTTAACCACACATCTGCATATGAGGGACAGTTTAACAGCCATTCTCAGCTCTTAAAAGCTATTAGTTTTTAAGAAAGAGCTACTGTCTCTCTTGCTATTTGACTGTGATGTGAGGCTTATTCAAATACGAACCCCAGCATCTGCTTGTCTACTGCTCCTACATATTCAGAGCAGACTGCTATAGTGGGTGTGAACTGTGTGAAAGGGTGTGTCTTTTCACCGTGAACACTGAAACTTCCAAAGGTCAGCCTGCCACGCCACTGCTGTATCACATTAGATACATGCTTGAAAATAAATAAAAAATAAAAAGCTAATTCTGGTACAGGAAAAGTAGTGGGATATGTAAATCTACTAAGACATCAGCCTATTTGAATTAGAAAATTATTATTTTCAAAAAGGGATGTCTGCAGTATTGCTTACAGTAATTGTACCATACATCTATCTGCACTGAGATTTCAAAAATGTTTACAGCTTAGAAAATGTTTCTATCGCATTATGAATTTTATCTGGACATAATGTAGGATGATTATCTCAATATAATCTCATCTGTAGGTTTGTTTGTGTGTGTTTGTGTGTGTATGTGTGTGTGTGAGAGAGAATTAAACAGTAATACTCCTGTTTAATTTTCAGTAAAGCATTGTGCATAGATATATGTATATATAATATATGCACATATTTTATATATACACCCTTTTGTAAATTTGCCAGAGTCTTTATTTTGATTATTGATGTTTTTTATTGACCACTGTTGTCACTTATTTTGTAATGGTTGCTTTTATTCTCCTTGGTATTGTTGTAATGCTTTGGCAATATTGTTGTAAATTACATTCATGCCAAAAAGCTTCTTTGAATCTGAAAAAATCTGAATCTGAGAAAGAGAGAGAGAAAGAGAAAGATAGAGAGAGAGAGCGAGAGCATCCATATCCATCGAATGCTCCATAAGATTACAAAGTAACAAAGGCATCTGATAACAGTCCACATTCCAAATCACGACCATAGAAACCAAAACATTTGGGTCTCATGAAAATCTGTTTTGAACATACTCGAAGGTTATGAGTATATGAAAGACACAACCTACAACATTGTACTCTAGCATATTCAGAGGGGAAAGTTTCTGATAGTTGAGACCCTCTGCAATTACTTTCTTTGACCAATCAGGACCAAGGAGCAAAGGAAAACAAAGTATGTGATTGGTCTAAAATTCTCGGTTTCAAGGCGCCCAAGAAGAGGGGCCGTGAATCTGAATGAGGGGTACCTGGAAACCGACGGCACACATTATAGTATGTACACTGCTCTTGCGCTCAGACCTTACAGGGAGAGGTACGTCTGCACAGCTACTAAAAGACGCATAGAGCAGAGACGCTACAGAACAGAGAAAGACCTGTATCCCTGCTCCGATAAGCGACGGACAAAGCTTGAAGAGAAATACGCGTCTCTCGCGTCTGCAAGGATTTTTATGAACGATGTGACCAATGGAAAAGTTCACCTCGAGAAGATTTTCTGCAACCCCCCCAAAACGATCGTAGTGGACCTACATTCTTAAATGCTGTTTTCTGGATTCGATATAAACGCAACTTTCTGGCAACGATAAACAGCTTTTATAAACTCCATAGGGACTTTAACGTCCTGCCCAAGTGATTAGGCTACTTTTTTTGTTCCGACTGAGAACGGATTCGTCCTAACTTCTGCCGAACATGCTTCCTTGGACACCACGAGAAACTTGGTGTTAAGGAGAAGTCGACGCGAGTGAAGAGTAAGAGGTTTTTTTTTTTAACCTGCGATTGAGAAGTCGTTTTTTCACTAAAAAATTGCTGTTGAAACGCAGTGGCACATTAAGGGTGAAGTGAAAACATTTGGATCAATTCTTTCCCTCAGATAATCTGATCATTATGGCTGTCGCCAAAATACTGGCCTTTGCGGGGACTATTGGATATTTTCTTTTGACTTTTTGTCTGTGTTTCCAGCCAAGTAGCGCTCAAAGTCATGGAGAGAAGGGAATCTCCATTCCAGAGCACGGCTTCTGCCAGCCTATTTCTATACCGCTTTGTACCGACATTGCATACAATCAAACTATTATGCCAAATCTTTTAGGTCACACAAACCAGGAGGATGCTGGACTGGAAGTTCACCAGTTTTATCCCCTCGTAAAAGTCCAATGTTCAATGGACTTGAAGTTTTTCCTGTGTTCGATGTACGCGCCAGTATGCACCGTTCTGGAGCAAGCAATCCCGCCGTGTCGTTCCTTATGTGAGCGCGCAAGACAGGGCTGCGAGGCGCTGATGAACAAGTTCGGTTTCCAGTGGCCAGAGAGACTGCGGTGTGAGAATTTTCCTGTCCATGGCGCCGGTGAGATATGCGTTGGTCAGAACACATCGGAAACTGGAAGCCCCACGTCTGACCCGACACCCTACGTCCCTGAATTGACATTACCGCCCAACATAGGCAAACCCAGTCAGCAGTTCACGTGCCCGTTGCAACTTAAGGTACCCAGTTATCTGAACTATTACTTCATGGGGGAGAAAGACTGCGGTGCACCATGTGAACCCCCCAAGCCAAACGGCTTGATGTATTTCCGAGAGGAGGAGGTAAAATTTGGTCGGCTCTGGGTGGGCATTTGGTCGATTTTGTGCTGTGTGAGTACTTTGTTCACTGTACTTACATACTTAGTGGACATGAGACGGTTCCGGTACCCAGAGAGACCCATCATCTTCCTCTCTGGTTGCTACTTCATGGTGGCTGTTGCCTATGCTGCAGGTTTCTTCCTGGAGGACAAAGTGGTTTGCATTGACAAATTCAACGACGATGGTTATAAGACCGTTGCACAGGGAACGAAGAAAGAAGGGTGCACCATTCTCTTCATGATTCTGTATTTCTTTGGCATGGCGAGCTCCATTTGGTGGGTTATCCTCTCCCTCACATGGTTCCTCTCTGCGGGAATGAAGTGGGGGCACGAAGCTATCGAGGCCAACTCTCAGTACTTCCACCTTGCTGCCTGGGCTGTCCCTGCGGTCAAGACCATCACAATCCTGGCCATGGGGCAAGTGGACGGTGACCTGCTCACCGGGGTGTGCTATGTAGGCATCTACAACGTGGACTCGCTACGCGGGTTTGTTCTGGCGCCTCTGTTCGTCTACCTCTTTATTGGTACCTCCTTTCTCCTGGCCGGGTTTGTGTCTCTGTTCCGGATCAGGACCATCATGAAGCACGACGGTACGAAGACGGAGAAGTTGGAAAAGTTGATGGTGCGCATTGGGGTGTTCAGCGTGCTCTACACCGTCCCTGCAACAATAGTGATCGCCTGCTATTTCTACGAGCAGGCGTTCCGTGAGCAGTGGGAGAAAACCTGGCATATGCAGACCTGTAAGCGCTTTGCTGTGCCTTGTCCGGTCAATAATTTTGCCCCCATGTCTCCGGACTTCACTGTTTTTATGATCAAGTATCTGATGACCATGATTGTGGGCATAACATCTGGGTTTTGGATATGGTCTGGCAAAACCCTGCAGTCTTGGCGCAGATTTTATAAAAGACTCAGTAATAGTAACCAGGGTGAGACAACAGTATGAAACGAGAACCTGCAAGTCTCTCTCACACACATTGAGATTTAAAGCAATGTTTGGGAAGCCTGGGCAACCCTTTTATTTCTGAGACATTTTCTCCTTAACAGAGCGCAAGCATAGAACTGTACTCAAGTCAAGCCGAACTAATACGCTTAGGCTAAATGAACAGTCATTTGCTTTGTTAATGTTGGGTTTTTTTTTTGTTCTTTTTGTTTATTTTTGGAGGGGGGTTGAAAATAGAATTATGTGGACACTTGTATGTGCCAAAATGCTCCCAAACTTATGGACTGCTGTTTGACCATTCTGTCCCTGTCCCCCCCCTCCCCCAACTCCCACGTCTGTGAAAAAGATATTTGACTATATCTCTATGTAACAGTATAATTTACAGATGTGATCTCTGCAGATTTAAAGACATATAGGCCTTCATTTCAAACAGTGCTCTACTGTGCACAATATGCGTAATTCTTATTACCATGGAATCTTGATTCTATAAATGAGAGCTGAACGTGTTTTGCCTTACAAATGTATTCTCTGGTTTTCTCTGGACTTGTATGACGTTCACAGTCGCTCGCTGACAATCACGCATAGTTCTGTGGCACAAACGGACTGACATGCTCGCCGGGGTTGTGGGCTACACGCATGTGTACAGCTGTGAAATTACACAAGCTCCTTTTAAACTACGTAACATGTAAATAATCACCTTTTCCTAAAGAGTATATGTATTTATGAAGATAATCTTGCTGTTTTTTTACTTGATTTTTAAAACAAAATTGGTAAGAGGTCATTTGTATATGTACAGTTTCACTGAATAAAATGATTAGATTTTTAACTGTCTGCTTCATAAATATTGATGTCTCCAGTGCTAATTATATATTTTCTGTATTTAGAATTGTTAATTTAGTGATTAATATTATTGTTCATCATAAGAGGGGGTATGGCATAATTTTCTTCTGCATTTTGATATAAATCCTAATTTTAAAAAGTATATCTAAAGGAAAACGTTTCCAATACTTGATTACTGATAGGAGGAAGTCAAATGAAATGTCAATCAATACTGTGACAATGGTCTAAAATATTGCGTTCTAAAACGACATGGTAATGAGCCCTGACAGAGTATCATTGCAATAGATTGGTCATAAACCTCAATAGGTAAAAGGTATTATGAGGGGTATCAAAATTGCAGAATAATTTTCTTCACCAGTACCTTTCTTAGGAGAAAAGCACAGGCAGGCTATTGTTTGGGCGAGAGGAACAATCGGTAACCCAATTATCTGGCGCCACCTATAGGTGTACAGTTCTTGATATTACAGGACACTTGTTTAGTTGCTTTCCAGAGCCTTAGGAAACTGTTTGTATACTGTTTGTAAATCACATGGTCAGCAGAAGTCTATTTCATATGGTAAAGGTGTGACATTTCCACCACTCAACCTTCATCCAGGCTGAGGTGAACATTTGCTAACCCCAAACATTTAGGCCACATCCCCTTGTTATCTCAGCATTTTCCCCCCCTTCATATAGCTACAAACTGCATGATGTCATACAGCTCTAAAACGATTCACTGTGGTTATACAAGCTAGAGGAGTGTGGGGAGCTGACGATAGTGTTATGACCCTCAGGCATCTTTAGCAGGGAGGAGAGATCCTCTCTCTGCAGCAAACTGTGAGAGGCTTGTTCAGTTCACCAGCATCTTGTGACAAAAACAATGCATTAATAATCTTTGACAGTGTTGTGAAATAACCACTTGCTATTTAATCATTCCCTGTGGTTTCATTTGAGAAAAGTAAGCTCAGGGCATTTTTTAAATGGGTGAAAAAGGTGGGTAGCACCACACTGGTGACTCTGTACAACTCATTTTAACTTTAACTTTTTAAATTTTACACATTGCTTTTAATAAAACTAAATATAACAAGCGGACTGTACGTTTGTCGGATTTGGTTAAAACGTCTAAAAATAACACTAGACATCCAGAGATCACCAGATAAGAATGACTTAAGTGGTACTTTTTTTTTTAAATGGTATTTACGCCCACTCATGTCTGCATCCTCTCTCTTTTATGGGGTTAAATTACACTGAGAGAAAAGCAGGCTGAGGAGAAAGAAACTGTCCCCAAAAAGTGACAAAACTACAACCCAAACCCTCATCCTGCTGACCAGCTGACAGGAAGTGGCGGAGAGTGGGTAATCCAGCTGATATTACTGAAGCCCATTACAGACCATTCTTGTGTTCTAGTGGGATTTCTCCTCCCTTTGTTTGCCTTTTAAGATTGGCAGTCAGATTAGCCTAGGGTTGGTAGGATTGGTAACCAAGGTAGCCAGAGTAGCCAGATTGACCAGGAGGGGGTTATTCTTTTGGTTGAATCCAAGGCAACATGAAAACAGTCATGCACTGAGGAACTTTGGAGACCGTAGCAACAGTGAGCCTAGCAAACAGAGAATTAGCAGTGAGTTCGGACATAACTGCACTGAAGTATAAAAGTGACAATTCCCCTTTAATGGTTCTCAATGATTCTCAGAATGCTGTGCCAAAACGCTGAAGAAACATAGGGTCAGGAGACGAGGTCAGTGAAATAAGTTCAGGTAAGAACAAAACTCAGGTCAGAGGGGGGAAAACATTTTCGTTTTACTTCAATAACCTGCATTTGAAAATAAATTAATTACTAATTTCCTAATATGTTCTATTTTATTTTGATATTTTTTTCCATGAACAGAAAAGACAGGGCTGACCTTTGCCATTACTGCTGTCTCTCAGTCTGTATGAATAATACACTGAAACCAGGATCCCAGGAAGCACTGTTACAAGAGTCTTCATTACCAGTTCATGTAGCATTTTGGAGGAACTCTGCATCCAGACAGAAGGAGACTTATCATCACCAACATGAAGGAATTTGTTCTTTCACTCCTGAGTCGAGGATATAGCCAAGTGGTCCACACTGATGGTCAAGATGGAAGACTGGAAGTCTGTTTCGAACCTGAGGTAGTCAATGCAGCATGTACAGCGATTTAACAATACCATTTCTCAAAGTGTCGCGATCTGAATCTAATCTCTGTTAACATACTTAGTGCATTCTAGGACTAACTGGAGAGTGATATCGTTAGTATTGTTCCGACACACCTGATTTGTAATGAAACAATGACTATGAGTGCAACGGTCACATTTACATTGATCAAAATGTAACTGAATTAACAGAAATCACAATCCTTCTTTTTGCATAATCATCCCGACTTCTAATCATAATCGCCCCCATTTTAAAAGACAATATGTAACTGGATACTTGGCCTCTCAGCTAGGTCACTGTTTCAGAAGTAATCAAAGATCTATTGTCCATTCTGGATGTAACTTGTACATCTTCAGTCTGTTGCTGCTGTCTCTCCAAGTGAAGACCAAAGAGGCCTCAATGCAAGTAAAGCAGATGTGAATATTTAAAATAAGGAAGAGGAAATGAAGCAGAAAAGGGGTGTGTTCAAATGAACTGTTGGTACTGCCTCTATAAGCAAGAACAGACAGGTGAGGTTAGCAAGCAACCTGGCAGACCACAAAATACCACAGTATTGACAGACCAAAGAACATTTCCAGGCATTAAGCAAAACAAGATCACAAACCAGGACGTAGGCATAGATGCGTCAACGATTAACATAAAGAGAAGAATAGACCAGCATGGCCTCAGAGGGTCTACCACAACATTCAAAGCACTGGCAGGCCTGGGGAACAAACACTAGGTTACACTTGGCCAAAGAAGGTCTGGAGTCTTTAAGCAGATAAGGCAAACAGCGGTCTGTGCCAGAGAGAGGTGGAGTGCTCAAGTCTGACCTACTTCTTCACTCAACCTGATCCCCATGTGCATTTCACTTAGGGAAGAGACGACCGAAGGCACAAAAAAAACCCCAAAAACAAGCAGGAACTGGATGTAAGTGCATTACAGCGCTTACAGAGTCTTACGCAGGAAGACCCTTGGGCAATATCTGTGGGTTATGACCTGCAGGCAATCACAGTCACTGACTGCAGAGTGCTCGCAACCAAGCACTAATGATGAAAATAACATTTTATCTAAGGATGTTAAACCAGTTACATATGGGCCTCTGAACTGTGGGGACTGGGTATATGGAAGTGTTTGTGATTCCGATGTGGTTTATTTAGTATCACTGGAATTAGACACGCTAATTGAAGCTGGAACTGTGCAGTTTAACCTCAGTCATTGTGCTATTTCAAATCCCTGAATAAAAGCCAAACAACAAACAACTGCATCATTGTCTGATTAATTGCACTGTAAAGACACTGTAAACACCCTGCACTTCAAATAAAGGGTTAATTTCAGATTTTGCCACAATTTTTTACAAATGTTTTCCTCTTAACATGATCTTATCTCCACCAGGACTACTTTAACTGGAGATCTCAGCCTCCCCTGTTACGGATATCCAGCAGTGCACGTCTGCTGGGTGCAGTGGAACCCACACCCCCTAAAACCTACAGCACAAGGAGAGGCCCTCTTATTCTCTACTCCGAGGAGCTCGCCCTGACATCCTGCCAAGCAGTCAAGGTCAACAGGAAGGGGAGGGCTTTAAGGACCTCCAGAGAGGAAGCAGAGATTCGGCTCCACACTCTTCAAGATCTGACCGAAGCTATCTTGGCGTATGGTAAAACACAGGTAGAATTTAAATCATCGATGAACAGGATAAACCATAAAGCAAAAAGAGGGTATAGTGTAGAAGTATAGGGCAGAAGGCAGTAGTGTAGCATTGTGGATTTCAATTAACGTGAAAAGATGAAATCACAATGCTTGTGAAAATGAGTTTCCCAAAACGTTCCATGGCTCGTACGAAAATTCTTTGAATGAACTTCGGGGGATTATACAAAGCACTGAAACCCAGAAAGGCTGATATGATATGCAAGATGCAGAGTCCAGTGTTAAAACAGCTTTTTCTCTGTCATATTTCTCCAGTTAAGAGGTCCAGATCTGCCACAAGTGAGCCTTTGTGCAGACCTGGACGAAGTGTGGCACAAACTAGACAGGTCAGGCGCCTGTAAACCACTGCCCAGCCGGGGGTGAACGTAGGCTCACGTCAGGACGAGAACCTTCACGGCAGTATCGGTTTGCCAGGTCAGGTAGCAGGACTCTATTCCAGTCCTGAGACTTAAAGACAGTGAAGGAGGGGCTGTATATTAACATCCGTCTGACACCATAATCTCTCAGTGGGGCCATGCAGCAAGTTGCAGGAGCACCTGCACTGGCCTGATAAGCTTGCAGCCTATAGGCTCCCCACACGCTCACCGCTCAAGGTGTCTCCAATTTCATCACATTCCAAGCCAATCAAACAGCCAGTTTAAGTATATTATCCCGATTGGCCTGAGGTGCACATGCGCTGAACATCTTAATGAAGTTGTCCTAAGGGGCTTTATATAAGCTGACAGTCCAAAGTATCTGCTTGCTTTCTTATATGCAAATATGGGGCAGGCCTTGGCTGTAGCTTAATTATATGCAAATTAAGGATTCTGTCCTTGAGTCAGACATGAATCTGTAGAGGCAGAATTAGATGAATACAGCTCACAGTCATGTAGAACGCACACATACATGCAAATTTAGGTGGAATGTGTAGGAAATGCTTCTTTGCACTGACCTAAATGAAAAATCCTTTTGCCAAACAGAATGAAGATCCATTTAGGATCAGGACAGACAAATAGTTTTTGAGCACGTTTCAACACGTATCCCCATCCCGTGCTTTTTTTTTTTTTTTTTTATCCTAACTTTAACCATTTCCAGAAAAACTGCAAAACTGGCCTCGGATCAGTAGTTCATGGCAACTGCTGGAAGTACATAAAGCAGCTGCATGCGATCCAAACAGATCCAGCCCATAACGGGGAAGGATGCAGGTGGGGAAAGGCTGAATGCGCTAATCAGCGTGTTTAGGGAGAGGGATGCACCCCGCCAGGAGGTGGGGGCCCTCCGTGTGGGTGGCCCGTGTGCTCAGCCCCCATCTGTCACATTCACACTACAGCTGAATGTAAACAGCACAGGTGTGTCCCGGGCGGGCAGGATCTTACAACGGCCGGCCCCGCGCTGCTTATCGCCGTGTGTCAGAGGTCACGTCAAGCACGGTCATTCTTTCAGCAGCAGATGACGATACGCAGACAAAGAAAGAAATAATCACTACATCACCAGAGATAATCTAGAACAAACTCTGCGTGCATGTAAATCAAAACTAAACATGAATGTTATATAAACAGGGGACAGCCTCTGTGGGTCACTGCCAACTCCTCCCTCTGCCTTCTGTCTCTGTGGGTTTCCTAAGGTAAAAGCTATCAAAATACTGATGGCGTTGCCTGTTGAAGTATTTAACATGCTAAACACCTGGTTCCACTTTAATGTTGTAAATGTTCAACTCTGGGGATCAAAACCTTTAGGACTCCTCATTTCAAAGTATTTCGGGGGAGTGAATCCAAAGAGCTCCAGCCCGCACCACAACAGTGGCCTCCGCACACAGCATTTTCTCCACAGGCGGAGAACAGTGGAGCATTCGGAGGGAAAACATATCATATTTAACAAAGACAGAGCAAACGGTAAATAATAGAATATACTATTTCCTTGCCTCAAAAGAAGAAACATAAGAAGAGAAGCATTTTCTCAGTTGCAGGACTCAAGAAGGTAGTGAACATCAAAGGAGTGTAAGAGTTATACGTTCTCTTCTCAGTCCAAGGCCAAGATGGGATGCAAGTCCACTCTCACTCAACGTGCCACTCATCTCTCGCACTCATACCGGGGGCCCAGAGCAGAGCACGACCACGTGACTCATCTCACAGGTGAAGGTCAGTCCGCCCTGAACCCAACCTGGCAACCAGATGCTGACCCTGTTACTTGTAGAGTGCTGGATGTAGCCATTAATGTTTTAAGCAGATGCTGCATTCAGGTTGCGTAACAAATGAACACCGATATCATAATTTATAGCGTTATTTCACACTTGTTATTTTCATTTATAGCTCTTCGAGCTTCATGTGGAATCTACTTTTTTCGCAGGGATGGAGGAGTGCACTTCCTTTCGAGGTCAGGCCGACCCGGCGTGCCCCGGAGGAGGGCAGGTGAGATATCGACCACGCTTCCTCTGCGCACCGCGACCACAGGGGCCACCCCCGGGGCCCCTCCCACCCATCACCTCCGGAATGGCAGCCAACCACTGTGGACCTCACCAGGCACCAGGTACGACATGTTCACCAACCGGGGTACACAAACAGTCCTACGGCTTAGATGAAGACGGACCGGTTATAAAGATGAGCTTTGTTTGGGTAAGTGAGATTCACTGAACCGCAATACCAGCAAATACGAAGAGCAAGCCATTCATCGGGAACTGTTTGGTGTTGTCCATCATTTTATTACAGGGGCTCCCATTCAGCAGGGAGATAATTACATCTTTATGATACGTATAATAAACATTCACCTATGAATGCCTGCCATTCATGGCCAGGGTAGAAGTAGTGTGGCCGGATTAGCGCTTTCTCTGTGGCCTTTCAGCTGCAGGAGTTTGCTTAAAGCAAAACTTCTCCGCACTGCACTACTAGCTTTACATGCAAAACGCTTGTTAATCAAGTTTCAAAATCTCTATTATAAAGATTTGGACACTGTTATTAATTTCACCACTGCCATGTGCTGACTTTTCAGCAAGGAGCCCACACATCTCAATGAATAAGTGTTTAATATTCTTTGCAGATGACCCTGTGACCTTTATTGCAAGCGGACCAGGGAGGCAGTCCACAACCAGAGATGTAAAGAGCCTTAAAACCACAGTGGAGCTTCCCCGAGTTCAGATGAGCGCAATCTCTAAAACGGAGTGTAGTGTGGAGGAAGAGTGGGCGGAACAACCTGAGGGTCACATGGTCTGTCCAGTAGCTATGCATCCTTAACCAGTGGCTAAGCTACCATCTTCTTCATTTAATCCAATTTAGATTAATTTAAAACAAAAGGTAAAAATGGCTATTAGAATTAAACCTGGTGTTAATGCATCCAGTAGAAGTGGTCTAAAGAGGTTTTCAGATGTGTCCACTTCTCTTTTCTTGGTCCTGTCATGCTTTAATTGTGCCCCTAGTTTCCTGATGTTTGCTCTTTCTGCAACTATATGATTGTAATACTCCTAAAAGCTTTTCTATTTGATATCATCAACTGAGGTACTTAGAAAGGTCAATTTATAACGTACTTTCTGATCTTAAGCCACATTCGTTTCCACCTCCTTTGCCCGTCTTTGTCAGTAATGCATCCCACCATTGTTCAGGAAGGCACCCGGGTCTCCGAATGTAGAAATAAACAGAATGAACAGAAATGGCAACACATCTATTTGAGGCTGTTTATTCCAAACTTTTCAAACAGCATCACACAGTGTCACTGGCTGCTGTCAATATTTTTTTTTCTTTGTACACAATTTGACATTGACTTCAAAGGCCCTAACCTTTTCCTCAATAGCTTTTATCTCCCTTTTACTCTGGCACACGCTCACCAGGTCGCAGAGTGTTTGGCTGCCTGTCCAAAGGACATAAACGCTCAGTGGAAAGACGACGCAGTAGAGCCAGGTGGCGAGGGGAAGGGCGGCTCTCCAAGGCCTGCCTACGCGGCCCTGCGTTTGGGATGCACTCACCTGTCAGGAGTCAGGAATGACAGAAGACACAAGGAGGAAGCATTCCAGCAAAGCCCTGGTCAGTGCCACCTCCCCTTGTACGATAAACCTCAACAGGGTCGATCTAAAATTCCCTTTTTGCCATAGTCACTGAAAATTGTGATTTTATGATTTGATTTTATGTTGCATGAAGTGCACACACAGTAAATTACATGCTGCGTTTCATACAGCTCATTTATCAGTAATGTCAGTGCAGACATGAATACATTTGTGATCTGTTCCATGCTTTAGTGAAACAGTGTGATACAAACACACACCTGGGGAGAGTGAACACACCACCAAATCCCAGCTTCCTCCATCTACCTCCCATTGGCCAAGACCTCCCAGCAGGGTCAAACAGCAAATGCCATAGAGTAAGTCTGCCCACCACAAAACGTGTGAGACTGCACTGTGACCAGGTGGACCAGACAGATCTCAGCAAATTGCTGGCAAGCCACGTCTTTTAGTGGACTCTGTTTTAGTGTTCGTAGGACCATGTACAATCTGTTGGTTAAAATGACCTTCATGACTATTAGATCTTCGTGATTGTAAGGTCGGTACCGTGAAGGCAGGGGGCGAGAGCGAAGAAAGCCAAGAGGATTCGGTGCCGCGGTTGCCAGATATACGCATCGCTGACGTAAACACAGAAGCCCCATGTGCAGAGCCCTCAGAGAGGACCATACTCAGGAAAGTCTTCATACTGCTCCCTTCTGTACCAGAACCAAACAAGACCCACCTGCCACATGGTACATTACGCTTTAGTCACCACTGCCTCCAAACAAAATATTCCCGGGATGCCACATGTTTGTGTTTGCTCTGCTAGTACACATGACTCGAGACAGGGAGCCATTTCTCCCTGCCTCTGAGTCATCAAAGGTCTCAACAGAATACCTTAGTATCAGAGCCAAATACCGTAGTATCAGAGTATCAGAGTTTTGTCTCCCACCTGTGTCACAGATGGGTCTCGTGGTCCTCCTGAGGACAAGGCAGTGAGGGAAGATGTCCTGGGTAGTAATGTGGAGCAGAGAGCACATCCAATCAGAAGAGGGCAAGGCGGGTCCCTTGAACATGAATGCTGGTGTAAAGCAGGAGATCAAGACCCCCTCATTTGCTTTGAACCTGAGGAGGACAAAGGTATTGAGAATAATTCACACACAAACGTTCTGTGTACACATCTGTATTCTATTTTAGAATTCTTTATTATATATTCTAGTTTTTTATTCTTTACCATTTTAACAATTTTATTATTATCTTGTACAATCAAGAACATTGGTCATGTTGGAACTGTTTAATAAATCCTACCCACAGTATCGTGACAGTTTCTATGTGAGGACAGGATGGCAAACTAGTCATCCAAAACATAAGTGAGGATGCTGGCAAGAAAAGAGCTCCAGACCTGCTCTGCAAGCGTCAGGGGAGGGTCATACATGTCCAAGCATCACACCAGGAGTTTACATAATACCACGGGATGCTTTGAGGTGTATTCAGTTGGCTAAGCATCAAAAATCACAATCACAGCGTAAACCCCTTGAGGAAAGCAAAGGCATTTACTGACCAGTTATGCCCAAATTAGTGCCATTTCTGAAAAGGAACGCATTATTTACGAGCTTAAAGGAAAGCAAAGATGCACAGGCTAATGAATCATAGCCCTTTTCACAAGCCCCTTAATAGCAGGTCCTGCCACCCCTCATTTTTCATACAGATGTTGTGACAACCCCTCCTCTCCTCATTGGTCCACGCATGATGTCCCGGCGGCGAATCAAAATGAGTGAAACGCTGCAGGCCCAAAGTGGCTCCCTGAGTCGAGCTGCAGCGTTACGGCAGCAGTGGTGAAAGGGGAGCATGACCTCCCTCCGAGGAGCGATCCCAGCCTCCGAGCGCTCATCTCACCCGGGCTTGGCCGCGACTAAATGGAGCCTTCAGAGAAAGCCGGGTGACGGGCGAGCAGACCGCGGGTTGCGGGAGAGATCTCTGGGGCTGATATGATAAATAACAGCATACCAGCTGAAGTTCAGCCATGCCTCGTGAGGTCCCGAGGTTGGACCGCCATGGCCAAAACACACCGTACAAGTGTAGAGAGTGTCGCACTGGCACAGAGACCAAAGGAGGAAGGAAAAACAGACATGGCGGTCATTGGATATTCACAAGGCTTTACATTCAGAATGACATGTAGCAAAGTCTAAGATGGGGTTCAAGCCAGTTTTCCTTTAATATTCACCCTGACTCCTGAGACAGAAAGAGTTTATAAAAAGCTGTATTAGATTTGAGAACCTTTTTAATTATTATAGATCTCAAGACTTAAAGAAGAGAAGGAGATCATCGTTATTTCTTTAACTCCTTCCACTTCAGAGCATCAGACCACTCCAGGTCTGCTGCCTCCCATTGCTGGTCATAGGGGTCCAGGAAAGCAGAGTTCTATGGCTGCCTACAGACAAGACCCTGTAGACCAGACAGAGCCTCAATCTGGCGTCATCCGAGGAAGCCTCCCTATGGAGCTGAGAGGTAACCCACATGACCTTCTACTAAACCCTCTCAAGATGTTCTGGGCACCAGACAGATTTCTGAGGAGGTTCTGGGTCCAAGAGATGCTGGTTCCCCATTTTCCTGTGTCCCCGTTGGTGAATATGTATTTACAAAGGAGACTTAGCGACCAAAAGATGCAAGCTTCTTTAAGCATTAGAACATCTACATACTGTACCTCGTCCACTCGATATGAAACGGTTACATCAACAGCTGATTAGAAGCATGAAAGCATGGACGATGGGATGAGCCTCAGAATTTCATGTCATACTTCCCCTGATGTTATCTGGATCTTGATTTATGTGCTCACTCCTCTGCATGTGCTTTCAGAGTGTCAGAAGGGCGGCGCACCGGGCACCTTAATAATGGGTCCTGCTGGGGAGATCATACGCTTGTCTCTCTGGGATCCCTTAACCGAGACCGAGGACCACCCAGTTCTGGATGACGCCACTGCGGAACATGGTAATCAAGTCTCTACCTGGACTTTTACCATCTGTTCGGTTGCCAAGGAGATGATGCTCCTGGTCCTTACAGTGTTTACATGAAGGGAGCAAAAATTGGAATAGGCAAATGATTACAGAACGTGGTTCGTTTAAAAGGATGCTATAAAAAGTTCAGTCACGGTCATTCAGCAGAAAGTTTAGGTCAAGCACAGTCATACTGTGAAGGTCAAGAGGTCAACTAGACAAGAGGATGAAACATGGAGCAATAGACAGGGAAGGAAAAAAGCAAAGCAACTTGCGTAACACACGTGTTGTTATCCAAAGTTCTCAGGATTATGACTTGTGAAGGAGTTCTGGAAGAACCATGGACTATATTACTGGAGGAGCAGATTGCACCCACAGGTTAGTGTCTGCCCAAACAGGACAACGGAATCAGGAAATGGTGCTAATTTCAATGAACATGTTGAATGTGCTTGAATGCGATAGAATAGCATTGAGTGTAATGGTACATGGAGCCATTGTGTCTATAGTCTGTAGTCTGAAATGCAGTCTGCCTGGAGCTGCATTCTGTGAGAACACACTGCAGGCAAGCTGTTTGTTTTTACTGCCATCTCAACGTATTGTAGAATGGATTTTTATGGAGTTTACATTTTTAGCCTGCCGCCGCTCCATACCAACACACTATTCTGGTACACTCCATCCCACATAAATACAGACAGGTAAAACTATTAGAATGCTATGCGCACATGCACACGGTCCCCTCCCCCTCCGCCGCTCCACATCTGGTAGTGTTTTGCAGCAGTGAGGTATCCCGGCCGGAGAAACTCGATCCCCCCCCAGGCCAGGGCCTAATCCCAGCCTCGGAGTCTCTGTGACTGACAGAGGCTGTGTTTTCTCAAGCCGACCTCTGGAGCTGCTCTGTTTCCTTTATCCTGTCACTGGTCAGAAACCCAACCCCCCACTCGACCTACTCTCCCAAAACCCCCACCCTGCCTTCTCTCTCTTCCCCACCCAACCCTCTCTCTCCGGTCTACTCTATCTACCCTTGCTGTATCCTTCAACACCCCCCCACCACCACCACCAACTGCCCCCCAGAGCTAGGCCTCCTTAGAAATCTACATGTTCTAAATAAAGATTCTTAAAGATTCTTTTAGCAAACAGCAAACGTCTGACATTGGCCATACACCAAACTGCAGAACATCACAAGAAGTAAGCAGAAACGCTGCTTAAGATACAAAATAATTGAAGTTACATAATAACCTCAGTTTGTTATAAGCAACCTAGAGTTAATGAGCATAAATTAAAACTTGAAGCTCTAGAGAAGCCTGTTCATACCAAGTTCTGCCATAAAATGGGTTTCACAGTTCAACAGTTACAATGGTACCCTGCCTCCAGAATGTTAAGCTAGGTTTAAGATAGGTTTATACTTGACGCGTCGCGACCAGCGCGAGGGTCGGCGCGTCAAAAATGACGCAATCGCGGTGGTCGCGTCGCGAGGTCGTGCACCTCTCGATTTTTGTAACTTCGCGCGTGCCGCGCTTCAACGGAATGAACAAAGTCATGTTTGCAGGGTTCATACACCTTTACAGGATGGAATTTAAGCACTTGTACTGCACTTTCAATGTCCAATTGCAATATTTTCCAGCACCTTCAGCTTAATTAAGTTACATATTTATACAAATACACATATTCTCGAAATGATATACTCGCTTTTTATCACATTAAAAGAGATGGTACCATGTTTAATGTATACTTAAAATATACGCTAGTTTGGTTACGATTTGAGTTACAATTTCCAGCATTTCCAAGGACTTTAGCCAAAATGTCAGCACTTTTCAAACCTGGAACACAATGCAACATTAAAATTCGTCAGGTAAATAATGTTTCTTCCCGTTTTTGAGGGGTATTTCTTTACATATCGTTTCGGAGAACACTGAATGACGTTCGAAAGCCAATACATATGTGTCCTAATACGATTAGCATGAATGTAAACTCAAAAACAAGCTCTAGTAAAGCTGGTTCATATCAAGTTTTTTTTTTTTACAATAAAACTGATTTCACAGTTGAACCAGTTTAAATGTTAATTTACCCATTCGCAAAGACAATTATAAACGTTACCCAGAACTCTGAAGCCAATACATATATATCTCATTGAGATTCCCAGGAGATGCCGATATGGCTGTCTACACATTTCGACAATGTGCTAACAAGTTCATAACCAAAAATAGTCAGTGATGTAGCCTAGTCAATGCATTGCAATGTGTGATATATGACGCGTCAGAGTTGGTTGGCATATATTATAGATAGCTTACTTGGAAAGTTGAGTTGGAAAAACTTAGTGCACGGCGAAAGCAGCCGTGTTCTCTAAACTGCCTTGTTTATTTAAAGTGGAGATAAGCATGGACTACATTTCTAAGACACCGTGATCATCCCACAGGATGCGGAAAGATATACGAGTGGATGAAAATTAATTATAGAGGTTTGTCAGTTCACAAGTGTGTCACTCATTCATAGACAGTTTGAGGTTAACTCGTTAATTCATTCATGTTAATTTAACAGGCGCTATTTAACTAGGTAACTAGATAACTGGTGTTTTTAAGTGTTTAACGGTTGGGTTAGCTAACATGTCCAAAGCAACTACTGGCCTCTAGTGGACATTAGTTATTGAGCTCCCAAACTGTAATGGGTAATTTAGAAAAATTTAGAGCAATTCTGAGCAATTAAAGACATACAATAGCACAGTCAGAACTGTCCCAGTTTAAAATGTGGTACCAGATTTCATCATGCAGTTTTCTTCAAGAGGCTTGCAGGACTAGAACAATAAAGAGAGAGAACACCTTTAGCGTGAAGAAGTGCATTCACTGGGTTGTTGTTTGTTTGTTTGTTTTTTTTTAAGTTTTCCATATTACAGTTAACTGGCTTGGGGGTTCTACCTCACTCTGTAAGGACAATGGTAAAAGGACTAACATTTACACGAGCTAACGGTTCTTGAGTTTGATTGAGGAGAAAAGGTGTGAAATAAACATGCCTCTTTGCATTAGAGTGATACGTGTTGGCCTAGATTCCATTTCCACTGTCTGGTTAGAGAGGGGTCTGATGGGGGTGGAGGGGTTTGCAGTGGAAAACTTGAGGGGGTGTTTCATTGAAAAGTGAGAGACAGAAAGAGATAAAGATCAAGCAAAGGGGAGAGGGGGAGAAAGAGAGGGGGAGAGATCGAGTGAAAGTGAGAGAAAGAAGAGCAAAAAACAGGAGAAAAGAGTATGAGTGAGTTAGAGTGAGACGGGGTGAGGCAGTAGAGACAGAGAGAGTGAACCAGAATGGTAAGGTAGAGAAAGAGACAGAGAAACGCACTTTCAGTTGGCATCATGTGGGATTTGACTCATGCTGGTTGAATAGTAGGAGACGTTGACAGGGTGAGGGTGTTGGAGCAGAGGGGCCTGCGGAGAAACACCCCGAGTTTCCCTCACTGCAAACGCCTTCCCCCCCCAAAAACGTGGAAGAAAGTGCCGAGCAGCCCTCTGGAGGACAGGGTCACTGCTACTCTCAGCAGAGCCCGAACGGCCGGGCTTGGCTCCCCTCCTCCTCCCTCCCCTCCCCCCCCCCTCCCTTCCCCTCCCCTCCCTCTCCCTTTCAGTCTATCTGCTTAACACACCCTTTTCCCCTTCTCTCTGACTTCAAAGCGGTCCTGGAACCCATTAAAACAGACAGACTCGTTGAAAAATAAACGGCGGGGCAGTGCGGGGCGAAGCGGCCCCTGTGCGTCTGTTTGTGTCTGCGTGTGCAGGCTGCAGAGTCTCTGCTGGGTCTGATCTACTACCCACAGGCGTAAAGCAAATACCACAGGCCCTATAGGCAAACACTGAGCATGCTCACTTTGTCTCCCAGGGCTCGAGGCGTAGAGTAAATAAAACAAACATCTGACATTTTAATGTGTGTGTGTCTGTGTGTGTGTGTGCGCACGAGTGACACCGTGTGTGAGTGAAGGAATAAATACACTTAAAAAAAGTAGTCAATCCTGGTGTTAACTGTATGTCAGGTTTACTACTGTCTGTGTCACTGATGAGGCTGAATTTAGTGGAGACTTAAAGTGTTATGGGAATAAACAGTTTAAAGACAGTACAGCTGCTGTTTCTATAGATTCTGTTCTATAGTAAGAATTTGACACTCTATTGCAGACCTTGCAGTTCCCCCTAGTGGACTAAAGCTGTATCACTGCAAGGATAAAACTTAAGCTATACAGGGTGAAATATGCATAGATGTCATTATTATTTAGATAGCATTTCTTGGATGGAATTCCAGTTCTGTCCACTGAATGTGAAAGTGCTGAAAACATTCTAACTGTTTCACGATCGTCACAAAATGTACATGCTGCTCAGTGAGTATCAGGTGTAAACTGCTGATTTCAAAGCCCTTGAGTAATGGTTCGCTTGCCTGAGACTGGCTCCATCAGCAGTGCTGTAGGAATGCATGATGCTTTGAGTTCTGTAGCACGTGATATCACAGGTCACCCAGGGGTCATAAAGATCCATATTTATGTTTTAGGTTAGAGACCAGTGGTTTCAGGGGAGCAATAGGCTTTGAACCATGCAAACTGGGAACAGTTAGGCATTGTAACAGGAAAAAGGGCATTTTGTTAAAATCAAACATGAGTCAAAAGCATACGGGAATTTTTTACCAGCTCACTGTGATGTACGCTTTAGGAAAAAAGTCAGCTTTTGTATATTTCATGTCTTTTCTAATGTGTCTCTAAACTACTACCACTGATACAGGCTAGATTGCAAATTTCTACTTTGTGTAGAAATTTCTACTTTGTTGGCAAGTGTGATCAAAACAGCAGTGTCTGTGATCCTCTTCTTCCAGAAGCGCTGATTGGCGATGAAGCAGAAGAAGGCCTCCAGGACCGAGGTGCTTCCGTGAAAGGCACAACGGAGGAGATCCCGCCACAGCGGCCGGCCCGGCCACCTGACCGCACAGCGTCTGCTCAGACGGTGATGCCCTAGCTCTGTGTGAGGACTGAGAAATACGGACAGACGCAATAGAATCAGGCGCACTGGTGCCAGACAGATCCATGAAATGTATTTGGAAGACATGAATGATTAGTTTTGACGTTTTGATCATCACACGGCATGTCTGTCTGTGTGGTGTCCAAGGCTAGGGCTCCCTTTGACTATACCCAACCCGTGGAAAAGATGAAAACCTCCGGCACTGATGGGAATGGAGTTATAGAGGAGGAGGTGAGTGTCCCATCTCACCTGCATGTGCTCGGTACATGGTCTGGTCTAATAGTCTCAGTCTGATATCATCTCTTAATTTCTACCAAGGCCTGTGTACCTGAGGAAGGCTTAGGAAAGATCAAGCGCTCTGCAGAACACCAGCCCTATAGCAAAGGTAAGTGCCTGGTGCAGCACTCACCTAGCAATGTTTGCTATCAATATTGATATATAGTCCCTAACCTTTCATATTTCATATGGTTTATTATTCTCTGGGACCTGATCTGAGGTCAGCAGAGAAGCATAATACATTTGGCCATAGTTTCCAGAGAACTCACATATGACAAAAAGATCTGTAGTTCTTTCCTCAGGGACCAATACCAAAGCACAGAGCAGAGGAAGGACAAGAGGTCCACAGCCCGAGGGTGGAGGGACACCAGGGGCACTGCAGTCCAAATCCATGTCTGCTAGCAGCCTTCAAAGAACAGCTCTCTCCAACCGCACAGCTGCCGAGGAACTTTCTCATAAAGCCACGACCAAAGCCCAGATGGAGTCGTTCAAACATTCAGTGTAAGTAAAGCTGTTGCAGATTTGAAAATGTTCCATAATGCTCCTCACAATATTGTTTATGTTGTGTCCGTTCTGATTCTCACAAAATGGGGTCGATTGTATTTAGTACAATATTAACAGAAATGCTTTGGTTATTATTAAGAGTTGGTGAAACAATAGTACTTTTTTTCTATTGAAATACTTAGCCAATTATTTTCAGAAAAATATATATCCACCCCAGCTTTAAGATAACCCAACTCTATCCCAGTCTGCACCAGTAGACCCACCCCAGCTTTAAGATAGCCCAACTCTATCCCAGTCTGCACCAGTAGACCCACCCCAGCTTTAGCTTCTCCACTCAGTATTCCTGCCAACTTTCCTTCTCTTCCTTTTTGTTCACCTTCTACTTTACACCACTGTGTCAATTAAAAGCCTCCCCCATGTCTTTGTTACGCCTGTACTTTGGGTGTGTACAGATGTACACACACACACACACACACACACACACAGGGTCATGACATATGGTCAAAGATCAGGCTGAGGTCAAGCAACCTGTCTCTGCCAGGTACCACTCATTAATATCCTGTCTAATTACCGCTCACATTCCTTTCTCGCCCATCCCCTCCTGCTCCGTCTCCGTCTCTTTGATTGTGTCTCGAGTTTCGGACACGGCCTCTCACTCGTCATCAGGGAGTGATGGAGCACGGATTAGAGCAGCTCTCTCCATCAGAGCGCTTTATCAGTAAATCCCTCGCTCGGCCTCGCTGTGTTATTTTTCACACTGAACCTTCATCTCTGTCCACCCTGCGACTGCAGCTAAGTACAATATTTTGTCGGATCCCCACAGACCCGGTCAAGGAACGACTCGGAACAGGAGAGCAGGGGGGGAAGGAGATGCGGAAGCCGCCCAAACGCGGAAAAGGAAGACCGGAGAGAGGAAGGAAGAGCCTGATCAGGACCGCAGAAGGTTTACAGAGGACACACTCTCGGAGGACACGACTTTGCAAACGGACGTGGACGCGGAGTCGCTCCATGCTGACGTCACTGCAGACTCAACTCCCAATGGTCGGAAGCGAGTGAGTTATGCTTTCAATTACTGAATCGGCCGTGATGAATCACCTATGTATTCTCGGCGCTGCTTCCCTTGTTCCTTGTGTTATTGTGCGTGTCTGTAGAAGGGAAAGAAAACAGAGGCGGAGGATGAGAAACCAAAGGCAGAGCCCACAAAATCACACAGCAAAGCAAAACAAGGGAGAAAGAAGGTCAAAGGTCAAGCCGCATTTGTTGTGGGTAAGTTTTGCTATCAATTTACATCATATCAATGCCCAGAGTGTCGGATCATTTTTAATCCTGTTGTGTTTTAGGTAAACCGAGGACATCACGGGAAGTAAAGCAGACTAAACAGGAAGTAGACAGTCCAGAGAGAGCGAAAACAGCCTCTGACACGGAGGTGAAAGAGCCGGGGGAAGATCTGTCAGAGGTCCGTGCCCTCTGCTGTGACGTTCCTGAGGACTGTGTGGATGTTGATCTGCTCTCGGTTTGCCAAGAGGACCATGCGACTACGGACTCAACCAGATCACTCAACTCTGCCGACTCTGTAGGCACAGAGAGCTCTCGGAGAAGCAGTACAGCAGCAGAGTCTGGGCCCTGTAGTCCGGCTCCACCCACCACCCGCCGCCCCTCCCCCTGCAGCCCTTCCCTCCACAGCCCCTCCCCCCACCACCCTTCCCCCCGCCGGCCGGCTCCAGTACAACAAGCACATCCTACAACGAACCCTTCCAAGTCTCTATCAAGTGCTGACGTGAGTAGTGTTTTTTAAAGGTTTCAGGCACTAATGTTTCACATTCTGAATAGTCCTGTTAAGAGTGGTAAAAACACGTTCACTCTCCATCACTCACTGGTTATTGTCCAGTGTCTTCATAGGATCTTAGCACAGTTTCATTACTGACTCACTACAGTAGTGAGGAGAAACAGCTCTGTGAAGACATTCATGGCCTCCTCACTCACTTTAGCCTGAGGAGATGTCAAAGGTCTAAATCTGTAGTGCTGAACTTCTGTCCTTAAATCCAAACCCAGACTCTGATTTTACTGGCTAGCTAGATATAGCAAATGTTCAATTTACTGCTTGTTATTGCAAAATGCAGGGGTGGATTGGATTCCGGGGGCAGAGTTGAGGGTCGCTGATTTAAATTGATTGCATCTCCTCAGGCGAAAGGCAACGATGAGGCCATGAACATGAGGGAGACCACAGCACTGGCTCAGAAGGCGGAACAGCGCCGCCTAGAGGTGGAGAGGAAAAGGAAGGAGAAAGAAGAGGAGAGCAGAAGACAGCAAGAGCGTGAGGAGAGAGAGGAGGGGATGCGTCTGGAGCTGGAGGAGGAGCAGAGACAGAGAGCTGAGCAGGCCAGGTATGTCACTTTGAACACCTTTAGTCCAATGGCAATGATCAACTACGTTCCGATTCTCACGCACAATCCTCAAGGCTGAGAAAGCTCAGAGAAGAAGAGGAGACACAGAGAGAGGAGGAGAGAGAGAGAGAACGGCTGAGAAGGCAGCGGGCCCAGGTGGAGCAGGAGAGGAGGAAGCAGGAGGAAAAGAGGAGGCTCCTGGAGCGCCTCCAAAAGGAGAGGCGAGAGGAGGAGCAGAGAAGGGCAGGTACACGGCCTCGAGTACTGCAGCCTACCTGCACAGACACCATCCAACACGGCCACCGCCTCAGTGTTAACACACCTTCTCATACATGCATGAATATTCATGAACACAAAGCATGAATATTCATGAACACAAAGCATGAGTATCCTGTCAGCGTGGCGTTTTACATACGATACCTAGCTTATGGCAGTAATGGCTAACCGAACGGCTGTGGGGTGTGTAGCCGAGACGAAGCGTCGACTGCAGGAGGAGGAGGCGCGCAGGCAGGAGGAGTGGGAGAGGCTGCAGGAGATGGATGAGCCCGAGAGACTGGAGTATTTACGCAGGCGGCGAGAGGAGGAGGAGGAGAGGAGGAAGGCGGCAGAGGAGAGGAGGCGCGCAGAGGAGGAAGTGGCCAGGCGGGGCGAAGAGGAAGCAGGAGCGCTGGCTGAACTCCTCGTCAGGTACTCTCACTTCTCCTTCAAACTTCAGTCCGGAACTTGGGGGGGGGGGCGTTCCTCTCTTTCCAGCTTCCGCCTGACGACGCCACAATGTCACCGCAGGACTTTTAATGTAGTTTTCGTGCAATGGCTTTGGCTGTACAGTCCCAGAGCAGCTCAGGCGGGGGAATCCCCTGCTTAACACACTGAACCTCTTTCTCCTTCAGGCAGAGGGCAGCACTGGAGCAGCAACTCAGGTTCCACAGGGGGCTTTTTGCAGAGGCCATGGGTCTGGAGCAAACGCAAGACGTCTCTCGCCCATGGGTGTTCTCCTACTTTGCCCTGCTGAAACTGCTGGGTGTAGTGGAGGGGTATGACAGCACTCAGAAGGCCCAGTCCGGGTGTTAAGAGGCCGCATAGCTAAGACTGGTGCCAGACTGTTTGGCTTGGCTTGAGTTGGAAACAAGTCTATTGTTTTACTAAGATTAATACTAAATTGAGAAAATGCCATTAAAAATGAATGATTTGTCTAGATTTTTCAAATATTTTTGTTTACATATTACAATAACACTTAATATTGGGACGATATGAAAGAGGTACAAGTTACTCAATGTAAAAAGAAAAGAAAATACACAAATTCCCAGTAACATGGGCAAATTAGACTAGGATTTCTTCAGAAAAACATTTATTGTTTTCATAACTATATTACTTATAGCAATGTAATCCAGGTTTGACAGTTAAAAATATGTAAATGTGGATCTCTGTTGAGATATATAGAGTGCTTGCCAATAAAGAATTCTTCTAAGAGAAGGCTCTGAACCTTTTTCCAACTGCTTTACGAACAAGTCCATACATTATATATATATATATCAAAGAACACGGAAAGTCTACAGGAAAGACAGACTGATGTAGGTGAACGAGGGTAGGACTTGTCAGTGGTTTAGTGTAACGACAGAGGCTACGTTCATTGTCAACAGAGAAAGAGATCTCAACAATTCCACCAAAACAGAAACCAGTTCTCATGATGACCTTATGCTTAATGTCCTTGAGGACACTTTGCATCAAAGGGACAAACCCCAGCAGCTGCTATACCAGATGAAATCCAACATCAGCTTCCATCCATATACTAACAAGAAGTCTTACCCATTTTGCAGTTAGTAATAAGTGTCACCTCCACTGACATCTCAGAGAGACGGTGTTCACCCTGCCAACAGGAGGAGGCTAGGAGATAAGCAAGGACAAGTTACATTATGAAGTTGATTTAAAAGAACAATGTCTTACCTTTTTTATCTGGAACTGCTTTACTCCTGAGGATCCGGGTTTTCATCTTCATCTTAAAATACATTTCAGGCCTACGATGAAATGTGCCGACTGAGCTTGAAAAACGACGTGAAGCTTGACAGAACAAAGCGCCACACGTGGACATTATCGCCAGCACACAGACTAAGTAATCAGGTGCGGCCTCAGGACCACTGAGGATCACTGCGGCTCATGTGCTGAGTCAACAGCACTCCGGCATTGTGGGTAAATCTCCCCAGCTCCTCCAGCAATCACTTCAGACAGAGGCGAAGGAGGAAAATGAGGGGCGTGCATCAGTTCTGCTTTGTTCATTTCTGCATTTAATGCACAAACTGGTCCTTCCACAACCTCCGGCTTAATAAATTAATAAAGCGTTCAAATGTAACAGAAAGAAATGTACAGACACACTGCATAGATGTTCTACACCCACACACTCAGTGATTCAGTCCCCGGGGTCAGTGTGAACGCCCCCCGACGTCTCTGGGTGGCGCTGCTGAGACGTCCCTGTGTTTGGCCTCACTGCCCTCTTTCACCAGAACCTCCTCCACTGAGGCTCTCAGCACTGTGGAGAAACACAAGCCTTCTGCTCTGACAAGGTTCAAACCTGCACTGCAACCCAAACTTAATCATTTCATTACTGCTCATATATTTTGGATAGCTACATAAATTCCCTGACCCTTAATTATGACTAGGCCTCTAAAACACTATGGCCTTACTTGCTCTGCGTCTCACCTAGGCCAGACGAATCCACAATCTGCACTGGAATCGTCCGTCCATCTTCCAGTAGGATCTGCGTCACACAAGTCTCAGTGGCGCCAGCCTCCATGGTGGAGATGCTCACCAGCTGGCCCATCCCAAGCATGGCAGGGGGCTCAGGCAGGGCTACAGTCTCCCCTCCTGATGGGCTGGACTGCAGGAAAGACGCAGGGCTCAGGAACACAGCCTGAGGATGTAAGGGATTGGAGGGTTCCAAGGGCTCTGTTGCTGAAATAGGCTGCGGTGCAAGAGAGCCCTCTGTTGGACACGTGGCAGACTGCAGTTGGATACCCTGCCGCACAAGAAGAAATCCAATATATGGAAAATAATATTACTGAACATTTCTGAATAGGATTAAAAGAATTAACAATTGAATTGACATATTGAATTAGAAATGCACAGGTATGGATTCTGCACAAAAACTGCTCTCTGAAATTAAACCTTATGAAAAATGCTTGAAACAAATATCCGAAAGCTTTCCAAAGCTTCGGCACCAACAATGCCCAAGGCAACTTGGCAACCCAAGGCAACCCAAGGCAACCCAAGGCAACTTGGCTGGTCACATCATGTGTATGTGTGGGAGTGTTTAATTTGGAGTAGAGGTGTCAGGATGATCTTACCTGCAACTGTGCAAATATTTTGGGCTGCAGGGAGGTGAGAGAGCCGAAGAACTGGACAGCTTCGGGACAGAGAGTGTCGCCTCCTTCTAAGGGCCCTTCCTTCGGAGAGTGGACTAAGGAAAGAAGCCTGATATTGTGAAAGATTTTCTAACACTACAATACAAAAAGAATATCTTAGCACGTGAATATGTCCTATATATATATATATATATATATATATATATATATATATATATATATATATATATATATATATATATATATATATATATATATATATATACCCAAAGTAAGATTATTTAATTATTTAGCTCATTTATTTCTACAAAATTGACTTATTGCATTAGCAGGTAATTTTTTTTCTGTCAAGAAATCAATGCCTGGAGGAAATTAAATTATCTGCCTCACAGATGATATATTCACTTGGTAAGACACTTAATAATTAGTAAATAAAAGCCTTAGCAATAGGCTGAATAGTACAGCTGTTTTTAAATACTTGAATGTATTAGTTATTATTTATGTTATCAATTCCACAGACGTATTACCATTAATAGAGGCTGGGGTGAGTGTCAGGGTCACAGTTTCTGTAAGAAAGTTCTCAGTCTCTGCCTTCCACTGTAAGAGTTGAACAGACACATCAAAGTCAGTTTTCTAAAATCTTCAGCCCTTTCTACACTGTAGAGGCATGTTGGGGGTTTACAGATGTCCACACCTCTGTGTCCGGGGAGGCCAGTACTCCGTCGGTCAGCTGCAGGGCCTTCTGGGCCTCGTGTATATGGTTCTTGATGTCGTTGACAGTGGGGAAGTAGCACAAATTGTGTCTCTCTGGTACTGGATCTGATTTGAACATCTCACGTTCTACAAACCTCCTGATGTAAAGCAAGTAAGAATTTATTGTTGGTGGCAATAAAATCAGGAGGGGTCAGAACACCTATCCTTCCTGTTAGTTTGCATTCCAAAGTCAGTGTGTGACACCAGTCTGTTAAACATTGTGTAGCTTGTAGTCCTGACCACTAACCATTAGGTGCTGAACACAGCCAAAGGGAATTACACACTGCATACCTAAGCTGCTTCCGGACATTATAGACCTGGCTACACCCCTGTGCAACCAACACACGGATCTTCTCTGCCACTAGAGGGTGCAGTCGAGACGGAACGGGACCACTACCCTGTGCCTCTGCATCTTGCTCCCCTTCTGCACCCTCACTTCCAATCATCTCCTGTTCCTCCTCCTCCTCCTCCTCCTTCAGAAAGCCAGGCTGCTCAGGGAGTGGAGGGAGGATAATCGTGTCTACATCATGATACAGGTGGGCTTTTTGGGTAGGGAGCTGAATGTAATACCTGTGTGGTAAAAAGAAAAAAAATGCCTGACTTTGCTAAGGACAGTGAATCCCAGGTTAGGTAGCAATGATGTAGATCACAGAGATGTCAGTATACCGTATGACACCCCCAGTGTCCCACAGTTTCTTCTTTAGGTTAAAGAAGGCCTTCTCCTGCTCTTGTCGTACAACCTTCTTGTCCACTTTGGGGTCAACTGGAACCTTGTACTCCGGAAATTTCCGTACTTTCTTAATGTAGATTCTGAAAGAGGAAATGATCAGTACTAAAAGTTTAGTCCTGTGTTATTTTCAAGCCAACGGTTATCTTGCTAGGCATAACGCTAATATATCTTCAGTCACACTCAGTTTATTTAATATACCTGGCAGGACAGGTTGCTTTGTAATCAACATTGTGACATGTTTCTTGCACAGGGCCTTTCTTGGGCTGGGTCCCTTTTCTCCGTGGCCCAAACTGACACTCCATCACAATAGCCCTACTTCCTAAAAATCAAAAGTGTGTCATTTAAGGAAACACTTCAATTCCATGATTACACAGCAGGCACACACAGGCAGGTCCCAGATCTGCTCTACTTTCTCTGCAGAGTTTAGTTCCAACTGAAATCCAGTTGATCGATGCCTTCAGCAGCACCTGAATACTAGAGAGAGGCATGTTGGGACTAAACCCTTCAGGGAGGTAGATTTCCAAGACCGGGGCTGGACCAAAGTGTATTATAATACATTTACTGGCAGAATGTTCAGTGAATGAGTGATGAAGCTGTCACTCAAGTGTGACCAGGGACTGGCTGAGACCCGCCCACCCACCGGCGTTAACGAATGGGATGCCGTCATAGGGCGCATATTGAGACTTCCACATGAGGCGAGTGGCAGGCTTGGCAGGTGAGGGCGACTGGCGGGTGCCAAACACGGAATGAGTCTGCTGCTTGTGCAGGAGCAACACCGCCTCTAGCTCCGCCTCCGTGTTGCAGTAACCTCGGTACGAGTCGCCAAGTTTCTGTTCCACAAGCCACAAGATAGTTTTGAGAGTAAGTGGTGAGCAAGATATTTGCATGGTAAGCACTTCACACCCTAATGTGTATCAGACTGCTTCTGACTACTCTTCAGTTTTGTACTTTATTAAAAAAGCTCTTTTGTGAGTGCAGATTTAACTTTTTGTTTTGCTGTTCAGACCTCACAGCTGTGAAGCCTCTTTGCCCAGTTCGGTACAGCTGCAGTCATAGGCACATATACTTCTGGAGAACTGATTGGAAAGATGAAAGAAATTCTGGATAACACTCTCCTATCATAACACTCTCCTATCATAACAGTCTATCACAGATACACGCGATGATTCCTGAAGTTAACATATATGTTGAAACAATACTTGATCCAAACACCAAGCCTACCTTTTTGGATTAACCTTATCATCTGTGAAGCCAGGTGCTTCTGTGGGTAAAGCATTAGTTCCACAGTCAGTGTCAGTTTCAGCAACGGTTAGCTGGTCTTCTTGAGTAGGTTTTCCTATGCATGTTGCTGTAAAGGAGGGGAAGGTTAGTACAGCAGTGTGCTAACTGGTACTTCTGGTGCTTCAAAAGAAGAGTGAATCTTAACTGGCTGTGCAATTTTGTCAAAGAAATCGTTGCAACATGTGACAGCTAAACTCTCTGGAGGGCACATGGCAAATGTAGGCCTACAGTGAACTGTTCAGTGATCAGTTCAATGTTGAAATGTAGATACCAGTTGAGTCTGAGTCTTGCAGTTGGTCATTGTGCAGTAAGACCTGCGAGCCTCCAGGTCGGTTGGGCCGAATAACATACAACTCTCCGTTCTCAGACTGGCCAATGACCTGCGGAGAACATTTGTGTAAAATAATGTGCAATTCATACACACAACTTTGAACAATAAAATGAGCTGTGTAACAGTTGTCTTTTAAATAACATGGGACAGGATATAGAAAGTGGAAAAATACTCAATCCAATTTGACATTATTTCATTTCAGAGGTTCTACAACCAGAATTATATTGCAATTTTCTCAGTCTGCATAAAATTAACACACTATAACCCTTGGGGTTTTTTTTACATGATTTTCCACATATTTTTGGGAAGATTCATTTTACTTCAGTTTGAATTTTTATTTGATGATTCTCACCATGCCCTCACACTGAAGAGGCTGTCCGTTAGGATCAAAAATGACAACACTCTGAGTGTGAACTGAACCTGTGGATGAATTCTGAAGAGATGCAGGATTCTTAATGTCTGGAATAGTAGCCAACGCTTCTTCAAGTTGTCTACTTGTGTTTGTGTGCAACCCCTACAACAGAGCACAATGAGTTGGGGGGGGGCAAAAATTACACAAACTGGTTAGGTTACTGAAACATCATTTGGTTCCGTTTAAATGATTTGTCTGATCAAAGCCTGCAAACATTCACTATCCCACCTGAAGCACTATGCAAGTGTTTCAGACTTCTTAAAACCTAATATCATACCACTGCACTGATTGACTAGCCTCACCGATTCTTCTCCACTCTCAGAGGGCTTTGTGCTTTTGTCCAAACCTTCAGCTGCTCTGAAGTCAGGCTGTTGGAATTCACACGTTTTTCTCACATTTCTTTCTTGCTCCTCCATGTCTTACGTGCCTATAAGAAATAAACATTAATCAAAATTCGGTTAATTATTATGAAGTCAGCGCTTGAAAGACGTTTTGTACGTGAGACAACATAACAGATACGTTTGTAGAATTAGATTAACTGGACGAAATATACTTTGATGTTGTTTCTACAAGACGTGGTTGTTTGGACAGAGAGGGACGGTTTGTTGAAAGGTCTGTAGTTTAGTTACCTAGTTACCAGGGGTGCCATTTCACAGGCAGCAAAGACGCCTATCCAGCAAGCTGGCACATATAATGGCTAATATGTTAAGTTTTTGTTGTTTTTTTGACATTTTGGTTAGCTAATACATAGCAATACCTAACGGACACATCTAATGGGTGGTTGTGTTTTACAACTGCTGAATTGATGGAATACCGTCATACTTGTATAGTAAACATGTAAAATATCGTTTGTTAAAATGTCAGTGTTACCTTGTTAGTAAGCTAGTTAGCAACTGATAAAAGTTCGCTCGCTAGCTTAACGAGCTATTGGTTTTGTGTTCAGATCGTTAACAAAATCGTGAATGATGGTGCATAGCTATCTGATACAATAAAACATCAGTTAGACAAAACAGCTACAACGTTAGCCAGTAAGGTATTTTATTAATAAAAGAAGCCAGTTAAAATAAACTGTGACTGTAAGATCTCGTTCTTTTCAGTCTTATCGCCATGTTGTTGTCCATAATGCTAACGGTTGCTATAATTTTTAAAACTGACTTCTAAGGCGAGCAAGAATAAGAAACGCGTCCCCAGTCGTAAACTGAAGCTCAGCTCCAGTTCGAGGCTGTGGGAGTCACATACAGAGGGGAAGACCTAAAATTCAAAACGAGTCTACTCAACCTCGTCTTCGTCCAGTTCCTGGTCCCTCCAACAAGTAGGAAGGAAACGCGGAAACTGGAGGAGCAGACGAGCTTTTTGAGACTTGGAGGCTGCCGTAGTCTTTGTATTTGCATCTTGTTGCCGAAATTCGAAACTTGCTACTTTAGTAACACGTTCCGTCTATCGATCACGATTATAAAATCTGTAGATATATAAAGTCCGATACAAATGTTGAAATAACCGCATGTGGTTAGTTTATACAGTATTTAAAATTACCTTCCCCAGTACAAATTAAGCAAACTAGTGGGGGATAGGAATGTTAGCTAGCTGGACTGCGTGCCTGCATGGTTTTCGCCACAAAGGAGCAGGCCTGCTAGGTAAGAGGTAGATTAAAAAATCTACCTCTAGTAGATTTGTAGACGATATTGAATTGAAAAGACACACACACACTATAAATATTTGAGGAGTGTAGTATTAGAGACTTGTTCGCAGCGACGGATTTATCAACCTTTATACACACTTTATTTTTGGTCGAGAATCCCACTTTAACAAAGATAATAAAAAGATATTAAGCACTGGTCCTGGATAAGTAGATCTATGGGTGACCAGCTGATTCTGTGTCGGATCTATACCAAGAACAGTGTTTGAACTGATCCTGTAAGATTAAGGCTTGCGTGCAAGGGGCAAAACGAGAGGAAAGGGTCCGCAATTCCAGGCTGGTAGTGAGGCCTGGCCTAGAGTGTTCCGCGGGCAAATAATTTAGAAGAAAAAATAGCGCCAAGACTGCTGGCAGTCGCTCATGTCCTCATAAAACACCTCCATTGTAAAATAGCACTGGAACATTGGGTTGGTTTTCGAACGAGTAGGGTTAGATATACACACACATGCGCCCACGTTTTTTTCCCTGGAACTTGTGTATGAGAGTTCATCATGGTGAATGAGCATATAGTATGTTTTATAAGCATGTGAATGCTTTTGAAGAACTTTGGACAGGCATGGTTACTGAAACTGAGTTGTATTAACGTCTTTTCTGAACAATGCATTTGATAAAAAGAGAGGCATCTTCATCTATTCAGTTAAACCCCTTGCTGTGCTAAGTACATGTCAGGTCTAATTATGTGACCTGGCTTTAAACAGGCTCCCATCCTCCCCCTCCCACGGCATTTCTTACAGGCAGACCAAACAGGCCAAGCCTGGGATGAATGCATGAATGGAGCCTGGTCAACATGGACCCTTTGAGTTCAGTTCATCTGTCCATCCCCCATCCCTGCCAAGAGATCCATTTTAAGTTAAAGTTTATCAGATTATAAATATTTGGTCTCCTGTAATGTATAAGCGTTGAAAGAGTGAGTCCAGTGAGTGACTGAACTGTGCTGACGTGGACGATCCTGCTGTGGAGGTTCCGGCTGTGTATTTGAGCTGCGTAGTGGCCTGTCCTGCCCAGGGCTGTGGTCGGCGAGGACACGAGGTGATGGGAGTCCGTGGGCAAAAAAACAAAAAACCCTATTTGGACAAGGCCTTAGCGCTGTCCTCTGTGTGAACGTTTTCATTCCTACGTTCACAAAAGGCAGCGGGGTGGATGTTTCAGCTACTGCACATTGACTGGAAAGCCTGCATGACTGATTTCAAACACCTTTTTCCCATATGCACATAACACCCTCATGCATGCGCTCAGGCCCAGTTCAGCAACAGCACCAGCGACCTGCTGTGACCCGGTGTGCCTGCTCAGTGCTGTAACACTAGCCAGAGCATCACCCTACTGAGCCAGGTGAGCAATGTGAGCAGATCAGGTTAATCATGCTTAAATCCCATCAGAGTCAGCAGCTGTCCTGGAAAGACTTTATAGTGACCGTGACTTGTTTACTGCTGGGCTTTGAACCTCTGAAATAAATGGTCTAAAGTTTGTTTGTTTGTGTCGTTATTGTTTTATAAGTTGTCCCAGGGGACAGATATGTTTAGCAATAATTATACCTCCATCATTACCAGTAAAGAGATCTTTTGCTAGACTAATATTTAACATATACTTAACCTGTATTTTTTAACCTGTGTCTTTACAATTTGTAAATCTGTATTGCCACTGTGTATTACTTTCTTATTTTTTGTGATGTCAGCATTAACTTTATAGGACGCTTTCTGTGAACAGATGGCAAAGCACTTTGTAAGTCTCTCTGGATAAGAGCGTCTGCTAAAATGGGTGTCTGCCCAAAATTGTGAATGTAAAATATAACTTGTTTTGCTCATTTTTATATGACGTTTCTTAACTATTGTCTTTTCTCTGCCCACATTATTTAAACTACATTTTAAATGTATGAATGTACAGGCATAAATGGTCAAATAGACATATTGTTGGTAATGCCCTAGAGTTTTATACTGATTCCTGCTTACCCAGCAGTTACTTGGCTGCACTGCCAAGAAACGTTAAGCAGATATAAATAGGTTTCACTTTAAAACTGGGGTTCAGTATCATTCCAAGTAGGACTGTCTTGTCATATGGAGACCTGTTCTGCGAGTTCTTCCACTAGGTGGCACATGTGAGCCCTTCTTGGAAGCACGCTGGAAGTTTTATATTTATGTTTAAGAGCCCCCGCGTGCCAAGAGAAAAATGTTTTCATTACTTCAGGTTTCTGCTCTCAGCGGGCGAATAACTAAATCTCTGATGATACTTGAGGTTAAAAGGTTCCGTTTAGCATTCTGGGATTTTCTTTAATACTAGCACTTTAATATTAACAAAAGTTGTTTCATATGCCATAAAGCCTCTGTTAATTTGAAAAACACCGATGCTAACCCTAGATTCACCCAACTTGGGACAAAATAACCAGTCTTATTCGGAGCACCTGCGACCTTTATTTATTCGGTTACATACAACCATAGGAACGTTGGAGAGTACATAAACGGTGTGTAAAAATAAAAATAAAGCAACGACAGAAGAAAGGATAAGAGGCCCCAGTGTTCTTGGTCTTAGCACGTCTAAATGCTCAATGCAGGGACGATTCGTACAGTCCATGAGCTGCGCTTTGAAGCCGGCACTGAATCGGACTGCTGTATCCAACGTCCCCGAACGTACACTGGCATGTAAACGTGGCCCAGTCAAACATAGCAATGCTGCTTCTCACACAGTAAAGCTCAGTCTCATTCTTACAAACTAAGTAGCACACTAATTAGAAAGAAAAAAATAAGGCCACCGCTCTCATCAAAATGTATTAAAATTGCCCCTACACTGAGTACTCTCTACTTAAATATAGATACATGTACTAAAAGAAACAACACGGTTTTCAAATGAGAGCTATGGTACGTTCCTTTTGTAACAGTCGGGGAGAGCTTAATCTTTCGTTCCTGAGTACAAACCCACAACGGTCATTGTTAACAGTGTGTGAACGTGGATTTCAGATGTTTAAGAGCTTGTTTCCGTTTGGGATGGTAGGTGTTAAAAACAGAGGCTCCCCAGGGCATAACTGATCTGCAACACTGGGAAAAAGTGCACAATTTATTATTATTATTTAACTGTCTTTATTCAAAGCATAAAATAATGCCTAAACGGCAACAAAAAGCAAAAACAGGAAGCCAGCTGAATGCTTACCATGAAGAGCAACGGGTAGCAGCTGCAACCCCGGGCCTTAACACACACACACACACACACACACTCACACACACACACACGGGAGGGGGTGAACAGCACCACACCCCTTGTGTAGCAGACGTATGTAGGTGCTCCCTGGCTTTGGTTTTTACATGACTTCTGAACTGAATCTGAAGATTATTCAAATGATCCTGAATTTGAGGGAACTGAAGAAGAATCGACTCACTTCTGTTTTGCATAATGCCTCTTAATCTGTTGTGTCTTTGTGTGTGTCTCTATGTTCTTGGTTTCTGAGTGTCACTAGCAGAGTCCACCTCTGCAACCATTTCCTCTGGACAGGGCCTTCACAACGGCCTCTCTTTACTGCTCTAAGGCCAATGTGATTATTACAGAACAAAACAAAAAATGAACAGTACATATAATACAAAAACAAAGTATATAAGAACAAAAATCTAACACTTCAACCACTTGGCCAGGAGTATAATTCCCGTCAGCTTTGTGACGCTGAGATTTGGAACGAACACAGTTCTCAGCCCTACCGTCTCCTTAGTTTGCATCATATGGGAGATGAAAGAAAACCCGCAGCCTAATTTGCCAGAACGCTTGACCTGCAACATGTTGGTCTTATTTCTCTTTGACAATGGCGTACTCTTAAATGGCTGTTTTATCAGACAGACTTTTAAAATGGAAATGCTGGTTTTCCAAAGTCAATTTCATATCAGTCTCTGACCAAATTATTGTGCTAATGGTCAATTCTGCGCTGAAAAATTCCTTTCTGTCCAGGATAGATTCATTATCTTCATTATCTTAAGTACGGTCAGTTTGAAAAGAACTCGTTTCAGAACGGTGTGTTATCTTTTTCAGTGTCACAGTGTACTCCATTCAACCAGCCTCAGCCTACCCAGTCAGTACACGAGGAAAACACACACACACACACACACACACACACACACACACACGCACGCACGCACCTCTGGGCCTTGCTCTCGGTCTCTCACTCATTCTTTGTTCCCTGATCTGTTTGAAGTTCAGCATTTTGACCGTAATGCATTTCAAATACATTTTACGGCCACGCAAAAACAAAAGCGCCTCGCACACGTAGTCGTCGCATGGGGTGCTTTGGGCTCCGCCCCTCAGGGCTGAACTGAAGAGCACCACATATTAAGTACAGAACACTCTCTCTCTCTCTCACTGTTGGTGGGAGGTGCAGGGTTGGGCTAGGTAGGGTTATGTTGGGGAGTCTTTCTGGACCGGGCCATGTGCCACACAAAGTAGGAAGGAGATCATGAGTCCTGTCACTAAGATCATGAGTCCTGTCACTAAGACAGATGCCTTCACCCCAACAGCTTTTACACACCATGTCTCAGGGTCTTGTCAGAAAATCCCCAAAATATTCAGATTACTTCATTTGTATTCAGTGACTCACTGTATGGACTCTAAGAATAATCCAGTTCTCTGAGGTACACTGCAAGCTGTTAGAACAGGCTCTCACTGTCCCTTGCAAGCCTGACTCTCGTAAGGAGTGGAGAAAGCTAGGCATGTGCACATAGTTGGTGTGCGCGTGTGTGTGCGTGTATGTCCATGCTCAGCTGTGGCATGCAAGAGATTCAACCACACATCTCCACTAATTTCTATCAAAAGGTATAGAAACAGTAAAAATATATCTATGCGTATCACAAACCCTCAGAAGAGGCGGGGCCTCCTGGTACAGGTACGAACCTAAAAAGCTGCATAGCAATTAACATTTTCTCTTATCAAATATAAGACGACTACCAAAATGAAGCCCTACATGTTCTTCTGTGTGGGTGTGCATCTGTTTGACTACTTGGTAAGATTATTATTATTATTTTTTTCCCCCCACGTTCGATTTACAATTTGTGCTGTGCTTAGGCGCCGTGGCTACGGTTGCTGGGAGACTTGTTTACGTCTGCCCATTCAGCTCTCGGAGTTCCCGAGGTGTGGGGACAGGCAGGCGGAGGAAGGCTGTGAGGACAGTGTGCAGGTCCCACGCGACACCCTCTGCTCAGGCTCCATGGCGACGGGGAGCAGGCCGTGCGGGGCCGCCCCTCCCCCCTGGCCCTTCAGGTTGAGCTCGGGGTTACGCAGCAGGGGCCGGAGGATGCTGACCAGGCAGAAGGCGGAGCCGCTGTTGGGGATGAAGTTGACCTTGTTCCTGTCCGGGCACAGGAACTGCGGGACCTCGCGCGACAGCCTGGCCCTGAGAGGGGGAGGGGGAGGGGGAGGGAGGGGGGGAGGGGAGGGGAGGGGACAGAGGGAGAAGCAGTCAGAACACAATCAGCTCTGGGGCTGATGGTGTCATCACTTCAAGGCCCAAGACAGCCTGAAACAACCAAAACAACTGTGGGAGAGAGAGAGAGAGAGAGCAGATAAAGGAGCTATCAGGAGAGACTGTAGTACTGACTGTGTTTCTTCAGGGAAGACCTTGACACGCTCACAGCCCTCAGGTGGCTCTCTCTGGAACATGTAGCTGTTGTTGGGCTTGGGGGAGGAGGCGAACTTGGGCACAGGGGAGGCCGGAGCCAGATCTGTCGGCAGAGCGCAGGTTAGCGTCAGCTTCCCGGCCAATGAGCTCGCGGCACAGGAACCCACCAACGTGGGCACGAGCGAGCGCACCAGTGTGTGTGCGAGGGCGCGAGGCTTCACCCGTACCTCCGTCACGGCCGTCGCAGAGCGGGTCGTCGCAGGAGGAGGGGATCTCATCGCAGGCGTCGGCGGGGACACTCAGGAAGGCGGGCGAGACGGACTGCGACCGGCTGCTGCCGCGGCTCCCGCCGGGCGTGGCGCCCGAGGGCGTCTGCGTGTCGACACTGCGGGAACTGGCGCTGCGGGGGCAGAGCGGCGGGGGTGCGCGGTGACCGTCGGGGGCGTCCTGGGGCTGCACGGGGGGGCCAAAAAGCCGGCGTTACTGAGCGTTGGCCAAGCAGCATTTAGCCAGTAGAGGCAGCGTTATGCAGAACAGCATGCGGTGCGATGGGCGTTGTGAGCGGTGCACCCAGGAGCAGCGGCACTCACGGTGAACTGCTCGTCCTTCTCGGCCAAGTCGCGGATGATGATGCGTTCGATCTCCTGGTTGAGACCCTCGACACTGCTGCGGAAGCGTGAGACGCAGGACTTGGAGACGGGGATTGGGACGAGCACGCTCCTCGGGACGGGGGCCTGTGGGGGGGACGCAGGACAGGGCCACGGAGCATCAGAGACGGCACAGGAGCTGCACATTTTAAAGAGTCGTGCTTCTCTGAGGTATGGGAGGTAGGAAGAAAGTAGTGTGTGTGTGTGTGTGTGTGTGTTTGTGTGTGTGGCCTCTAAATAATGTGAAGCACTAAGCACCATGATGCAGAGGTAATGAGAACACACTCTGGAAGCCTGGAGAGACACAGCCAAGTCAGCACACACAGGCCTGTCCCCTCTACCTACCACACCCACCTCAGCACTCCACTACAGCCAGTACACGAGCACTGCCTATAACACATTAGGCCATGACTTCCCTCATACACGCTCACACACAGTAGGAGTAGCGTTGTGTTATAGAACACACTCTCCGTGGCACATTCTGCCTGATTAGATGGTACCATCATCTCTATAGGGATGTCAGTATAAACACACAAACCTAAACTGGACAAATCATCTGATTTATAAAGTTAAATCCTGCCTCTGTCCTCCTGCCTCTACTCTGCTCTGGGCACTGCTCTGAGGCAGCCCGTCTGTCTTCCTCAGCACCCCTTCCCTCCCTCTCTCTCTCGCTCTCTCTCTCTCTCTCGCTTCCCTCCCCCTCTCTCCCCCCTCCCTCCCTCTTTCTCCCTCTCTCCCCTCTCTCTCTCCCCTCTCTTATTTTCTGTCGAGCTCTGCTATCCTCTCTTCATTTGTACCATTCCCACATTCCACACCCTCTTGGTCTCAAGTTCTGCCCCCCTAAAACCAACCACCTTTCTCTCTGTCCTTCTCTCTCCCTCCCCCCCCCCCCTCTGCTGTGTCTCCGGCTGAGGGGATTCGGGAACAATGCGAGAGGAGGAGGAGAAGGAGGAGGAGGAGGATGTGGCTGAGCTGTGTGGCTCCGCCATGACGGTCTCCTTCATCAGACCAGCCTGGGCCCGGCCACCCTCATTAACATCTCTATACAGCTGTCCGTCTGTAACCTCCCCACACTGGGCCACGCCACACACGGGTCAGCTTCACACTGCAGCCCTCTGGGGCCTCAGGGTTAGCGAGGCCACTCGCGTGTGTTTGCGCATGCGGATGAGCGCGAGTATTGAAATGAGTCAGCATATATCATTGTATTATCACAGCAATGTTCTGTTATGTCTAAAAAAAAAACCAAACAAAAACAAAACGCATACAAACTCTGACCTCTGAGGTCACCTGAAAATAATAAGCCGTGTTGATGCCTATTCCCTAGCAACTTCTTGCCGACCAGTCGCCAGGAGACAAATATCTGTTTACGTGTCAAATTTCCAGTGGCATGCTGGGCCACAGGCCCTAGACAAAGTGCCAGTGTGCCCCCGGGTCATTCCCACACCACCAGCGGCATCGTGGGGCTGGCTAACTTGCACCCTGGAGCCTGTAAGGTCAGTGATCGAACGCATGCAGTCCCGTCCTGGACTGCATGGCCCGCGCCCCGTGGCGCCGGCCCCTGTCCTGCCAGGGTCCCGAGGTGCGTGGGGCAATTGCTGCACTCCTGCCTCGCTCTCGTATCCTGTGAGGGGTCAGAGGGCAAGGCTGGGGATAATGGCCCTTTTCTTGCTCGTGTAAATGGCTCTTCCCCAGACTCCCGAGACTGGGAGGGATGAGGAGGGGGCGGCGGCTCCACAAACGAGGGCGGGGCTTAAGCTCTCCTGCTCCGAGCTGACCTGACGCGCCCCCTTAGCTGCCGGTGCAAGGTGTCTGCTGCAAGGGAACAGCAGGAAGAGAGAACTTCAAAGTAACTGTACGTGGTCTAACTGCACACAAGCTAACGGGGAGAGAGATGAAGCGGCTCCGCTGTGTCCGGGCTCACCGCTGCATGACTCGCACAGGCACAGAGCAAGTGGCTGTTCTTCCTGCCGTTTGTGCTGGTTACTACAGCGTGTTTTTTCCAAAGAGGCGGCCTGACAGAAGAATGCTTTGACTCATCCCCAGGACGAGAGAAGCCACATTCCCACCCACCCTTGGCCAACCACCGTGCCATTTAGAAAGACCAAGATTCACGAGCCCAAGGCTGTTGACCAGTGCTGAAGCAAATGTGTGTGGACCGCCTAGAAAATACAAAGGCACGACCACACACACACACACACACACACACTTCCTCCCTCATTCTCTAGAGACTTGGAACACATTTATAAGATGGACTACTAACCCATTCCTGCTTTCTCAATAACTCTTTAGCATAGGTTAAACTAAATTCGAGTCTGTTTTCTCTCTTGTGGTCTGCCATCTGAGCAAAATGCCGAAACAAATCCCCATCCATTAAATAGCCAAAGCCTCCTCCCCATGAACACAGCAATCCAAGAAAAACACATGTGAAACCACAAGCTGACCACAGAAAGGGGCACCAGTGGAGTGGAATTCAGTCCTCGCTCTGAAATCTGATCAAACCGGAGCGGAACAGAGAGAAACGTTTCATCACTTCCCCTCAGCAAGCCAAGAACAGCATGCCCATAGCCTGGTGCATTCTCATTTCTTACACTAGTGGGCACTGTTGAGACTGTAGAGTCCATACAGGAAATAACCTGAGTTACTCTCAGACATGCACGTGCATGCGCGCGCGCGCACACACACACACACACACACACACACACACACACACACACACATGCAGTTTTACATGTCAGTGAAGTCTAAGATCAGGCTACAATGGTCAATCATTGATTTTCTGACACAAAGTAACATAAGACTTGCTTGAGAGTAAAAGGACAGGAAACATGGCACCAGGTGGTGTGTGTGGGTATGGGCGCACGTGTGTTCGTGCACGCCTTTGACCTGTTCACAGACACAATATGGCTCTGGGCCTCAATACAAAGAATGCTTGTGGACTTTTAACAACCCTGAAACGAATACCATACACAGACACACACCTTCCATGGAGACTTTAGTTTCGCGTGTTGTGTCGGGCATTTGGGAACCCACTGATAGCACTAGCCTTTGTCCTAGAGGTGAGGTGTGCCAATGCAAGCCCCTCCCACAGGGCAGGCCTACAGTAAGCCCCTCCCACATGGCAGGCCTACAGTCTAAAGGGGCCGTAAACCTCACCACAGGCACTGTCCTCGGACTCCCGAGGCCGACCAACACCTCCACCCCTGCATCCGCCCCGTGTCGAGGCTGCTGGATCAGTAAAAAGGGCACTATGACCACGCGGCGTCCAGCCCGCCCAGCCTGCTCCCCGATCGTCTCAGGCCGCTGGAAGCCTGCCAGCTTTTATGAATGACGCTTTTTGCAGCTCTTGGCAGATCTAACGGGACAACACACACCCCACCTACAAGCAACCCAGCCCCCACCATGAGAGAAACAGGCATGGGCATGCGTGCACACACACGCACACACACACATACACACACACGTCCATGCACGGCCTCACACATCCCTGGGGTCACACTGTGCATTCTTTTAAGCTGCTCCTCTCATGTAAAGCAACTCCTCCAATTGGAAACCCAGGAGGGAGAGAGAATGAGAGGGGGACAGAGAGATTAAGCCTTCATTAAACTATGGCAGGTGTAGCAGTCAGTCTGTGCCACCGGCTAAGCAGAAAATCTCACCGAAAATCCAAACAGGCAATTAAAACAGGCCTGACGACTTGGGTGTTGCCAAAGTGAGCCAGCAAAAACACTCCAGTCCCCTCTAGACGTGCAAGCACACACACACACACACAACAATCACACACACCCTGACAGATCAGCCGTGACCCAGAGTTGGAGCCCCCGCACTGCTCCTATGTCCCAGGCTGTGAGGGTTCACAGGACTGAGCCTGCAGGCTTACCTGCTCCGTTACTCCTGCTCCCAAACACCTGCTTCCTATTAACTCTAATATGAAGCAGACAACAGCCTCAAATAGGAGTGACCCCCCCCCCCTCCAACAAATAAACTCCCCCAGACAAAAAAAAAAAGTCCACGCAGGAGGAGGAATCTGGAGACCGACTGCACTGACAAAAAATGATTCACTATTCAATCCGTGAAAGGCACATGTGCAGCAGAAGGTAGTAATTAAAGTGGTGTGTGTGTGCGCATGTGTCTGAGTGTGTGTGTGTGTGTGTGTGTGACAGGCAGCAGGGTGGGAGCACCGGTCCACACACACGGGGCAGTGAGCCCTCATAAAACTGCCCCACGATCCAGGCCTCTCTTCACCTCCCTCACCTCAGGCCGGAGGAATTCCACCACAGCACACCCAGAACCGGACTAAGGTCCGTGTCCGGCGTTCCTGAGCAGGAGGTCGGAAGGGGTCCAGTCCAGCCACGGCGGCCCGGCGAGGCCAGCTCAGCGTGGCAGGGGACAGATGGGGAGGGAGCGTGCGACAGGGGGGTGGGGTTAAGGGCGGAGGGGCGGACGGACGGAGCGTGGCCTTTCAGTGAGGGCCCAGCAGCCCCAGCACTGTACAGAGCGGGCGTGCGGTAGGGGGCTCGCCACATGCAGGATTCATTCATGAGCAAACACAAAACCGACACAGGGGAGGAGGGAGAGAGGGAGAGGGAGAGGGAGAAGGAGGGAGACAGGGAGAGAGGGATAGAGAGAGACACAGGGAGAGAGAGAAGGAGAGAGATGGAGAGGGAGAAGACTCAAATGCGGTCACAGTAATTTATTCACTAATTCCCTCTTCATGAAGAGAAGCCTTTCACACTCAGAGAGCCTTCATGCCTGCACCTGGCTCTGCCGATTAAGCCCCAACACACACACACACACAATTACACACACACCAAAAAAAAAAAACACACACGCTTTCAGACCAAACCTCACACACTGCTGTTACACACTCACATTCACTCTCACCAATACTTCAGTTTCTTTGTCTGTGTGTGTGTTTGTGTGTGTGTTGTGTGTGTGTGTGTGTGTGTGTGTGTGTGTGCGTGTGCATGTCTGTGTGTAGCTTATTTCAACAAGCTGTGGAGTAATTAAGGTGGTCATTATGTGTTCTGGCAGCTCATTAAAGATACAGCTTTTAGAAACGACCCCACCAGGTAAGGAAGCCCTACCTTATCTGAGCACCAGTTTTATCAACACTGTCACCATATCCCATGGTGCCTCTTCCATCAAGGCCTTTCAGAGCTGCGCTGAGGTCTAGTTGTGCTTACGAGGTACTTTCAGAAACTTTCATAACACTGGTGTGATTTATGATCCATCGTCTATACAAACGTTGGCTAGCAGCTGCTCTGCCTTGGCTCTGTGAGCAGCATTTCGGGGGCTTGACAGTAACAAACACGAGACAGACAGAGAGAAAAACAAAAAAGACCAGAGGAAAGAAAAAAGAAAAGAAAGAAAATAAAGCTAGGAAGGACAAAAAAGAGAAAGGGAAGAACAAAAATGAAAAATAAACAGGGCGAGGGACACCCACACAGGAACAATGGTGCTTCCT